>NQII01000994.1:421023-639287 GCA_002778355.1 Clitarchus hookeri | reverse complement strand
ACAATACACATTAGACGGCCACCCATACTGTGCACCTGGTGTGCAGTACGGTAGAGACCCAACCATTAGGTCACAACCACAAGGCAGTTTGTCAGTCAGTACCGTCCATTCACTCATCCACCGCGCTGAACTGTCGCAGGAAAGAGTGAGAGACAGGGTCTGGAGGTCTGGCCCCATTGATCCACACCCACGTACTTGTCGGACTCCTAGTTTAAATCCACCGCTCTTACCACTATGCTGAACTGTCGCGGGTTAGAGTACTCTGGTACAACTCTGGTTGGCTCGTCCTGGGCTTGGCTTAACACTTAGTTAGGGTAATTTGTCACTTGCTCCTCTCTTGCATGGCTGACCGTAGAACCTACTTACACGCCTTACACCCATAGGAGTGGTACCAGGTTGCGTATTAGAAAGACAGCTACCAACTTCAAGCTTAACTTGGGCTGTAACCCAGCCCCAACTGCACTTTGCAGCAAAAACCCCCTGAGGGAACGAGCTCAAGCCACCTGACAGTTGGAGAGGCCTCATCTCCCAGCTCCCTCCCCCTCCTTATTTCAGCTCCCATTCAAGACCGCCGGAGAACCACATCCCATCGTCGTCGCCCTCCGCCAAGGACTCAATGTACCACTGGGTCTCGCAAACCTGTGGTGCCACCTCAGCTGAGCCAGCAGCCCTCCTCCGGTCTCTACCTGCATCACCTGCCACAGCACCACCTTCGCCCCGAGCCTGGGCATGAACTCCAGCAGGAACCAACCCCAGCTGAAGCAGAGCCAGGAGCTACCCTGGGCGACGCCCGTCAAAGGTAAACCAGTTGTGGTGTGCAGGCCGGTAATACGTAAGGTCATTCTGCACACTCCATACTCTGTATCCAACTGCCAAACCACATGCCCCAGTTCGTATACCGGCCGGGCTCCAGTGAACAAACCGTAAGTCAATCTTGACAGCCAGCCGTGTCTCGGACTGACACACCTAAAGCTAGTCCTACCTACCATGACGTCCCATCAATCACAGAGGTCACGCATCAAACTGTGGTACTCTCCTAGGTCATGAAAGGTTCGTATTACTACAGGGCAAACAAAAGTACTGTGTACAGCTTGCATCAAAAGTTTTTTTTGCTATTTACACCACCTGAATTCATAAATTAATGTGGGTCTGGAAGGATTAAAATGCTACCTACACAGATGGCTTAAATGCTAACTTAATCTTACATAAAAATAAAACTGTTGTAACTGTATTCAACTCATGGCCTCCTTTGTCTGGCAAAAACTTCCCCAGAATGCGGCTCCATGACCTGTATTTGTGGGTGTTACAACGGACAAATTAATTGCGAGTAGAGGAATGCAATTGTCCAAATGTGGTTAATGCACTTCACATTTTATTCTGCAACAATTTACCATAATGTGTTAATGAATGCTGTATAGTGTATGTAATGATAATGTAATTAACAAGTGACATGTACTATTGTGTATCCATTTTTTTGGAAAACTGCAAACATCATAAATTAATTTGTGGTCATCCGCAACAAAATTTAAGTTATTTTTTCTAAAAACATGTTCACTGACTTGCAACTGCAACTATACAGTATAATTAAAAATATTTAGTGTTGAAGAGCTGACTGTTTATTTAATTAACACCAGAAATTTAATTTATTTTCCTTTTAAATTATGTATTTTCAAATTTATGTTATTAGGGCTTGTCTGTAAGGATATATTGTGTCATTCATCAGTGTACACTTTGGCTTTAATATTTTCTTGTGTCTTTCCCAAAGTCATTCATAATCGAGGGGGCAACTACCTAAGAAAATCGGTGTACACAATGGAAAAAAATCACTCAAAAATCACTAGGAATCCCTAAAAATCACAGAAAATCCCTGAAAATCACAAGAAAACCTTTTAAATCACAATAAAATCCCTGTAAATTGCAAAAAACTCCTGACAATCTCTGAATCCCTGATAATCTCAGAAAATCCCTAAAAATTCGGAAAATCCCTGTAAATTGCAAAAAACTCCTGACAATCTCTGAATCCCTGATAATCTCAGAAAATCCCTAAAAATTCGGAAAATCCCTGTAAATCACAAAAAAAATCTCAGAATATCCTTGGAAACATTGGAAAATTGTTAAAAATCTAAAAAAATTTACAGAAAAACTGGAAACTGAAAAAACCTAAAACTAGCCATGATTCCTAAAAAAAATTAGTTTAAATTACTAAAAAAAATTAAGATTCGAAATAAACTTAATATATTGCAAAACACATTAAAATTCAATTACTCTAACAAAACCATGTAGATAGAATTTCACAAAATTATAAACGTGAAAAAAAATTGTTATGTAACACATAAATACACCTAAGCATTACAAAAAATACATTAATGAAACCTTTGCAGACTAATCATGATTTTTCTATACTACCCAAAATTTCCTGTTCCCGATAATTTGTTGCAAAACTATAGGAGTTGCACAAGCTGCATTTGTTTCCCTCCATTTTTATTATTATTATTATTACTCTTGTACAAGTGGCCTTGAGAAGCATTCAGTTAGAAAGTGATTTCACCATCAAAAAATATAACATCCAATCCTGGAAGTGTCGAATATTCATAGTTATTCATTTAAAATTCAAGGCGAGCACTTTATTTATTGGTATCTTTACAAATTATTCTTAGCATAGACCTATAAAACATTTTCCAAGCATAACCATTAAGAGTGCTATAGAGAGACAGCCAAGCTCATCGTTGAGCTTGCTGGGCTAGAAGTACGGCGTGCCAGGGTGGAGTTTCGGGGCCAGGACGTGGTCAACTCAGGGCACGTGATGCCGGAGTTCGGCACGTGGAGAGGATACACTCACACTACCCTCCCTCAAGCCTTGCATCATTGGCTCTCAGTGATGGGCCGGTGTAACATCGCGAACAACTCCAGACTACCTGTTCAAGTCCCGCACTTGTGGTCCGACCATTCAACCTAATAATAGGTTTGTGTTTATAAGCTGTTCTCGGTTTCTTCACACTTTTCGAATTAAACCTTTGAAAAATCACCCCATGTATGACGTGATTGGTTGTCATATAAAAATTAGGACACAATGAAATGCATATTGCTTTAATAAAAGTTAATTCGCAACTTAAATGAAGAGTAAACATGGGATTTGCAGTTACACTGTAACTGTCTCAAAGTACTTGTCCAACAGAACTGATACAATTATGAACGACGGGGCAACAACTAGGTTAAAATGTGTTCACCGATTTTTGAATTTTTTGTGTTTTTGGTAATTTTTTCCAAGTTATAATGATTTTTAATGATTTTTGTTATTTTGAAAGATTTTAAGTACTTTTCCGTGATTTTATTGTAATGAAAATTTTTTTTTGAGATTCTCAAAGATTTTTTTATCAATTTTAAAGATTTTCAATGATTTTCAAAGATTTGTAATGATTTTTGAAGATTTTCTTGCGATTGTCAAAGATTTTGGTGATTCCCAAAGATTTTTTAGTTATTTAAAATTATTCTTGCATGTGGGAAATGTGGGGGATGTTGCCATTGGCCGGTGGGTTTTCTTGGGGAACTGCAGTTTTCCATTACCATTACATTTCATTGCTGCTCCATCTCTTCTCACTTCACCCCTATCGATGCCTTGGTGCTGAAGACCTCGGCTGTGGTCTTGTGAACGACAGAGTTGCTTCACATCTGACTCGACGCACCTGAGTTATGAGCTCTACCTTGACTCACCATCTGCTTGGTCTCTTTGCCACGTCAATGAAACACTGCAATGACCACAGTCGCAGAGTGCTCTTGCACATTGTCAACCACTGAGAAGAGAGAATAGGATGTTGACGGCAAGATTAACCGCATAAATGCACTCTCATCACTGCCAACTGACGTAACAAATTCATTTCTGTTCCTGGCTTTACCCACTAAAGAGGTGATATTAGTTTGCACGTTAATATACTATGCAAAAGCATGCAATTTAAAAAAATATAATTTTTTTAATTGCATGCTTTGTGCTGGGTCTTAAGAAAGTAACCTCTTCTTGAAAATCATCTCTACTGATGCATTAAATATCCATAAGTTATTTACATGTGATTGGAAAACATTTTTCAGCTGGTAGTGAAGGCGACTAGAGTGGCGGCCGAGTACCAGAGAACATTCCGCAAAGATGTGTTTGTTGATCTGAACTGCTACAGGAGATGGGGTCACAACGAATTGGACGACCCAACTTTTACCAATCCTGCCTTGTACAAAGTAATACACTCTCAAAGGTGAGTGATTCTTAATTTTAGAGTGGAACCTCTATGTATTGAACCCAGATGGATTGAAAGTCCACATGTATTGAAATTTTTTTCAGTCCCCTAAGAAATGATGGTTAGAGAATCCACTTTATTGTACCTAAATTATTGTACACTGTCCCAAAATCAATAAAAAATGAACCAAAGATTTCAGTAAAAATTTTGTTTAAAAACCATCAAAAGTTGGTACTTTGTGAGAAACCTCAACATAATTCAAAGTATTCCTTACATTAAAGACTGCATTAGTTAAATCAATCTGTTGATTAAACAGATTTTATTCTTCACTTAATTTGTGATTGAAATAATTTTCATGGTCTGCTGGTTTGTTATCACCTGCACTTAACATCACTGTTTCCTTTAAGATCAAAGCCAATCTCGTACACTATTCCAGTGGCCTTATTGGACTAGTCATAAAGATTGCGTTCCTCAAACAAAGATTATTACTGTAGTTCAAATTGGTTTTTGTGGCTTATTCAGACTCGTGGAATTTGAAATCATAGAAAAGCTGTGTCAGGTTAGCTGCCGTGTTCAAGCTGGCCTCCATGTAGATGCTAAATGTTCACTTCAGTGCATTTCAAGCCCAACCACGTTGTACACAGTCTGTCATTTCATGCCGCTTACTTCCTTGTTGTTTGTACTTCCCTACGTTGGTGTCTGTCTTAATATATATTGACGCGTGATGGCCGGGGTGCTTGGCACGTTACCTAGTCTACCGGGGTTTCTAAGCCGATTCAGGCAGAGAAACCTGGTAGTCTTATGGGCTGGTTACTGCGGGTTCTCCCTGGATCTTAAGGATCCGTTATACAAAGTCGGCCTGGTCTGGCGGCGGCAAGCTATGTAAGCGTCTAAGGTGGCTGGAGGGGCAGTTGATGCGGCTTACCCCCTGCAAGCCGGCGCTGAGGCTGTCCGAAAGCTGGCTGCTGTAGGCGACTCTCAGGGCCCCATCCGGGGGTAGCTGGTGCTCGGCGGGTGCTGGCTGGTTCGGGTCCTGCTTGGCTCCGGGTGATAGCGGCAGGGGGTGGCAATCGATGAACAGTGCTGGCGATGCCCAGACCCACAGGAAGTCCGAGTCGAAAGTGGACGACGACTGGATGAGGGGTCCTGCTGGTCTTCTGGGGTGGCTCCAAAAATGTCATGGGGAGATTGAAGAGTGAGGCCCCTGCAGTCGGCGGGTGTCTTGTGCCTGTTCCCGAGCGGAGGAAAGGCTGAAGGCCGACTGGGATGGTTTACTTGGAAATTGATTGNGGGTGGCTCCAAAAATGTCATGGGGAGATTGAAGAGTGAGGCCCCTGCAGTCGGCGGGTGTCTTGTGCCTGTTCCCGAGCGGAGGAAAGGCTGAAGGCCGACTGGGATGGTTTACTTGGAAATTGATTGACTGTAGGAGCCGTAGTTGCCTTCTTATCGGCTCCCTTAGTCCCTTCTCGTCAGGTGAATGGCATAGGGTAGGTTCTACGGGTCGTTGCAGTAAGCAAGGGACAGGTTACAGAATTCCCTATCTAAAGTACCCAGATGCTATGGCGTCATGCCGCTTCAGTCCTGGCGCTCCAACCGGCGAATTCCACAGGTGGATGGAGCAGGTTAGCTGACTTGGGTGGTCCAGTTACTTCCTCGTGGAGTGTACCTAGTAGGGAGTGTTACCGTACGTGTGCACCAAGTGCCTTTGCGCACTGGACCCACAGTGTGGGTGGCTCGCGATTTGTGTGGTGTTTAGCGACGTATGTACTGCCCAGTTAAGGGAGCCAGCAGTCCTAATCTATTGTCGAAAACTGTTTGGCAAGATGCGGTCACCTGCCTCTCCCTTGGAGGATGGCGTTTAAAAGGTAATAGTGAGGTACAAATCACCCTTGGAATCAGAACGCAGTGCGTAGACTTGTCCGTATTTATTCTGAGTATAATAAACATGGTGACCCATACTAACTTGTAGGCTATCGTGATTACCAAGCAACCGGTGGAAGTTACGTTAATAACAGGTGAAGGAGACCTGTTTGGCAAAGAACAAGTCTAGAGCAACTAATAAAGAATTCGTGAGAATGACTCTAACCCTGCTGTGGTCTACTGTGGTCCTGAAGGGACTGCTGAGTTGCCAAGGCAGAGGAAGCCAATGCGATGACAAGTCGATGTCAACTGGCTTTCTAGGGGCTTGTCCGACCCTAAATACTGAGTGTAGAGTCTCCCTTCTGCTTTCCTCGGTGTGGTCCGGTCATCTTCGTCGGCTGGCTCCTCCCTTCGTGGGCTGCGTCATCTCTTGCTGCACTCTCGCGGCAAGGGATGGAAGCAGGGTAGTTCCGTGATTGCAGGTGGTATTTGATGCTCGCTTAGGGGTGGGCTGGCTTCATTCGGCTGGCTAGGCACGGGCGCATGATTGATGCACGTAGTATGTACGCTGGCACGAGAGTATCTCAGTCATCTTCTGTGCTGCTGTCTTGGGTTCGTTCCCCAGTTTGGCTATTGTGATGTCTCATGGGCTGAGTTGAAGTCGGCACATGTCACAGAGTTGAAGTCGGCACATGATGTGGCATCGCATGTTGATGAGGCAGGATCGTAAATAATTATAATGCCAGCAAGCATCACAATTCAACCTTTTGTGTATTAATTTAACATAACCATTGAAGAACATTTGAAACACAGTATGTTAGTACTGACAGGTTGTGGAGAAAAATTCTTAAGCAGCTCATCATAATGATGAAGCTCCCTTAACTGTGAGATCTGCAGTTTGCTTTTAAATTCATATTTACTTTCTATTTATAAAATCTATGTCTAATGGGAGTCTTGACGTGGTGGACCATCCCTTTAGTGCATCATTATTAATTGTAAAGACTAAGAAATGTAATAGACTAATATTTTATAAAGTTTCACAACCATTTTAATACAATGATTCTTTAAATTCTTGTAGCCTACATACATTCTTCCCCGAAATGAATTGCATTTTAAATTATTACAAGTCAGGTAGTGTGATGACATATCAAGAAATTAAAATAAAGTATGTTTATTTCAACAGATTATTTCTTATGCACGACATATGAATAATGACGTTATGTTAGAACTGTTCCAGATACGTATGCTGATGAACTGGTGAATGCGGGTATCCTGACAAAAAAATATGTCGGTGAAATAGTAGAAAAGCACATTACTTTCCTCAATGAAGAACTGCGAAGGGTTGACACCTACAGACCAGAGGTAACTACGAAAACACTCCATGCTGTTTGTATATTGTGCCATGAACAACGACAGCGGAGGACCACTAGTTAGTATGTACGTTATGCACTGGAAATCCTGTACTTAGAATGCATGGTTTACTGCTGTTGAGCAAATCATAATTTCATTTACAGTTTATTCAACTTCACTTTTACAAAAAATTACATATTTTGAAAGCAAACAATACAGTTATTTCTGATGTACCATTTCTGCTACAGTACAGTATTGTTTATATTGTTAATTATCTGTGATATATCTTTCTACAATATCTCCATACAATGAAAAACAGTTGTTTTACTTGTATTAGAAGAATTTATCCTGCTGTGTGTTTCTGCAAGACACATTTTTGCGAGTGAAACTTAGTCATGCGAGACTTTTAAAAATTTCAGCTGATTATTTTTTGCCCAAATGATTAAAGGTGTAAATGATATAACAGAAAGTATGAATATCAAACTGTAATGTATTATTGTGACCATTGCTTAGTAAATAGTCGCATCATTATTTTCGAGTGGTGAAGGACGTAAAAGTATTTTATTACATAGAAATGTTGCCCTTGTTATCTACAACCGTGGGTGGGCTAGCACGTGAGGAATGTGTCCCATGCCAAAACAATTTTTTCACCCTCCCAGGGTTGTGACGGGTGGCATGAGTCAGCTTTCCTCTCTACAAAGCGAGGGGGAGACAAACCAAATGGCTCGGGCCTTGATGAACCACAGCCGAAGGCAGGCAAGGACATCCACTCTGACATCCTTCCCCTTCCGCAGGTGTAGTGAGTCACTTGCTAGGGCACAGGCAGTTCCAAACGGGGTGCTGTATCGAGTCTAACTGCATCCCATCCGGCTCATTGAGAAAGACTAAGGGTACGAGAACTTCATGCTAGTTGCTAGGTGACAAATATCCCACTTGTAGTTTTAGGAGGGGGAGGGGGGAGGAGGCAAGGTAGGTAGTCCACGTCATGTCGAGCAGTTGCAGAAGTCCTCACACCTCCAAGCCGAGGAAGAGTGAAAGCTGTGCTGGTTTCTAAGGAACAACCTGTCCACTCGCCAGATGTGTTTGGGGAGGAAGCGAGCTCATCTCTAGCTAGTGTACACAGAGACTGACAAACATCTTCCCTTCAAGCTGAACGAGAGGAGAGTGGGACGGATGGCTGTGGCTGTATCTAGACTATGCATTCTCCATGATTAGGCGTTTCCTTAAACAACTATTCAAGGGAAACACGGTGTTGTGGAGCATATAACAAGATCATGATCATTTAATTATAATCTGCAAAGTTTTTTGTATACGACATTAATGTAGAGTGCTGACTGGTAGTGTAATTACCGTTACATAAAAATTTGGCATTAATGATGTTNTAATAATGTTTGTTTGTTAAGTACCTATCTAATCAATTACTCACATGTCAGTAGCACCCCTAGTTTTTAAAGAAAATTATAGTAAAAAAATATGCAATGATTATGTAAGAAAATATGGTCAGCACTTTCTTGTTTTGTCTTTATGTACAAACACTTAGAAGTATGACCTCAGTATTTTTGTATGTAGTTTGATTTATGAAATATGACAAAATGTTGCAGCGAACCTGAACATTGGATTTGATTTTTTTGAAGTTAAATGGCGATTGTGTGGTAGAACTGTATTCAAAATTTGATTGGAATCCCATTGCCTACAGTGACTACGAACACGGAACAAAAAAATGAACACAATATGTGTATGGATGAGAAACCTAAGTACAGTAGAAAATGATAAAATAAATAAACACATGTATTGAACAAGATACAATGATCCAGTCGGACTAGTAACACATAAACAATTAGAATAGCACAATTATAACATTATAAAAACTACAAGCGAAACACCACAGCAGTGTACCACAGCAGAACATTTTGTTTTTCGTAGTCACTTTAGGCAATGCAAATCCAGTAAAATTTTGAATTTAGTTTCACTGGAATTGACATTGTTCTCAAGGAAAAACTTTACTTCTACGAAGTTGTTTTCTGTTATGTTGCAGTTTTCAGAAATATAATCATATGCTGCAGAAATGCCTACTGTGCCTAGTCATCTGCCATACGTTTCTTTTTTATAAATGCTAAATCAACCAGAATGTGAAACTGTCTTGCATTTCAATCTACCTGTGTATCTTTAGTTTCATAATAATCTGCAGCACTGAGTATGTGTCATCATTATTTAGGAAGTTCCAGCATCTTGTTTAAAGGTTTTTTTTTTTTTTATTTTTNATCTACCTGTGTATCTTTAGTTTCATAATAATCTGCAGCACTGAGTATGTGTCATCATTATTTAGGAAGTTCCAGCATCTTGTTTAAAGGTTTTTTTTTATTTTTTTTTTTGTCATTTTGCATTAGGCGTTAGTTAAATTCTAGTTAATGTCAAATTTTGATTATAGTCTAAAACTGTATATTTTTACTATTATATGGTAGTGCTCATTGCTATTTTCACATGTAAATACGGTATTAAGCATTAATAATGTTTACTTTTGTGTTAAATTGGAATTCTGAAACCAAAATCCAACATTAATGTGTCCCTCATCTAGTGTTTTGTCCTTTGCAGGCAACATACTTCCTCAAAAAGTGGTCAGGCATTAGCAAAGCGCCGTCTGCGCTCACCATCTGGGACACCGGCTGTGACCCTCAGCTGCTGCAGTACGTTGGATCGAGATCCGTCACTTTTCCACCGGACTTTGTAAGGATCCATTCGACGATGTAATGCATTTACGATAGAGTCCCGTACAACTGGACTGGTCGATAAATAGGCAAACACACTTAAGGGATACTATCACAAACTGTAGAAAGTTTCTATAAATAACTTTTAAAGTGTGTGTGAATACGAACAGACCCTTCTGCAACATCAATGTGTTAATATTTATGCGTACTAACACTGTACTAGTTTTATCAGTATTTGCAACCCCAAATGTAATATTTATGCATGCTAGTACAGTAGTTTTATTAGTTCTTTCTATTATAGTATTTATTTTATGTTGTATAGCAATTATTAGCATTTATAAATTTTAGAGAGCAGTGACATTGAACCAATGCTTTTCTTGTGAGGAAATTACTTTTCTTTATGAAATTGAACACCTGCAGCACACTAGAATAAATTGTACTAAAATATTAAAAAATCAAAACTGAGCTGATGGTGAGAATTTATCAATTACTAAGTGGTTTTGTATTTAATTCAGAATGAATGTTTCAATTTCTGTAGGTTTCATAATACATGTGGCATAAGCACTGTTCCCGACATTAGCCCAAAACTATGGTACAACATTGTTGATGGCGCAAAGATGTCTCATGAAAAATACCAAAACATATGTAGTTACTGTATTAGCTTATGGGTGATACGTGCACACATTAGCTCATAGTAAGTTTGCATGACCGGTCAGTGAAATAAAAAGAATGTGTGCACAGAACTTTTCAGGATGTCGCCGTTTAGGCTGCGACATACGCCTTGTCCCTCGCACTGTGTTGCAGCGCTGCCTAGTGATGGTACTTGGTACTTGGGCAAAACACGTGGTTCTCTGGTTGTTG
Organism: Clitarchus hookeri; assembly: GCA_002778355.1. Lineage (NCBI taxonomy): Eukaryota > Metazoa > Arthropoda > Insecta > Phasmatodea > Phasmatidae > Clitarchus > Clitarchus hookeri. The sequence goes on along the minus strand of NQII01000994.1, from coordinate 628,288 downwards.
CATTTACTAAGTCCCAATCATGCAGTTTGCACAACAGCAGTACAAAAATAGACACACAAATGACACTGACATTCTGAGACGCGTGTTAGGTTTGGGCTTAACGAGGTGAGAGGAGAGGGTGTGATGACACGGACAGCAGCACAATGTGAGTAAACATATTTCTCAGAGTTAACTGCTTCTGGTAATGGTGTCTGTTTGTAGATCTGACCCAGCTTGTGAACATTTCAGTACTCTCGAAGAGAATTGCAACACATTGCAACCAACATAAATGCAACAAACTTATTTTTTGGGCCTATTTCCTACGTATTTTCAACCTTTCAAATTTATTTTTCGCGGTTCCCCGAGCTATCCCTGAGGTCGTAAAATTGAGAGTTGACTATACGCTAGTAATGAACAAAATTACTTGCACGAAAATTGACTCTAACTGCCTACTTCAGCTTACGTTATTAAACCCTGTCAGAAACTCAAGAAACTAATTTTAATGTAAGACTCTAACAACTCTAATTTTTCAGCATGTTTATTAATTGTGTGTCAGTTAAATTAAATTATTGGTCCAGTCTGACTTCAACCAATTTCACATTTAGAAGATATTAGCAAAAAAATACACAAACATAAATGAAGGCTAAACTGTATGTGATAAATGGTATGTTCCAGACTATCCATCCACACCTGGATAAGATGCATGTAAAGCCGAGGTTGGCCAAACTGGCTCAGGGAACCAACATTGATTGGAGTACAGCAGAGGCTCTGGCCTTTGGATCGCTCCTCTATCAAGGTGCGCTCTCAATCTACATACTCTACCCAGCTGACTAGTGTGTGGGGGAATAGAAATGGTATCTTTAATGTGCTTTGGTATAACCTTGTGCCGTACACAAGTTTATTACAAACGTAAACACTACAAATCTGTTTGCAATCAACATTTATTTTTAGAATGAAGCTCATATAACATCTTAACAGCAAAACATATAAAAGTATTATCTAAATTCAGCTTATCTGTCTTGTTTGACAATATTTGGCTGTAAAAAACAATAATCACGTGAAAGTGCCTTACAATTCAAGCAACACGCTATAAATTAATATAAAGGCCTCCAAAATATATATGCGGACAAGAAAATAACACACATAATATTAAAACTGTTACACAATGGACAGCTATGTACACGACTTACACTCAAAATTGAGTCAAACAAAGGTGTCAGCACGGGCAATTAAATTTTACTGATGCGTGACACGTATTATTGACTATTCTTTTTTGCTGTTTACACATCATCACGTGCGCAACACGAGCCCCAACAAAGACGTGGACTATGACCAGCCACTTCCAAGGCCAGATGTCAGCCTCCTTGGAAACACAAGACACTGGGTGTGCTGTTTGAAGTGTTAGAGCTATAGTCATGCAAGTCGCTCTCGCCTAGTCATTTACCATTAGAAGGGATATCCACGAAGCAAACACAGGTGAGTTGCCCCAAAGTTAAGGTTAGATGCTCGCCCGCTGTACGTGAGTACCGAACAAAGCAACACGTGTGTTTTCCCCCTACCTGGNTAAAGTTAAGGTTAGATGCTCGCCCGCTGTACGTGAGTACCGAACAAAGCAACACGTGTGTTTTCCCCCTACCTGGGCGTTGGATGACACCCGCACAACAAGGAAAACTACCCCAGCCTCTCGCCGTTCCCAAGAGAGCGCAGCAGGACAGTGCCGCCCACAAAGGGAGGGAGGTAGCAACCGAAGCCACTCGAAGGCGACGAGACCCGAGGCGCATGTCGGCAACGAGTGTATACAGCAGTTGTTCCTCAGCAGCTCGCCCCAGCACCTTCCAGTTCCGGAGCTCTCTGCCAACTCTTCCTCCCGGAGGAGTCACTGCTGACAGAAGTTGATTCTCCGCAGTTCGTTTCAGCCCAGTTTGTGCCGAAGCTCCCTGCCTACTGTCCTCACGAGGAACCACCAGCTACCAGACGTCTTCTAGATGCCAGCGACCAGCTACCCCCAGAGAGTCCACATCCCCCTAAACCTCATTTACTACTTCAGTAGTGACACCCGAGCCCCTTCAGGACTAACATTGTCATCAGTTACGGTCAGTTGTATTCCTAGCTACCTAGTTGATTGCTCTCATTATTTCTGACAGAACCTNTAACATTGTCATCAGTTACGGTCAGTTGTATTCCTAGCTACCTAGTTGATTGCTCTCATTATTTCTGACAGAACCTTTTCGCCCGTCTTTAACTTTAACTTCTGTAGGTTACGTAGCAACCGAGGTAAAGTGCGGGAGATAGTACGGGTCACCGTGTTTATTCTGGACAAAATTAAATATGTGTTCTAGTCTAACTTCGGAGTACACATTCTAGGGTGAAACTGCACCCTCTTCAGTCCTGGTAAGCGCCATCCCTCAAGGGAGTGGCAGGTGATCGAGGCTTTGAACTGATTTCCTACTCTAGTGCAGGACTGTGGGCCGTCCCCTAAACAAGGACAGCACGTGCGTCGCCAAACACCACACATCCATAGGTCACCCACACTGTGGACAGAGTACTGAAGAGTATATATAGGCTATTCAGGGTAAAGTGAGCACTTTTGAAAGCCCTCTCATTTAGAATGATAGTCAATAAATATATTTTATTTTGGCGTTAGACGTTAACTTTCGAGTGCTGTGGAATATGCATGCTGTGTTTATTACTTGCATGGCAATATTTATTTTAAAATGTAGCTAAAGGACAAAAAAATGCCTGAAAGAAAAAAGTAACTAGGGCCACAAAAGCCCTCACTTTACCATGAACAGCATATACCTGGTGTTAAAATGTAGTTTTAGGGTATTCCTAAATTTATATATTTTTATGAAGGCTTGCAAATTTTTGTTCAGAAAAATTTAAGTTTATGATATTAGTGTGCCTATATNTTTTTGTTCAGAAAAATTTAAGTTTATGATATTAGTGTGCCTATATAAAATAGGTATTTAAATGAAGTGAACTAGTTTTAAAGATTTAAAAATACTAATTTTTGGCATTTCTAAATGACAAACATTTCCATTTAGAACATTATTTCTGTATTTCATAGTACTATTTATTTTAATGGTGCCCACACAGGATTTCTTAAGTAAAAGTTACACAGACACACTATTAAAATCTAACAATTTACTTCTTTCTGTTCCAGAGATTAGGTTTTTTGCAATAAAGGAAACAAAAAAAATTTCGTCTTAAGTACCAGTATTTAAAAATAATTAATTTTCAAATAAATTTTGTTTAAGTATTACATAGAAAAAAACAAATCAACATCAGAATGTTGTGTGTCAGAATGTGGATCATTTATTAATTTTTTGAAAATATCAGTGTAATATTGAAATGATTTTTATCTTGTTTCCAACCATTTCGGTAATATAATATGCCAGACAAATAAAAACATCAAGTCTGTACATTTTAGGTTAAGTTTACTTTTTTTCAGGGTACAACGTCAGACTGAGCGGACAGGACGTTGGACGAGGAACATTTTCTCATCGTCACGTAATGTTGGTTGACCAAGAAACAAACAACGTACATATTCNCAAACAACGTAAATATTCCTCTGAACAGTTTAACAGAAGATCAGTCTGCGCATATCGAGGTAAGCATCTAGACAAACATTTTGTAGTTATTGAATTGTAAAAAAAAAAAATATATTGAAAGCAGTAAAACATCTTTGACATGCTTATGAAGGGATTTAAAAATGTATGCTTGTTAAGTGAATAAATTTCTTTCACTGATGTGGTTTTGCAGACTAAATGCAAAATTTTCCAAGCTCCCTCTTATAATACAGGTACTGTTTACTTTTTTCTAAAACGTAGTTGGTTTTCTCTGTTTCTTAAAAATGTGGCATCAATGACCTACATTGTACTATTGTGTGGTTTATGACCCACATATATTGACAAAACAGATAATTAATCAGACTATGGTAATAAAATTGCAGTAACAACAAATATGGTTCTAATAATTATGCATTTTAGTTCAGGATTGTTTTACGAGCTTATTCCAGCTCTTGAGTAGACACCTTCATAGGGAGGTCAGGTCTTCATCTGTGTAAACCAAAGTCATTTTATATCACATCCCCTGCTCCACGCTTGGGGTTCCTGATTACTGTTTTCATGTTTGCCTGAATGCAAGGTTGGGGAATCAAGTAGGTGTCATGCGTTTCCATCGCTGAACACAGGATACATTTGCTCACTGGAAAGAAGTAATTACACAATATTGTTTGCAATTTTATAGTACAGAATGAAGCTGATATCATATCACCTTCATTTCAGGCAGCCCAGTAGTGAATGATAAAACTGAAACTAACTCGGTGAGCCTCTGATGCATCAGTTTCAGCATGCGTCTCGGGATGATGAAGGTACATAATATGTTTCCAGACTCGGTGCCTTGATTGTGGTAATGTTTAGAGCAAAGCGTGGAGAGAAGATGCATTGACTTCGCTCCTCTCTCAGTGGCTGTGAGCTCACTACTCATGGTGTCCGGTCATCACACTTGCGAGCATCACACCGTGTGCGAGGCCGTGCTTGGAATATGTGCACTGAAAAACCACTATCGTGAACATCATGCACTTCCAACAAGCATGGTAGTCGTTACAAAAGAGTGCTTAAGGTCGATAAACGCAGTTGTCTAATGGCATAGGCGTGGTCATATTTCCTAGTGTTGTGCTGATGGGTGATACCATCTCAAGGACCCAAGAGCCTTAATTTGATATGCATTGTGGTCGAGGCTAGCATAGGTGTATCTTAAGTGTTTCTTCCAGGTATGTTGGTCCCATCTTACTAGTACCTGCATGGAAACCACCAGTTAAAACGAAAATAAAATGCAGCATATAACTACGTAATCTTGTGTTTTCTGAGCAGAATGTCGTCACGGCCACACCCCGTGCCCGTAATCAGCGGTAACTGAATTACTGTAATCAAAACACGTGTGTCAGACTTTGCTTCACAAACTGTATTTATCGCAGCGCAGCGCAGCGCAGCGTGGCTGCATTTACATTTTCCCTTTGATCTGAAACACAACGCATACATGGAATCACAAAATATAATATGAAGTGCCAATACTAAGTACATATGTATTCTGTGGTAATTTTGGAAAATTCAAGTCTCGTGCAGTTCATACTGGCTAGGATGCCTTCAGATTAGAAAATCCCGTCAGCAGGTTCTGAACATCTACCGACGTGGCCACCTGTGAACACGGAACAACCAAAAAAAAAGTTAGCTACATGAGTCTGCGAGTTGAGGGCACGCATAAGGTTAAAAATAAAAGCGGTTCCAGTAATTAATTAAACAGATGAAAGCTGAAACATGTTGGTTACTGCAAAGATTTACAGACTCCACATGAGTATGCATCCTTCCCTTGCTGCCACTACTAGACTTTCGAACATGGTGGATGGAGGGTGGTTCTTCAAGTCTTCTCCCATTTGTTACAGTAACACACAGAACTCTTAAGAAAATAGCACATAAGCAACATAGTACACAGAAAATAATGCAAACACTTCATGTTGTCTCTTTTTACTTTATAAACATCCTTTGGGGGATTGAGATACGTGACGTCATGTGCATGTGTTTACTCTCATGACGTCATGTTTACCATAGTCTGTGTTGGTGCCAACCAAGCTGCTCCCACATGCACAACGTGGTCCATTCCCGCACTGCTGCAGCTTCTTGCACGGCTCACTTGCCAACCCACTGTCTGTACACAGGCTCTCCAGGGCCCCAGGCTGTTCTCAAGGTGCTACTGGGCCACAGTGATGGACGACTCTCAGGGTAGTGCAGCAAGAATGCTGTTGAACCACCCACTGCAGTAGTGTGTGTATGGAGCTCACGTATTTAAACATACAACAAACTATTGTTGCATAACAGTTTATCTCAGCATTACATATAGCTCTGTAATAAATTGTGGTGTGAAAAGACTTGACCCCTCACCTAACGAGCATTAATGGTGTTTGTTGGTTGGCATCTATGACTCCCCCCCCCCTTCCCCTCTTACCAGTTCTCAGATGGCAGGGAAGCTTGCACCGTCGACNAAGGCAGTTGATGATCTAGTCCGTAGACGTAGAAAGTTAGATGGTAACAAGCTGAGGCTTGAGGCGTGAATACACTGTCTGGCAGCGATTCGTCTAGCAACTGGACGGCGGCATCGTGATGCGTCCAGGCAGAGCGACGTTCTGCAACTACGCTGCGCGAGTTGGCCTCGAACTCGAGGCTGCAAACTCCTTATATACGCGGAACACAGGGCCGGCGTGGGGGGTGAAAGGAGAGAGAAATGACGAGGCGCAGCAGAGATCATAGAAGCTGGCCGCAGAGGTGATAGAAGCTGGCGACCAAAGCAGCAGGCTTGCTTGCCATTCGTTGCCAGGGTTGGAGGGGTAAGCAGACCCCCTGCATTGAGCAGGTGGCGGGCTGGCAGCAGGCTTGCTTGCCATTCGTTGCCAGGGTTGGAGGGGTAAGCAGACCCCCTGCATTGAGCAGGTGGCGGGCTGGCAGCAGGCTTGCTTGCCATTCGTTGCCAGGGTTGGAGGGGTAAGCAGACCCCCTGCATTGAGCAGGTGGCGGGCTGGCAGCAGGCTTGCTTGCCATTCGTTGCCAGGGTTGGAGGGGTAAGCAGACCCCCTGCATTGAGCAGGTGGCGGGCTGGCAGCAGGCTTGCTTGCCATTCGTTGCCAGGGTTGGAGGGGTAAGCAGACCCCCTGCATTGAGCAGGTGGCGGGCTGGCAGCAGGCTTGCTTGCCATTCGTTGCCAGGGTTGGAGGGGTAAGCAGACCCCCTGCATTGAGCAGGTGGCGGGCTGGCAGCAGGCTTGCTTGCCATTCGTTGCCAGGGTTGGAGGGGTAAGCAGACCCCCTGCATTGAGCAGGTGGCGGGCTGGCAGCAGGCTTGCTTGCCATTCGTTGCCAGGGTTGGAGGGGTAAGCAGACCCCCTGCATTGAGCAGGTGGCGGGCTGGCAGCAGGCTTGCTTGCCATTCGTTGCCAGGGTTGGAGGGGTAAGCAGACCCCCTGCATTGAGCAGGTGGCGGGCTGGCAGCAGGCTTGCTTGCCATTCGTTGCCAGGGTTGGAGGGGTAAGCAGACCCCCTGCATTGAGCAGGTGGCGGGCTGGCAGCAGGCTTGCTTGCCATTCGTTGCCAGGGTTGGAGGGGTAAGCAGACCCCCTGCATTGAGCAGGTGGCGGGCTGGCAGCAGGCTTGCTTGCCATTCGTTGCCAGGGTTGGAGGGGTAAGCAGACCCCCTGCATTGAGCAGGTGGCGGGCTGGCAGCAGGCTTGCTTGCCATTCGTTGCCAGGGTTGGAGGGGTAAGCAGACCCCCTGCATTGAGCAGGTGGCGGGCTGGCAGCAGGCTTGCTTGCCATTCGTTGCCAGGGTTGGAGGGGTAAGCAGACCCCCTGCATTGAGCAGGTGGCGGGCTGGCAGCAGGCTTGCTTGCCATTCGTTGCCAGGGTTGGAGGGGTAAGCAGACCCCCTGCATTGAGCAGGTGGCGGGCTGGCAGCAGGCTTGCTTGCCATTCGTTGCCAGGGTTGGAGGGGTAAGCAGACCCCCTGCATTGAGCAGGTGGCGGGCTGGCAGCAGGCTTGCTTGCCATTCGTTGCCAGGGTTGGAGGGGTAAGCAGACCCTCTGCATTGAGCAGGTGGCGGGCTGGCAGGAGGCAGATGCTGCTCTTCTGTAACCTTGGGGATGAGCTCTGTGGTGTGCTGTGGCTACGTCTCATCTTGGAGGGGCCGTGGCCGTGGCAAGGCTAAGTTGGTTTATGACGACACCCATGGCGCGTTAGACTGTTTAACATAACTTTTTCACCTTTTCTATGTCTGTTTAGGTACCCACTCCCTGTCAAAGTGCAGCAGCTGGCTTCACCTGGTTTATAGATTGTCCATCTGTGCTGGGCCAGCATCACGACTGTGCTTGGGGAATGATTAGCAAATTTCCTAAAGAGCTAGCTACATAAAAACTCCAATGTATGAGTATACTTGTATATTTAATGTTTGTTAGTAGTGGTGAATATGTATAAATTTCTGACCTTGATTCCATCATTTGTGACAATGTGAATGCTTATTTTCTGAAGGATGATCCGCTAATATTATTGACATTTTCCAAATATGTAATTAGTTGCAGTAATATATGCGCAATACTGAAATCCTCTACTTGCATAGTCAGTCTTAATTCTGCTTCTAACTCAGGGATGTAGCCCATTTTGCTGTTTTGCTGTGACCTTGTAGTGACCTACTCTTGCATGTTGCCACGCCCTCTACCCTCTGCGGACTGGACTCTTAGGAAGCCCCCAGAGAACTCCTATCAGCAGAACGTAGAACGGTGAACATTTACTAAACTTAACTGACGCAGTACATTCCAACTAAAATGGTATTAAGAATAGCGTGATTACAAACTGTCTTTTAAGGGGATACATTTTACATAAATTTTGAAACCAAAAATATTTGTTTACAACTTTTATGTAATTTTTTTTTCCAATTCTTTTTTGGTCACAAAATATTTCATTAAGCAATTTTGGAAAAAACTTTACACAATATTCTAAATTCATTACAGCCCTAATTTTCTTAGAGTAGAAACGGTAATACAACATATATGAAATATTTATGGATCTCACAGAGAGAAAATACCAAAATGTTCAAATATTTTTTATATCTAGCAGTTGCCACATTTCAAAAACCCTGCTTACCATAAGGCTCACAACCACCTATCTTAATAAGCATTTAATTAATAGAAAATCTTTAATCAAAACCAGAAACATATAAAACAAAACTTGCGGGCTACTAATATTTGCAAAATATTTAACTCCTACCATCAACTTACTAATGCACAAATTAGCCATGTCCTTTAAATTGTATTTTACATGCGTGAAGTTTTCCGTCAGCGTAAAATTTTAGAAACATTCCTGCAGCATACCTAACCCAATAAATTTCTCTTTTTCAAATCTACTTACTTTCCTTAATGTGTAGATTTAAAAAAAAAATCCCCAAATTGAAATTTATTTTATTTTATTGTCTGTCAGATGTAGAATATAGAGCCTGAGAACCAAGCACCATGCCTTTGTATTTCTGAACCCATTCCACACCTCTTGCCTCTTCTCCACAGCAATCTGAACTGGCAATCAGGGATATGTCATTTTAATTGATACTTTTTAACTTTGCCAATAAAGAAAAATTCTTTTTCCTTATACAGCTCTAAGAACACTGTGCCAACAGTCTTTTATTTCTATCAAAAATATTTCCTCTCTTCAAACTGGAACTCTTGGCAACATTGCTAATGTCGCTAGAGAGTTAGTCACTAGTGTTGAAGCACGTAGGTTTCGAAGCCTGATCTGCCCGGAACATGGGTGCTCTCGGCAGTATGAGTTCGTATGTTATATAGTGCTATGGCTATGCTGTCCGACTTTGCTGCACCGAGACCCAGCTGACGCAGCACACCGACTTGTTGCGAAGTATCGTTGTAGCTAAGGCCACATACATTCTGTTATTCCATGGTTGTTACGTAAAAATGCCCCTATCATTTGAGGGTGAATTAATAACAGGCAGGTGAAAATACTTAATGTGGCAATTTTGTGTTAAAATGGTGGCACATAAAACAAGCAAAATTATTCTTTGTGCAAAAGTCGGGGTAGATAACATTGTAACTCATTTTATCATCATAATCATCTGGTACAGTTTCCAACTGTTGGCCAGGTCTGTCTACAATGTAAATTTCTGTATCTAATTTCATCCAGCCATTGCTTCTTATTTTGCACTTTAATCCAGACAATTAATTCTTAACTTCTCAGTCCCCTCAACAACATTAGTATGTTTCAATATTTTAACAAAACATTTTTTTTTTACAGGTTGCCAATTCAATTTTGTCTGAAGAAGCAGTACTGGCATATGAATACGGAATGAGTATTGAAAGTCCAAAAAATCTCGTTGTGTGGGAGGCTCAGTTTGGGGATTTCTTCAATGGAGCCCAGATAGTCATTGATACATTCATATCCAGTGGAGAAAGTAAGTAAGAGTGAAAGTTTATTTTAATTCTTAAATGGAAGACCACCTGTTAGCTATAAGTTCACCTCGTTCACCTTTCATTTGTTTTGTAAGAGTCGGGATGTAAAATTGGGACGAAGTCCGTCGGGGTAGAGAGCAGTGTCCTGACGGACATTGCTCCTGGAGGTGCCGGTCGTTCGTTTCTCACTGACGTGAGCTGGATACTCCTCTGGTAGACTTCCGGGCGTGGTTCGAGGTCCTGGGTGGCTGGTGGCTCTACTTCCGTGGGCGTTTGTGGCGGGGGTCGTCCCCTACTCCCTATGCCACTTATCTTCTGCTGCTGGCTCTCTTTCGGGGTTCTAGGTTCCTATGAGGCAAGGGCGCATCTGCCCTCGGGTTGCTTTGCGGATCCGTCCTCTGGCGTATTCTGCCCAGTATACATTATCCTGGCATCCCACAACCGTTTAGGGTCCTTCCCATTTGTCTGCAAATCCCGCGCTGAACTGTAGGTGGCTGCGAAGAAGCACGGCCTCGCCCATCTGGAAAATTCTTACCTCCCTCTGTGCTGGACTGCAGGTACTTTAGGGTAATGTACTGATCTTGGGCGTCGCGCACCTTTGTGATCCGAGCTAGAGTGGCCAGTTGGACGTCCTCTGGTTGCAGCATCTCGGTGGGGGCTTGCTCCCACTGCCAGTCACCTGGGTGGTGGAGAGTTCGTCCCAGAATCAGCTGGCTGGGGTCGGTGTTCACTGCCTCGTTGGTTCTCCTCCTGAGGGCGAAGAGAATATTAGACAGGTGCTTGTCCTGATGGTGGTGGTCTTCTCCCACACTCAGACCCTTCTGAAGCTCTTGATTTCCCCGCACAGTAGGGTAACCTTGTGGGTGGTATGGTGTGGTCGTCCATGTGTCTACCCCCATGAGTTGCAGGCTGTCTGCTATTTGTGGCTGGTAAATTGGGTGCCGTTGTCTGTTAAAATGGCTTGTGGGTATCCCCAGCAGGGAAATATTTCCTTTTCGAATTTCCGCACTGTGTTATGAGTTTCTTGGATGGGTAAAGGGAAGGCTTCAACCCAGCGGGAAAACTGGTTGGTCACCGCTAGTAGGTGTCTGTTACCCCTCGTGCTCCTCATGCTCCGTTAGATCAGCTGCTAGGTGAGTCCAGGCGGTGTGGGGTTGACGGGGTTTTCCCGTTGGCTGTGGTACGGAGTAGGCCTTACCACGACCGCACGCCTTGCAATTGCTCACTTACTGCCGTATGTCTCGTCTTATCCGTCCCATGTATATTGCTCACTTATGTCTCTGAGGGTCTCTTTGAGGCCGGGATGACCGGCTCGTTGGTGGTCGTGTTGATGTCGGCAAAGATCGGCTCTAAGATCACGTGGGACCCAGACCTTCCACTGGGCACCGGGTTGTCTACTTTGAGACTAGACGACGTCATCTCGTAGTATGAACCTCTGGGGTATGTCCTTGAGGAGGCGCTGTGCGTCCGGGTTCTTCTGCTAGTAATAACTTATCTGGTATTGACTGAGTTGTAGTTGGAGAAGTCGGATGTGCTCTTCGGGGCTTCCAGGAGTGGCCAGAGGAAGGGTCATCCTTTCCCATTCCTCGTCCTCTTTGGTGCCCCCATCGAGGTCCGGCTGGCGGGATAATGCGTCGGGCAGGTCATTCGTTCTGCACAGGCAGTGTTGCACTTCAAAGTCGTTCTCTGTGATAAACACCTCCCATCGTCCTAACTTGGCCTTGGCGTTCTTCGACTCGCGTAGCCATTGGAGTACAAAGAATGAAATGCCTTCCTTCGAAGTGGTACCTGTATTTTATAAACAATACACCTAACTTCATTAAAAAAAATGATGACAAATTTATCATAAATAGTAGAACGCCACATTTACATCCCCTGATTTTACACTTACCTACATTTCACACATACTTTATTTGGTCCCATTTACTGATTTTACAGCATAAATTCCTCTCTTTTTACAATTACCTGCATTTTACAACAATTTTTCCTAGTTCTGTGAAAACTGTCGAAAAGGAGTTTCACCGTGCAGACATTCTGTAGTTGCTGTAACGTGTGAGGAGCCTGACAGCGACGGGTTGTGGCAGGCAAGTGGGTGGTGTGCAGCGGCCTGGTGATGTTGGTGCCGCACGGCTACGACGGCGCAGGCCCGGATCACAGCTCCTGTCGCCTGGAGAGGTTCCTGCAGCTCACCGACTCCAGCGAGGTGCTGCCTGACGGAGACTGCGTCAACATGCACGTAGCGAACCCCACGACACCAGCGCAGTACTTCCACTTGCTGCGTGGACAGGTGCGTGTCTGTTCCTCAGCTCGCACTTCACAGTGCTATCTCGCTTGCAAATAATAACTTCAGTTAGAAATTACTGCGTTTTTTTCCCCCTCAATTTTTGTGATTTTTTAATGGTTCCCAAGAATGTTGTAAGATCACTACTGCTGCAAAATTCAGTGTCATAAAATTTTGGGTTTACTGTACATTGCAGGCTATAATGATTTATGTAAATGCCAGCTGCCTGCAGGCCAGGAAACACTGAGATCTTAAAACTCATCTTCTGTTTACCAGATTGCTGCCATAGGCTAATTGAAAATGTTCTCGTCGTGCTGCAAACTGCTGCATGCAGGGCTTCCGTATTGCTTCGGCAGCCCTGCTTTGCGGTATGCTCTCGTTGTATGTAACTGGATGCTATTCCCTTTTCATTTTGGGCCTTCGCATGCATTGTGGTTGAGTGCTAGTGCTATGACGCCAACTTCACTCTATTAGGGCACCCTGGCATACAGCGATTGTGTAAACTATGTGAAACTGTCTCGTATTTTTTCTCTTAGATGAAGCAGTTTTTATACTCACGTATCAAATGGCTAAATTGTCTGGGAAAATATAAATTACTGTCATGTAACAAACAATAAATGTTTTTAAAAAAAAGGTGTTATGTCTTACGTGATTTCAAGTGTATGTACTTAAACAATGCGCTTATAAACTCTTGTTGCATTTCTCGTAGGTGCTGAAGAACTACAGGAAACCTCTCGTTGTTGTTGCACCAAAAACCCTATTGCGCCTTCCAGAAGCAGTCTCTTCATTAAACGACGTGTCACCTGGGACTTCATTTCTACCAGTCATAGGTAACGGTGCAGCAATACAGTCCTTGTGGAATACAAACTATTTGTAAACTGATGGTTTAGATGTTAACTTTGTTGGACGCAATTTCTAGATTATGTTATGAAAATACTTTTTGCTAAATTGTAAACACAATGACAAACAGCTTAAATGTGTTTGCAGGGAAAAAAAGTGGTTTCCAAATACACGAAACTGTAGCTAACATGGCTGTCAAATCATACAGATTCTTTGCTGATAACAGAAGAGGTTTAGGTGGCTCTTAACAACGAAGTCTTGAGAGCCATCGATAAGGGTGAAACAATGGGGATATGGAGCAGCATCAGAATGCAAGGTAGGGGGAATTGGGAGATCTCAGAAAACAATGCACTGACTAGCAGAATTATCCAGCACAATTCCCACATACATCAAGGAGTAGTCCCACTGGTACTCGAACCCTGTTCGCCTCAGTGGGAGGTGCTCCAACCGCCATGCCAACTACAGCTCCTCTTTGCTAATAGAATGAATAGGGCAGAACTTATTTGTGTACGAATGATAGAGCTGTGAGCCACAGAGACTGNATAGGGCAGAACTTATTTGTGTACGAATGATAGAGCTGTGTACCACAGAGACTTGTTCGCTTTCACTCAAGTTGTGGATATTTCACTCTGCTCTAAGTAAAACTTTGTGCGGTTTCTTTACAGTTAATATAGCATTTCTGAAGCCCTGCGTTGAGTTTCTGTTTGCCCACTGTATTATACTCCATGAGGTGTGAACGTTAGCGTTGCCACGGGCCTGCTGTCAAATTCCTGTGTGGCACTGTGATTTTATTAGAAATGTACGTATATTGCTGTTTCACCAATTCTCAGTGCATGTTGTAACATTTCAGTTATTTTTATGTGCACTAACATTAACCTTATTTGTGAATGACATTTCCCAACATTTGCGCAGCTGGGAATAATGCTGTTGCACCAGCTAGCTCAGTGAATTTTGCAGATGGAGGTTAGTAACATTTATTTTGAATTAGAATACCAGAATTCTGTTCCCATTTTTTATTGATCCACTAAGTTCTCAAACAAAAAAAAACAAACATCACTTGATTTCCGTTATTGATGATGAAACTTAAAACATCTTGCAGCAATTACAGACGAACTGCTTTCGTCTAAAATTTACTAAGAAGGCAAACACGAGGCTGCCTACACTCTAGTGACTACGTACGTGGGCAGAGAACAACTGTTTAGTCAGAAAAAGTTATAGAAAGTAAGCCACAGGTGCTACTCACGCATGGTAAACTTTCCACTCAATACATAATTTTACTTCCGGGGTTACAGCCCCTCAGCACACACGCGTCCATTCTCAACGGTGTTGGCGGTATGTGTGGACGAGAAAATTGCTCGACTCAACCTTCAGCGTCAACCTGTTCTAACCTGCGCTTTGATTGGCTGTAGGCTGACCACACCACGCTACTCATCCAATCGGCAATGGCGAGATGAGAGGCAATCAGGAAACTTCTTTAATTTCACATGATATCGACAAAATGCAATACTCACTACCCTCTAAGGGCTAATGAACAAATAATCTCCAACTGACCTCTACACCAAAAACTAGTGAAATGACCAAACATACACTGCACTTCGCTTAAGTAATTCACCAAATCTTAATCTGAAACCAAAAGACAAAAATTCAAACCTGAAAAACCGCAATTTTACAATGTGTAAAAAAATATAAAAACAGTACAACCAACATGCCAAACATTTCACTTTAAATTGGATTCAAAGATGTGGAACTGTGCTTGTATATTCACTTTCAACATGTTATTCCATCATCTATTGTTATCCTAATCTTTGCAGATATCTGGATGGACAAGTCTTATTTTTCCTACCTCCTTGCCTCATGGACTCTGACAAAGTTGGCATTGCTCTCCTTCATAGAGATAGAGGAGCGTGTCTGCTGTCAACTGTCCAAAAGTCATGGCATTCTCTCTACTATGATTTCGTAAGACCCACTCGGTGGACGGATGGCAGAATCCTTCCTCTGGGGGCTCGTTCCCAGATCATCATATTATCACATAATGTATACAAATACTGCATTTCACAGAAAAATCATATTGTAATTATAATGAACTACACTAATCATTACGTTCAACAGTTTTAAGAAAAGTTGTAAGAGGCTAAATATAAACATTATAAGTCCGTTATTCCTTCCATTTCTTTAGAAAATTAAGGGGCAGTGGTGGTATAGTGGCGCGGGCGCTCGCCTCCCAGTATGGTGAACCGGTTTCGATCCCCGGTGGGTTCACTCCCGGATTTTTGCGTGTGGGAATCATGCCGGATGATGCCGCTTGCTGGTGTATTTTCTGAGGGGGCTCCCATTTTCCCCGCCCTTGCATTCCAGCACCGCTCCTTCCTAGGGTCTCACTCATGTCGTGTTCGGGGATGACAGGCACCTGTGTGTCCCAGCTTGAAAGCCTGTCATTAGCAGGGTGTCACGTCACCCTGGGTGCACTCCCTGCACGTAATTTGTTTAGGATATTTTCTTAAATTTGAGAAGATTTCGTAGTATTATTTCTTTTTTTATGGTTCATCGTGCCCACCACACCAAGTCACTGTAACACAAGGAATCACCCCTCCCCCTCTCTCCCTGGCAAGCACTTGGGAAACTTGCCACCAGCTGTCTTCTTCTAGATGATCTGCAACAAACCACACTCACCAGAAACCGATATCCAAATTCTAATTATTAAAATTGGAATGTAAAAACTTATGATAAATATTGAATGAAAAAAGTAAAACTGCAAAATCCTAATACGTAATCAAATAACAGATTATACTCAATCTATGTTTTAGAAGAAAAAAAACTTTTTTTTTAAACCTTTTGTTTGGATTTTTTTATTTCTACTGTAAATAAAATTAATAGGACCATTTTTAAATACAATAATCCAAAATATAAACAGTCAGATCAGTAACTAAAACACTTAAGT
Source organism: Clitarchus hookeri (assembly GCA_002778355.1). Classification (NCBI taxonomy): domain Eukaryota; kingdom Metazoa; phylum Arthropoda; class Insecta; order Phasmatodea; family Phasmatidae; genus Clitarchus; species Clitarchus hookeri. The sequence goes on along the minus strand of NQII01000994.1, from coordinate 612,256 downwards.
AATAACTAATTAAATAATAATTTAATAAATAAAAATTAAATACAAACATTTTCAAATTATAAAATTCTTTGCTTGGACAAGTGCAGAGAAACTGGAATGGTTATTTAGCACCTGAGTGCTGATAGCTGAACATATTGTTAAAGTTATCTTGACGGTTAACCGTCTGATCTATTTACTTTTGCGAAATCTTTATTATGTGACATAAGTAGAGACCTGCAAAGGTGTGTTTATTTTGTGAGGAAAAGTGATGATATTTCCTCTTAAAATTGGTGGTATTATTTTATGCTCAAAGTGGTGTTATTTTTGAAGAAGTTTTCATGGATTTAAGCATTAAGAATGGCACTACGCATGAAAATATAAGGTCACGACTCTAAGAAATGTTATGTGAAATTGGAATATATTTGGAATATCAATGAAAACATTTAAGACACACGTGTGGAATCCTGCCACATATTCAGTACTGGGTTCGTCCAGTTTAAACTCTGTTAACAGATCTGTCATAACCTGTGCCATCTCGAAGGCATATACATAAAACACAGTATTTACAACATTAATACACATATTAACCATCTTAACTTATGTACATACCTTGTGCCGGCAAACTACATATTATTCTTGCATGACACATACTTTCTACGTTTATGTGAGAGCCACAAGCCCCTTTCTGGCCCCACTGAAAACATTCACCCTACTTGCACCTCGCTTGTGTCATGCTTGCCCACATAGGTGCTTAATTGTCCTACAACACAGGGTCGTGTGCAGGGATGCCAACACCCTTGCTGCACCNTTCTCTGTGGCTGCATGGAAGGTTCCTTGCATTCCCGGATGTCCTGCTAACTCATGGTTATGGTGACATTCTAAACAGTATAGGGGCTTTTGTTCCTAGACTTTCCAATTCTGATTTGCTCTGGGAGATTTCTCCATGTTGTGCGAGAGACATCTCGGCAACATTGCTCTGGATTCTCCTACTTGTTGGGCCCATACAAGCTCATCCTGGTCTCGGTATTCTATCTTATCCTGTCTCCTCAACAGGGCATGTAATGTGATTCTTCTGTGCTCATGTGTCCTCATACAGTCATCTGAAGGTGCCATCCTATCCCAGGCATCCATTCCTTCTGCAACTTTGCCCTCACATGGGTGTCTTGACAAGGAATCTGGAAAGGCGTTCTCTGTCCGTCAGCAGTGTTCGACTTCAAACGAAAACTTCTCTAAGCGTAGGGCCCATCTTGTCTCTTTGCCCTTTGCTCCTTGGTTTTGTGTAGCCATATTAGTGCCTGTTGGTCTGTTCTTAGTACATAGTGACACTCCTCCAGGTAATGGTGATACCTCTTTATGGCCCATACCACAGCAAGGCAGTCTTGTTCACTTAGGGGATATATCTTTTCAGTTTCTGCCAGTGCTGCACTGGCATATCCAATTATTTCATTTTCTTACCTCTTGGTATAATAACTGCTCCCATTCCTACTCCGGTTGCATCAGTTTGTAAGATCAATGACTGCTCTGGGTTGGGATGGTGGAGCCGGGGTAGATCCTGGAATTTACTCTTTATTTCCTCAAAAACTTCCTGGTGGTTTCTCGTCCATATGTACCTCACATCCTTCTTCAGCAGCTCAATGAGGGGTGCTGTGCTTTCTATCAGGTGTGGGACGTGGTCCCTCAACCAGTTACAAGTGCCCAGGAACTGTCAGAGTTGTTTATTCAATTTTGGGGCTTCTGCTTCCAAAGTAGCTGTTACAGACTCTGTGGCAGCCTCGTTTCCTTGTGAGTTTACTGTGTGACCCAGATAGTTGATATTATTGTTGCCAAAATGGCATTCTGAAGTCTGCAGATCAGACCTTGAATCTGAAGTCATTGTAACACCACTCTCAGGTGATGTCTGTGCTCTCTCCAACTATCAGAGCACACGATGATGTCATCTAAGTATGCAAAGCAAAATTCCCCCACACAGTCCACTAGGATCTCTGTCAACATCAATTTATGGAACGTGGAAAGAGCATTTTTCAGCCTGAAAGGCATTACCCAAAACTGTAGAGTTTCTCCATCCAGGGTGGTGAAGGTCACGCAATGTCGGGATGCTGGTTTGATGGGTATCTGCCAGTACACGTTGCAGAGGTCCAGAGAAGAAGAAATCTTGACCTTTCCTAGATTCTAGTGTGTGTGTCTGAGGTTAACTGTGGGAGAGACTGCATCATAGGTGATGGCATTAAGGGTTCTGTAATTCACACAAAACCTCAGTCCGCCATCCTTCCTTGGTACCGGAACCACCCTTGAGTTATAAGGGGAGTTAGCCGCTTCCACTAGACGCTGACGTTTCATTGAGTGTACCTGCTCATTGACGATGGCTTTCTTTGTGGGAGAGGGTTGATCCTGCTTACCCATATTGGTTGGTCGGTCTTCAGGAGGATCTTGTGTTCTATACTTCAAGTCTGTTTCAGAGTTCTCTGGGTTAGAATATTGTGGCATATTGATTTCTCTTTCAGTTCCTCTGCCTTGTGTTCTTGTGGCTTGTGTTGGAACTCTTCCCATGGTATCTCTTCCCACTCTTCCTTCCTCATCTGCACAATCCAGGGTATGATCACTCTTCCTTGGATTCCTAGACGACTCCTTTTTCCTGAGTATTTGAGCACACATTCTTGCTTCTCCATCCAAGGCAATCCTAATATCACTTTTCCCCCTAGGCCTGGATATATTGAGACATGTAGAATGTTGCCTCGTCTTCGGTTTTTTTCACAATCCAGAAGGTTGATGTGATGGTTCCTTTGAGTTTGAGCTTCCTGCTGGGCTCTGCCAGGTGAACCGTTTGATTTGTGGAGGTGATCCAACCTTGCTCTTCTGTAATATAAAGTTTGTAATGGCCGTTGAGTCCATTAGGGCTCTAAATTCCCTCCCTTCTAGTTCTATCAGGATTTGTGGTACGTCTGGTTCCGGGTCCTCCTCGATTAAACCTCTAAGTTGGTTTGAGTTTGTTTCTTAGGCCCCTTTTTATGGTTGACCGGGTCAGTAGGTACTGTTCTTGGCCCACTTTTGGTGTTTCCCTTCCTGTTCCTATTCTGTTCTTTCCCTTCTTTGTTCCCCAAGTTTTCTTTTGGTTTCCGTCTTCTGAGCAATTTCGTCTCCAGTATCCTGATTTGCCACAACCCCAGTAACTTAGATCCGTAGTTGTTTTAGGGTTTTTTGAGTGAGTGAGTGAGTGAGTGAAGAGATTTGGGTGGCTCTTAACAGTGGGGTCCCACAACCACGGGAGAACTGCTCACCGAGGGCTGCAGACTTGCTGCAACACTAGGCTGTCAATCTAATGGTCATTTCATTGTGTTGTCTGTAAGAAGAAAGTAAGCACATACTGTATTAGTGCACTTATGCAGCGCTCTACGTAGGTACTGGAAATGTTTACGAGTTCCACTCAAAGCTAATACTCCAATGTTGTGAACTTGCATCTGCCTGTGATAAGCCTCGTTTGCAGTCATGGTGGCTGTGTCTTAAATATGCTAATTCTGTAAATCATTAAAGACACTTCCAAAAACTCAGTGCAGCTTACCATGATAGTTTGCACAAGATTGCTGCAGGAAACAATAAGATGCATGTGTTCCCACCATGTGAGCAAACGGCTCCAACAAGGTTGAGCTAGAGAAAATGTTTTCCCAAGCTTTGCCATGCTGAAAAGACGTGTCCAATACTGGGATGTAAGATATCTGGTTTCATACGAGAATCAATGCAATCTATTGGCGATGGGAGCAGAGTTTTCTTCGTAAGTTTTCCAAGTAACATCAGTTATTTTAGCACCCAAATTAGACAGCCTTGCATTGGAAGCACTGTCTCCATTCCCCACCTTGCAGCTTCAGGAAGAGGTCGCCAAATACAGACGTGCAACAAGTAAGTAGTGTTTTACTTTTCTCAATATGTTGGCTACTACTGCCATGTTTAAGTAATTTGTATACTGTACAGTTCCAAAACATTTCCAACTTTCTCCTTTAATTGTTTCGCACTTTCAAGTTTTATTGTGATTTTACATTATTCCCGTAGTATCCTGAGCCTTCAGAAGTGTCACCACCTTGATCTTGGTAGCATCTTGTTATAGTAGTAGTTGGTATTGNTCGTAGTATCCTGAGCCTTCAGAAGTGTCACCACCTTGATCTTGGTAGCATCTTGTTATAGTAGTAGTTGGTATTGTACATTGTAATGTAAGAAGTCGTCTGTACCAGGAGTACTCACAGACCTCCAAATTTAATTGATAAGAAATTCAGTAAATCACAATCATCCGTGCTGCTTTAAACTGTAGTAAACCTATCTAGCGTGTATTGGAAAGACGCTCGAGTCATAGCAGTACCTTGCATCATTGTAGACGATGGCATAATACACAGGTGCAATAAAAATTATAAAAGTACGTTACAAGTTGAACCTTATAACATGCACTGTGTAATATTCCCATGATGGGTGGACAAAAATAACTAAAACCCCATCTTGGCATAGACTAGGAATGGTCGCATGTTGAGATAGGTCAGCACAGCGCTCTGCTGATGTCACCTAGGAGTGAGAAGGTGAACAAGCAGGGATTCAGGGTGTATTTTTCTGAATAGTGCAGTCAACCAGCAGAGGATTAAGTTCTTGGAATGCAGATATTGATACATGATCATTTTCTCAGTTTTCCTTCAAATGTATAGTTTATCACAGCAACGCCGCTTCATACTACAATTTCCCATTTGTAAAGAGACAAATTGTACACTACGTATTTTTCTAGTCCCTAGTCTGCTACTGTCAGAGTTTGATAATGTCTGTGCCAGCATTAAAATATATGGAAAAGCTGTAATTTTACAATGATGTAATACAGGCCATGTGAGCAGCACATTATAGTGATACCTCTATGGATCACTTTTGAAGGACCAAATAAAAAAAAAAAATTCTTGCAGACAAAAAGCACATGCATCTATATCTTGCACCTCATATAAAATTTGAATTTAAATTACAGGTAATACTACATATATATATACACACATCATCAAAAAAATAGTTGCACTCACAAGGAAGTGTTGTATTTCAATGATACAAAGTTCCCGGTGGAACCGGCGCTGGCCTCACCAAATCTCCCCTCTAGGTGGCCGATACCTATTAAAAGCGCTTCTTTCTACTCTTACTTTATCTCCCACAAGCAAAGATCTAAATCTGCTCTTTTTCTTTCGCAGGGCACCACCAGGAGCTTTGAATTTTGAAGTCCATCATACTGGTCCGAAATGAATTTAAACACACATCTAAATACTTACATAGACACACATATATACTCTACCGCGCACGCGCTTGTCATTCTTTCACGGGAAAAATTAAGTATGACGGCACACCCTTAGCACATTCTCGGCCCAGTGCGCCCAGGCAGCTGGCAGGACTCAGATTTGGGAAACATCTGGTAACCAGGATTGTTTCCCGCCTCCTCGCCCTCCGGGCGCAANCCGACTCCTCGCCCTCCGAGCGCAAGGGGCAGCGTTCTAACCACGCTGCAGTCTTTCATCGCACGTCTCATTCATACACACAAACACTCACTCACTACCATTCTCAGACCATTCGGTCTTGTCTATTCCTTGGAATCTTCGTCAGATCCTTCCATCTCCAAATCGCATTATTTGGCAGTCGCTGGGGTCGTCATCATCGAGAGGTTTCCTGGAACAAGACAGGGTCTTATCCAGGAAGTGGTCACATTCGGGTTTGTCACGTCCGGGGTTTTAGTTAAGGAGCCAACCGTGGTGAAGGACTAGTTCCTGACCACAGAATACCCCGTGAAGGGTTTACTGTGATCGAAAGTACGCCTCCCGTATGTGCGGAGGGCATCCTTGAATATCTAGGACGGGTCAAAAACTTCTCCCTTTTCCAGAAGCACTCTTTGAGCAAGTTCAAGAGTGCCTCCTTGTTCGTCAGCAGACCGACCTGGGCGACGGTGAGCCTGTCCATGCACTCCGGGGGAAGAGGATCTTCTCTCCCCCGTCCATAGATCTTACCAGCAGAGCTACTACTGCCATCAGGATGGTCGGCTCTTCCAGTCGTGAGATTTGGGTGCCTCGTACGACCTCGTATTTCAATGGTAATTGGAATGAAGGTTACCAAGAACAAGAAATGTTTAGAAATTGAGACTGCTGTGAGCAGTCATGCATCTCTCAGTACGATGTCAGGCCGTCATATTCACAAACACATTCCGCCAGGCATTGTGGCATGGCATTGTATAGGTCCCTATTGTCCAACTCATGTAGTTTGAATATTCACTCGCAGTCCCTGCAGATTTTGGTGTAGGGATGGAGTTTCAATAGAGCGACCAAAGGCATCCCACATATTTTCAATTGGGGATAGGTCTGGTGATGCCAGCGGCCATAATAGAATAGCTTTTGAATTAAATACACCGTGATTTATGAGAACACTTTCATGGATAACTGAAGCTCGATACAGACAACTTCTAATTTATTCAACGGTCCTTTTAACTACAGCACTTCACTTACACCTGCACTCAATGCAACGTATTCAGCCTCTGTCTAATTTATTTGTTATTGTTTATTATTTCCCTAGAGGGTATGAAGCATTGAATGTAATGAAACACGTGAACGAAAGAAAATTATCCAGGTTGGCTGTCGTATTGCCATTGCTGGTTGGAAGAGAGATGTGGCATGGTCAGATGACAGCCAATCAGAGAGCAGGTAACATCAGAAGTATGTCTGTAGAAGAGGTCCGGGGGGAGAGGAAGGCTCTGCTTTGACTAGACTCTAAATAGATTCTGGTACCAAGGGCCCCTCTAGCATACTAACAATGATATCTCAATATCACTACACGACTACACGATTAAACGCACCCCAAGGGCTGCCCCGGGAGACTAGGAACTCACCTATACACAGTACATGCGAGATTAATTAGCACTCTTGTACACAACAGGCCAACATGTTAGACAGACATCACGACACTGACATTCACTCCCCCGCCAACTATTCTTACGACTTAATAAGAGTAAGTGTGACTGGGTCAGACTTATCAAAGTCTTGGCAGAGCTGAATACTTTCTCAGGAAAGTTTGAACCAAGAACTATAAAAGTAAGAATGTTAGGTTATGCACCAACTGGGTATAGACTTTGGGATGAGGATAGTCGTCGAGTAGTCATTAATAGAGATGTTAAGTTTAAGGAAGTTCGTTACAAAGCAAAAATTAACTGCTTAAAAGACTGCAAAAAAAAAAAAAAACTGATAAAGAAGAGAATAGAATCAGAAGTTATACAAAAAAATGTATAATGAATGTGTAGTAAAAATGAGTCGTGAGCTAGGACTAGAAGAAAACCATACTGGCTAGAAGACTATAAGATATATTCAGCTGAGACATTTGAAGATATTTCCTACACAGCTGCATTTTCTGATGGCTGGAGCTCAGCAATAAAAGAAATGGAAAATATAGTGAAGCAACAAACGAGTACAATTTGTTGAAAATCACGGAGAACCTTGGATTGATGCAGCGTGGAAATTTAAAATAAAAGTAGATAAAAACAGGAAAGAAATAAAAAAAAAGACATGACTAGTTGCTCGTGGATGTAAACAATACAAAAAATGTATGGAGACAATAAGGGCTGCACTAGCTAGAGCAGCCTTAACTCACCTATACACAGTACATGCGAGATTAATTAGCACTCTTGTACACAACAGGCCAACATGTTAGACAGACATTCACTCCCCCGCCAACTATTCTTACGACTTAATAAGAGTAAGTGTGACTGGGTCAGACGTATCAAAGTCTTGGCAGAGCTGAATACTTTCTCAGGGAAGTTTGAACCAAGAACTATAAAAGTAAGAATGTTAGGTTGTGCACCAACTGGGTATAGACTTTGGGATGAGGATAGTCGTCGAGTAGTCATTAATAGAGATGTTAAGTTTAAGGAAGTTCGTTACAAAGCAAAAATTAACTGCTTAAAAGACTGCAAAAATTTAAAAAAAAAAACTGATAAAGAAGAGAATAGAATCAGAAGTTATACAAAAAAAATGTATAATGAATGTGTAGTAAAAATGAGTCGTGAGCTAGGACTAGAAGAAAACCATACTGGCTAGAAGACTATAAGATATATTCAGCTGAGACATTTGAAGATATTTCCTACACAGCTGCATTTTCTGATGGCTGGAGCTCAGCAATAAAAGAAGAAATGGAAAATATAGTGAAGCAACAAACGAGTACAATTTGTTGAAAATCACAGAGAACCTTGGATTGATAATAAAAGTAGATAAAAACAGGAAAGAAATAAAAAAAAAGGCACGACTAGTTGCTCGTGGATGTAAACAATACAAAAAATGTATGGAGACAATAAGGGCTGCACTAGCTAGAGCAGCCTNCGACTAGTTGCTCGTGGATGTAAACAATACAAAAAATGTATGGAGACAATAAGGGCTGCACTAGCTAGAGCAGCCTATCTCAACAGTATTCTGTAAGAAGATGTATTTATTAAGATACCTGAAGGGTTTGAGAATGAGGGAGGTTTATTGAAGTTCAAACTATGCAGCTGAGGGGATGCACCGACGCTGCATGGGGTGATAATGGACAAAGAATTAGTACACAGACCATTGTTTCTGGCTGGGTGAATGCCTCATTACGTGGACGACACAAAAATGAAAAAAATCTCATTGAATATATCGACACTGAAATACAAGTTGCAGACATATTTATTGTCTGTCTCATGTAAGTTGGTCAGATTGTGACAGTTCGACGAAAGTAGCGCCAAATGTTTACTTTTCGTTCGTGTATCCTTTCGCCATCAGCTGGTGTATCAAGTGGAGGCTGTATTTTTTTATAAAAATGCTGTCAGCTAATCCACTTGCCATTATACTTTAATGCTAAACAAATTTTAAGATATTTTAGACTAAATCTGTCTAAAAAAAATTAGAAGTAAAAATATAAAACCTTGCAAAAAATTTGATGTTTGCTTACTCTTTTTTAATTTATCCGAGACAGCGAATTTGGGTTAGCATTTGCGAGACGGTAGTTGTAGTTCTTATCACACTTTGGACATTACAGCTAATATGTTAAGTATTGAAATAAAAATAATTTTGGGAACTTGCTTGACAACGCACTTTCATTCGCCAGTTCACCAATGACTTTGCAAAGCGGGCGGCAGAACAACGTGGCGTGTAATGGACGTAGACGTAACAATTACCGGCCCAAAGGAAATTACTAGTAAACAAAACCACTGTACACGGAAATACGTGTTACTTTAAAAATTATACAGAGCTCGCGGAAAAATAAAACCATTGGGATGTGTTCGTAAATTTGTCATTTTACACAAGAAAGCTATATTTTTCTGGCTGGTAGTGCTTCAGGAGAGAGACACAAGGCGCGCATGGCATGGCAGGTAGGTAGCGCTTTTCTCAACAGGTGGCAGCACATTTGCCTGCCTCCTGATCCCGTCTTTTTATAAGTTGACTTTTCTCCTATAACTGGCTTCAAGCGACACGAGTTTGAAATATATTTCGTCAGATTATTTAAAAAAATAATTCAACAATACCCTGCGATATTTCTGTAGGCTTTTGGAATTAATATCAAGCGTGTATGGAAAGCATGGCTGGAGAGTGGGGATACGACTCAAAAAGAACTTCCAAGGTTTCTAGTTGATTAATTTTAATATGGATCTTTTTTAATGTGTATTTCATTTTGAACACCTATACATTACTACTTTAGCACGAAGTTTAGTTTGTAACACTAAAATGCGCTGTTTTATGACCATGTAAAATAAAATGTATTAATTAATGTACAAACTCCTTCTTATCCGCGTATTTTCTGCTTGTCTGATGTGCGTCGGCGCTGCACTCATAATAGACAACGTAATATTAATTTTTGTTTGTCCATGCATCAGTTGATACAGGATTTTGTAAATGGCACGTTGTTTGTTTCATATACATCAAGTTGCCACTCACTGACTGTCAAAATCTAGCCAACTTATATGAGACAGACAATACAAAGAGTCTAAATCCTCACAGATTTTGTGGCTTCGAGTCTTGCTTGGCATTGTGGGCCTGAAGAAAGAATGATATTATGAGGAAGTTTTGAAATACGTAATTTCACTTTCTCTATGCACAAAACAAAATGAGATTAAAAATCAGTTTATCTTGTATTGTATAATATCTTATGATAGTTGTATTAAATAAAAGTTTCTTGTGTTATTAAAGCAGTTCAGAGAATAATAATCGGCAGTATTAATTTCAACAAGATAGATTTTGTTGGCTTTGTTATGAACAAAAATTTATACGATTGAGGTTAACTTTGCCCAAATTTCTTAAGCTATCGAACATGCCAGTAAGTGTTTCATCCATTCTAGTAACAATTATTTCTCCTGCCTTTGTCTCTTGATACCCAGTCCTTGGCGTTTTTTTTTTTTTTGCATAGGTAGGCAAATTGTCATACTTAAGCTTATCAATTTCCGCTACATTTAAGCTGCTAGCAGTTAGTAGCATTATTTTGACTTGGAAATTGCAAGTATGGTACTCCAGTTTGTTTTTCCCTGCAGTATTATTATTGACTTGTCAGATTGAATTATTACAGGTCATATAGATGTGTGACAAAAACTGTTCATCTTGTGTATGCAGACAGGCATGCTCAGTTGCATACACAATTCTAGAGCCTCCGGCACAATAGACAGTCTGTGTACGATGTGTTCCCTGGCATAATAGTTAGGGTTGGTGTTGTCGCAAATTGCTTCATCGCTGTGCCAACAGATAGCACTTAAGAGAGGTGTAACATTTATTTTGATTGGCTATTGCTGGAATTTGAATTTTTATAATCAAGGAAACAAGACTATTACTGCTGGCATAACTTTTTTTAAATAAAGCTATATTAAAAACATTAAGTTATTTTCTTATGCCAAGAATTTTAATGTATTGATATGTGTAGTAATAATATTTACATAGCTAACTGAAATTAGGCTGCAATCATGAAATCACTTTGTAAAAGCCTGTACATATAATATACTTCTTCTATTTGCTTTAGCTTTTATATTATTACATGTGGGATATTAATATTAAATATTGCTGGTTGTTTAGTAATAACATGTATTATAAACTTGTTATAAATATATTTATTTTCACAATGATTTTTTTGTTACTTTAAAGCTTTCCACTGTCACTCGTTCAGAACCTAGAAAACGCTCGCTGATTAGTCTGTTGGTGGTTAAAGTTCAAGGTATTCCAACTCGCTACAACACCAACCACCAACCATGAGTTCAAATGATTTCAGAACCAACCACCAACCGCCTATTGTGCCATCTCACAAATACCACCCTGTACTTCAACTGCAGCCAACACCAACCACCTATTGTGCCAAGAGCTTTAGTGTACATTCCTATATGGAAAATCGTTCTGTATGTGGCACACTTAAGGCAGTGTCAACGAGTCTATAACTGAAGTCCCTGTACTTAAAAATTTCTACAATCCAAAAATAAAATTAATTATATCACTTTGAAAACTATGGATTATTCATTAGTAATATTTTCTACTGGTAAGATAAATTGCTGTTTTGGGAGAGGAACCCAACTTACAAACATTCTCAATACAACACTTCACTTGTGGATATCTTGCCAGACATTACTGCCGGTGGGCTGGTTTTCTCTTGGTGGATCTCCTGCCCCCNCCCCCCCCTTCCCTCCTTAATTTCGACATTGCTCTATACTCACCTCTCGCCTTGCCCTTATCGGCTCTCAAGACCAAGAGCCATCCAAATCTCTTCACTCACTCAGTACAACACAATAGAGACTTGTGTACGTACGTGTGTAAGGTTGGCAACATTGTTGTTGCTTTGTCTCGACAAGTGAGGTTATGCAGTTCCCGACAGGAAACTCGCAGAGAACGTACAAAGTGAGCTGTTCATGTTCTCCCGGTGAGGGTTATGTATGTTGTGAGTTTTAAACGCCATTGCACCTCATGGAGTTACCGAGGATGCCAGGAGAACCCTCCAGTACTAAGTTTATGGTGTTTGTATCTCACCAGAACACTTTCATGTCACAGGTTGTGACAGAGCATACCATTTGATGATGTTTAGTATTGTGTCTCATTTATTGTTCTTTTCTCTTTGAGATATTTACTAATTACAATGGCTTTTAAATAACATTTTATAAAAAGTTTATTACTCTTTTGTTTCTTTGTTTATTTTATTTGAGATGTCCAGATAGAAAAATGTTCTCCTTTGGAAAAACTGGCACTCTTGAATTGTATTTTGACTTCCTGCTGCCCCCATTATGTTGCTGTCCTATGTGGTGATGCGTACAGTTATCACACCTCTCGCACCGACTCTGCTTTTCTGCGTGTTTAAAATTAATAAAACTTTTAAAAATCTGTTTTAGATCAGCACTGTGAAGTATTGTGTATGAATATCCTTTTTATATTAATAAAATATTCTCTTACAACATCATGGTATAAAAACAGCACAGATAGGAAATCCTTAGTTTTAAAGCTGCAGGCATAGAAACACATGTGAGATGTAAATGCAAATGTTTTACATATTTCAAGTCCATCAATATGCATAGTAATCTTTGCTATTCCTTTAAGTTTTTAATCATTATTTTTAGTCAGTTATTTAGAGTTGGAGATATGGCAGGAATAGACTGCTAGGTTTATAGAAAGTAGACAGAATGCTCGAGTACTCACACTGCGGTACTCGTGGGTGCACACACATAAGAGTTGGACGAACATGTTTTCCACGCGGATGCGAGGTCGCGCAACGTTTTGCTGACCAAGCCAGCTTCATCAGGCAGAGCGTGGTGGCACACTGGAGTTTAGTGAGTGGTGGTTGGCAAAGCCTGGTGGCCAGGAGGCAAACTAGGGTGGGCGGGAAATTTGAAATGTGGTGGAGGGGTTATCTTATGTTTATGCCAGGGGTTTGTCTGGATTTGGCAAGTATTGGTGGGCCAGTTCTCAGCATCGCAGTTCTGCACTATTATTAGAAGGTGGTAGGGCTCTCACCACTCACTAAATCCACACAAACACCTGGCTTAAATATAAAATAACCCCTTCGCCACATTTCAAATTTCTGCCTTACCCTAGTTCACCTTTTGGCCGCTAGGCTCGCTGTTTGCCAACCTCCACTCACCATACTGCAATGAGCCACCACTTGCTGCCTGATGACAATGGCCTAGCCGGTGAAATGTCGCACAATCGCGCCTCCGCGTGGAAAATGTGTTCGTCTAACTTTTGTGTGTCTCTATCCACGAGTACACTGAAGAGCCAAAAAAACTGTTAAAATGGCGCAGATTGGATTTGTGACTGCCCTGCAGGATTCATGGTGTGAATTGCCTCCTGCATACCTTCAGACATTAGTTGAGTCCATTCCACGTCGTCTTGCGGCACTTCTGCGTACTCGCGGGGGCCCTACACGATATTAGGCAGGTGTGCCAGTTTTTTTGGCTCTTCAGTGTACCTCCCTTCAAGTACTTGTGCATATTCTGTCTACTTTTTATAATGTAATTATTTATACTTTAGTTATTTTTGCACTTTTATAATAAAATATTTTGCAAAAAAAAATTGAGTAAAAATTTTGTTTTCCTCCACGAAGCTTTTATTTGGAGCCAAGAAGAGCATCAGAACATGGGCGCATGGACATTCGTCAAGAACAGGTTCGAAAATCTTGTTGGCAGAAAAGTAAGTACAGTGTTTTCTATTAAAATCAGTACAATTAATTTTAGCTATGTACTGTATTTGGCGCACTGATGTCAACTGGCAAGTCATGAGGCAAGCAGAAACCTAACTCATTGCAGGACTTTTCTCCTTGTATTGTCAGTAACAGGGCTTATTAAGAGAGCTGGATTTCTACTGCTCACCTGCTNGATTGCAGGACTTTTCTCCTTGTATTGTCAGTAACAGGGCTTATTAAGAGAGCTGGATTTCTACTGCTCACCTGCTACATTGATCTCAGCTTGTGTTTCCTGAACTCATGTCCCTGTGTGAGAGTAGATATAAATGGCCAAAGATAGACCAAATTCAATTGTCAATCCAACTAAATTCAATCCAAGATGACAGAATTAAAAAAACAAATTAATTACAAATTAATTATTCAATAAACTTGAACTCTTGACACCACGTTTTACGTTGTATGGTGCAGGTATAACATTTTTATTTCACATCTTTGTGAAATTTAAATTTAAAAATTAATTACATCTGTTTTATTGCCAATATGACATTATTGCATGTTGATTTCAGTTTAGTTTTGTGTACACTTTACAGTTGTTCTGATGAACGACCGCTTCTTGTATAATTCATGTAGGGTTTTACATCGAGAACTTATGACATTATGTATTATGTCCAAAATCTTTCTCATGGCAGTTTTAACGGTGTTTGCTGGTATCTTTTTAAACACAAATTTATTTTAGTTGAGGACTTTTCTCAGAAATATCTCAATATAGTAGTATTTTGAGATGTATTTGTAACCCTACAATACCAGAACTTACACCAATGTGTATGTGTTACAGCAAATTATCACCACACCGAAAGAAATTTACAGCACAAACAAATCTTTTAAACTGGAATATTGTGAAAAATAATTAAAAGAAAATTAAATGTTTACTAATGGAAATCCTTTAAAATTAACAGCTTTTGAAGGCACAAATACTGCTACCGAATCTGTTGTTACCAAACTTTGTCTTTGATATTTAAACATAACTAAATAAGTATTAAAAACATTAGTGCCAAATTAAAAAAACTGAGGAAAGATACGAAGGTGGCTTATTATACTTAGTTATTGAACTCTTACTTAATCCGCAACAGCTACAACAGTTTATTTTGATTGTCCTGCCAGTTGCGGTACTGTGGCCGCGGGCCACTTGCCACCTCTGCTGTCGGAGTGGGGCAGGTTCATCTGGAACAAGCAGAGGAAGTGACTACCAAGCCATTCAGCAACTGATGCACACTGCCACTCACTAGGGGCATCCCCAAGGATTTACGTCAACATTCTATTTCATGTCATCTCCTGCAGTGCACTTTGATGATTTGTACAACCAGCAATGCAGTTTCACTTCCCACTTAAGTATTCGATCTTGTAGATGTCATTACACCTTTTTGTAAGACTACTTCATTGTAGGTTCACATTAGATTTCATTTGTTATTACATTTCATATAAAAAAAATCATTTAATATTAAAACTCTAAAAAAATCCTTGGAAAATTAAAATCTTGACTTGTACTAAAAATACTAGAATTTCTATTGATTTAAAATGCAGAATTACACCATGACATTGTTGGTTTTATTAAGGGCAGCCCAATGTGCTTGTAATGAAGGAGTAATGACTGAGATGGTAAATATTTTACTATTTATAAAAACTTATTTTTAAAAACTTATTTCTTCATGCATCTTGTTCAAGAAAAAAGGCAGACAACAAAAAATCTTGCAGAATTTAGAAAATAATTTTTTGCCTTTTGTAATTAAATGATAAAAAGTACCAGTTTGATTGAAACTAAATAATGCGAGAAATGATACTATAGTCTATTTGTGGTTTCTTCACACTTTTTTAATTGAACCTTTGGAAAATCACACCATATATATTACACGTTTGGTTCTTTTTTTTTTTTAAATGTAATTTATTACAAACTTTTTATACTTATGTTTTAACTAAAAGTACTTTATTTTTGGTGAAATTGAACCCTCACTTGCATTTTATCTATAAATTATAATATTTAATTTATAATTAATATGAATGTAAACAGTGAGAAAATAGGTATGTTGGTATAATACCTAGTATGAAGCAGTTGTAATTCTAAATATTATTACACTGAGTGCTCAGAAATTTGGTGCATTGTCCCTTGATGAAATGTTATAGACTTGGTTACGCTTTGTTTGCAAGAGGCAGAGCAGAACTTCAAAAAAGTTGGAAGCAACCGCGAATGGACTNTTTCAGTTTCACAGTAGGTTAATGTAATGAGAATTGTTTTGAAAGGAATATTCGGTGGTAACAAATACTCCGTACAGCTATAGTGTGTTCGATTATAGATAAGCGTTTAAGTCCAGACAGTTGAATAATAGCATAGTAACAATTTTTTACATTTTCTTCTCTGGTCATTTGTTTTTGCGTGCAGGTGTATCTTAGTTTAAACTTTTAACAATTTTTATAGTTTGTTTATTGTATTTTTTNGTCATTTGTTTTTGCGTGCAGGTGTATCTTAGTTTAAACTTTTAACAATTTTTATAGTTTGTTTATTGTATTTTTTTCCCCTCTTCCTGTGGCTATATTGGTTGGCAGTTGTCTAGCTTTAATTACAGTGTGGTTCTGTGAAAGAANATTTTTTCCCCTCTTCCTGTGGCTATATTGGTTGGCAGTTGTCTAGCTTTAATTACAGTGTGGTTCTGTGAAAGAAAAGGCACTCTTGCCTTAACTGCACCATCAAAAATAAGGCAAATACATAAAATAAATTTTAGTTCCACAAATACACGCAGCTTATGCTTATAACAAAGCAGACATATTGTACACATTCAATTTGTGATGGTGACTATTGATCACTGCTTCAATATATCACAGAATACACAGACACTGGGATTGCGGGCGTGACGTGATATAAATAAACTGATGTTTGCCATGCCTCTTCTCCCTTTTGAACTGCCTCTCCATGCAGCAATCCTACGCACTCTGCCATGCGCCGATAGTGCGTCAATGAGCCGTCCGAACAGCCCATACTGCACTGCGCATTGAGTTTTACATGCAGAAACGGCGATATTTATTCGGAAGAAAGCGCAGATGTATTCCCGAATCGCTCCTGGAGGGACCGGGGCAGAGGGTGTGCATAATATTACGAAATTGTTAATACCAGCCATGCAAAGTGCCCTACGACACCCATGGACAACCAGGATACAGAAGCTAGTAGAGAGAGCAAGCGAAGCCGAACTCGATTACCAAGAGCAGAAAAAGGCAGATGCTCCGGCATGCCTGTCACCCATGCCACCAGGCGCCCACCTGGTTCGAACGACAGAGAATGCCAAGCCCGCCAGACATAAAGAGGAAAGATCCTTGCCGAAGTGTTGGTATTGCTCAGAGAGGCACCTACATCGCGACTGCCGCACAGTAAAAGCTCACAACGGAGCCGCTAGAAAGATAGCCACCAAAGACCAGACTAGTGCCGACCTGGTTGCCCTCCCTTACGACAGGGAAGGGGAGACACCATAACGAGAAGCAGGAGCCGGGAAATCGAGTCACCTCCGGCATGAGTGATAGGGTGGAACTAATCCAAATTTTAAGTGATCTGAGGCATGGAGCACATGCTCCTCGGATCGAGGTCCGAATCAACAACCACCATATTTAGGCCAGTATGGACACCGCCGCAACCAGAAGTGTCATCCTATGCCAGCTGCTAACACTTTAATAGAAAACTTGGATAAAGGAACACTCCAGAATAATCCAAACCAAACGGCCCTGTCTGAATCACGACTGGCCATAGAAGGAATTGTCATGTTGCCAGTGTCCACGAGTATAGCAACAGTAGAAACGGAATTCTTTTGCACTCCGCATTTAGGGGAAGAAGTTATCCTTGGACAACAGTGGCTAACAAATCAAAGCTGTATAATTGACTGCAGACAATAGCGACTATATATAGGCAAGCAGGATAGAATGGCCATAAACTATGAAGCCCCAGCAAACCTACAAATACGACAAGAAATCTGCAGTGAGGAGGCGACCAGCTTAGGGTCCTAATCCAGGTACTCAACACCCATATGACCATATTAGAGTATGCTGGCAGATTAAATCAAACCACCGCCGGCCAGCATAAAATATGGTTAAAAGATTATCATCCAATATACTGCTGATCAGGAAACCCATCAGCCTACTGCATGCAGGTAGCCGAGATGAACGCTCAAGGAACAGTAGAGCCGACTGACCCACTGGATAACGCCAGAGTAGTGCTTGTGCCGAAGGAGGATGGGGAGCTCTGCTTTTGTGTCAGCTACCAGGCCTTGAATGTTGTCACGTACCCAATAGCGCCCCCAACTTGAAACCTGGCTAATATGCTCCATGACTTAAGAGACACTCGCATATTCTCCACTCTAGACATGTGTAGTGGGTACTGGCAAATCCCGTACACCCCGAGTCCAGGAAATACACGGTGTTTACCACCCCAGAAGGCGAAATGCTGCAGTTTTGCGTAATGCCCTTTGGGTTGAAGAACACACCCACCACCTTGCAGCGATTGATGTCAGCTGTGGTTTGGACAGGCTATCGCAGCAAGTTCTGTCTGGCTTACTTGGACGATGTGGTCGTATGTTTCGAAACATGGGAGGAACACCAGGTACACTTGCGAAAAGTCCTGGAACGATTTGAACTACGTGGACTTACCTGCCGACTAGAGCAGAGAAAGACAGGATAGAACACTTAGGGCATATAATTACCCCGAACAGGAATTATCCAAAGTCAGAGAAGGTGCGAAAGATTGAGGAGGCTGGGGTACCAACCNCTGATCAGGAAACCCATCAGCCTACTGCATGCAGGTAGCCGAGATGAACGCTCAAGGAACAGTAGAGCCGACTGACTCACTGGATAACGCCAGAGTAGTGCTTGTGCCGAAGGAGGATGGGGAGCTCTGCTTTTGTGTCAGCTACCAGGCCTTGAATGTTGTCACGTACCCGATAGCGCCCCCAACTTTAAACCTGGCTAATATGCTCCATGACTTAAGAGACACTCGCATATTCTCCACTCTAGACATGTGTAGTGGGTACTGGCAAATCCCGTACACCCCGAGTCCAGGAAATACACTGTGTTTACCACCCCAGAAAGCGAAATGCTGCAGTTTTGCGTAATGCCCTTCGGGTTGAAGAACACACCCACCACCTTGCAGCGATTGATGTCAGCTGTGGTTTGGACAGGCTATCGCAGCAAGTTCTGTCTGGCTTACTTGGACGATGTGGTCGTATGTTTCGAAACATGGGAGGAACACCAGGTAGACTTGCGAAAAGTCCTGGAACGATTTGAACTACATGGACTTACCTGCCGACTAGAGCAGAGAAAGACCGGATAGAACACTTAGGACATATAATTACCCCGAACAGGAATTATCCAAAGTCAGAGAAGGTGCGAAAGATTGAGGAGGCTGGGGTACCAACCANCATATAATTACCCCGAACAGGAATTATCCAAAGTCAGAGAAGGTGCGAAAGATTGAGGAGGCTGGGGTACCAACCAACACGAGACAATTGAAGCAATTTCTGCGACTCTGCAATTGGCTCCGAGATTTTGTAGAAGACGTCGCCATCTATATCCACCCTCCACCTCCCAACAAAAAAGACCAACACTCAACGAACTCCTACCCAAAACCACTCGCTGGAAGTGGACCGACTGACACGAGGAAGCATTCCACAAATTGAAGGCGAGTTATTGCGACCTACCCACGCCCTACCGGCCTCTGCCGGAATTACCCAATATCCTGCAGACAGATGGAACCGGAATGGGAGCTGTCCTGTACCAGGACCAATGGTGGATTATAGCATATGCCAGCACCATGCTAAACAAGACCGAACACTGGTATCACAGTAATGAGCACAAGTGCATGCGGATATTTGGGTGGTCCGCAAATACTTTTATTACATAGAGGACCGACCATTCATCCTCAGAACCGACAATAAGGCCCTTACATGGCTACAAACCATGAGTAGCGAAAAGGCAGAATTGGGTAGGTAGGACTTATTTCTAGTGGAATTTTCATTCACGATCAAGTATTGCCCAGACTTGACCAACAAGTTGCCAGTTACATTATCCTGCCGACTGCAGATTCCCAGCAAGGGGGAAAAAAGCTGACTGGGAGCGAATACTGCCCCCGCCTCCTAAACACTATTTTGGCCAGATAACACGAAGCTACAGCTGATAAAGTTCCGCGAAAACAAGGATCTGTTACCAGACCAACAGTAAGCCGACCCCGAGTTACAAGAGTTATTGAGGAAACATCCTGACACCGGCACGAGGTAAGACAGCAAAATTTGGACGAGACCACACACGCGAACAGATCAGTGGAAAATTTGGGTCCCGCACGAGCTACGGACCCGTATTTGTGAGCACCACCATGATCACCCCCCACGCAGGACATCCTGGATTACAAGAGACCTTAAGGGCCCTGACCACCAGGTACACGTGGGAAGGAATCAGCCGAGATGTCAGATAATACATCGCCCAATGCAGGACTTGTGAGAAAAAAAAAAATTTTCTACTCGGTGCCGAAGATGTGATACACGCCCCGTTGTCCGAAAATGACATGGATCCACATAGCCACAGATACCGTGGGCCCCTACCCACGCACTCACTGAGGAAATAGATACCTCCTGGTATTAACGGACTAGTTTTCTAGATGAATGGAAGCTTTCCCGTTGACCAATCAGGAAGCACCCACAATTATCTGACATATGGAGCGAGAGGTCTTTCCGCGATAGAGATATCCAAAATGTGTGTTATCTGATAATGAATGCATCAGCTGGGCCGAGCTAACCTAACCTTGGGCTTCAAGGGCGTGACGTCTCTTCTCGGGAGGGGGCCGCGACTGTGGCAAGGCTAGACTGGGTTAATGATGATGCCTGTGGCGCATCAAACATTACTGCAAGCATACAATTACAAAAAATTTGTAATAAATTATGCAAATACTGAATATACTGCCTTGTGCTTGTACATAGGATCAAGATTATGTTGTGCAAGCTTATAAAAAAAAAAAAATTAGTTTACAGTCTGCAGTAGTCATTATTTCCCAACCAAGAAGGTACGTAGGGTGCGTTTGAAGGGCAGTTCACAATCAACTTCTTGTATGCCAGAGATGTCTGCATAGAATGGTTACAAAGATGCATAGTTCATACTGAATGCACTTGTCTTAATTTTCAACTAATTACGACTAGAAATCAACTTGATTTTTGTGACGTAGTGATTTATTATGAAATAACATTTTTCATTTCATTTGCATCCTTATTCTATCAGTACTTACTGCACAGAATTTCTTGATTTTACACCACAAAACATGGCAATAAAAAATTTAAATACAATTAATTATTACGTACAATTCAGGCATACTTTATAAACGAGTCAAGGAAATTAGAATTGTAAATTTTCTTTTAGAAAAACAGTCCTATTGGCGGAGCCTTACGTCGTACACGACACAAAATAAAATGTCACCATTTTCTATATAACACCCACAAGATAACCATGAACCATTTTGTTTTAAGTACACATTTTCCATCGTAAACCGAGCTTAACTATTGGAGACTGCAGGATACCTCCCTTTGCATCAAAAATAAATTATATATTATTATATATATATATATATACTTTAAAAAAAAACACATCACGTGTGGTGTAATTTTAAGAATTCCTTTTCTAAAGGCTTCTTGTGGCAAAATCAGAAAATTTTTTAGGAAAACATTAATTTTTATTAAAAGACAGAAGTCTCCTGAACAAAATCATAACACAGAAGAATATCTGTGACCAACTTTGTTGCGAAACTATTACAAAACTGTAACAATAGACACAACATACATTTTTCTGAGCACAAATTCAATTTTTGGTGGCTTCTTGTGGATAAATCAGAGGATATTGAATTTATATTAATAAACAGATGTCTTCCAAATGAAATGATACCGCAGAAGGGAATCAGTAACATTGGAACCAGCGTACTTTTTCCGAGTGCAAATTCAATTTTTTGTGAACATTAGCCAGTGTACAAGAGTCGCACACACGTATCGAGCATAAAAACTGCAGTAGAACAAGACAATGTGAAGAACCATTTACAGTTTAGTTAACTGTTCTGGACTAATGTCGGTAAGGGGGCAGAAGGCTGGAAGCAAGACTGCATCTTGCTCTCATCGCGCGTGTGATGGCCTNCTGGACTAATGTCGGTAAGGGGGCAGAAGGCTGGAAGCAAGACTGCATCTTGCTCTCATCGCGCGTGTGATGGCCTGGAGGTGAGAGAAGGCCATAAGGCGAGCAATATTTGCCATGCTTGCATGCAGTACGCGGTGTGTGATAAAAGCCGCTGCTGTCCAAGAGTTGCATTTGTCTGCTTCCACCAAGCCAATGGCATTCATGAAACACAGGCTACCTACCCATTCAAGGATTAACAATAACACCGCACTGTACAAAATCATATGGCATGACAAATTTGGATGTAACGATGGTTTGCTATAGCGACAATTTATCTCGCTGTTGTCAGCTGTACTTTAGAAGTAAACAAAAGTTTTATCTGAAACTATTATGTACGAACTTGTGTTTCAACTTTCTTGGAATTGAGTTTGACCGCAGTCTTCATTTCCTCCCTCAATACCAAGAAAACAGCATGTTTCACTAGATTTTACCATTATTTTTTTTTGCTTATACTATTCCTCAAGATGACTTCCCCAGGTCTTCTTGCCACCCTAATGTGCACTTTTTAGTTTTGTCATCCTCCGTTCTCACGTGACCAAACCACTACCATCTCAGTTGCAAAGTTGTCTCAGATCAGACGTCCAATCATGTCTTATTTTCAAAGCTAGTTTCTTTGCAACCTGATTGCTGTAATGCTCCCAGCAATGCATTTGTAGCTTGTTTCGTACTTCACATCCATGTTTCAGTAACACAAAATGTGCTCTCTGCAGAAATTTAAAAATGAATACAGCAGCATTTATTTGTATTACACTGTAAACGATTTCATTCTGTAGTTGCAGTGACAACCTGTGAACCGAATACTCCGATCTTTGCAGGAGTTGTTCAATCAATGCCAGAATGACAAAAAAAACCTCAAGATCAATAAAATTTTAGGCTTATGGTACAAATTTCTAAGGACATAAATTTAAAAACCACAAAAATACAATATAATGTCTATTTATAACTTGTACACCAGTACATTATGGAGCTACATACACAAATAGAATGAAAATTTATTTTCTGAGAACATTGTCTATCTATAAAGTTCAAAGAATTTGTTACATGTTTGATTAAATGTTTAGTTTNAAATTTATTTTCTGAGAACATTGTCTATCTATAAAGTTCAAAGAATTTGTTACATGTTTGATTAAATGTTTAGTTTAAAAAAAAAAAAAACCATAAAGAGACAGAAGAAACAGGCTCCGGAAATGCTATCTGCTACAACTGCAAATTACAACTATTTCGCTACTTTTAACATCACTTTTGGTGCCGTTACATTAGTTATTTTCAATGACAATATATGGCACTTTCAAATTGTTAAATTAAATTGGCAGTCTCTTAGAAAATACATCATAACTTCTGTTACATCAAAGCGTAACATGTACGAACAACTGTTTGCATGTAAATCAAATATACAGCTACTTAAAATAAATAAGCTGATAACATAGCTTCTTATTTCTACTGGGAATGTAGTTTTTCTTGTATGCCACCAGGGTAAAGGGAAGTCGCATTCCTACGATATTTGCCAGGATGCCTGTGTAAAGGAAATTATTCATCACAAAGAAACGAATACAAATAGCATACAAACACAAATACGTTAAGAACTGAATTATGCACAAGTTTAGCAAACAAGATTTTCACCCACCTCAACATTTTTGACATAAATATCCAACAATTACTGTGCGNATATGCACAAGTTTAGCAAACAAGATTTTCACCCACCTCAACATTTTTGACATAAATATCCAACAATTACTGTGCGTATAAAAGCAAATTTAAATATGTACTTTATCCTTAAAATGGAGTCTTAACTTCAATCATTTTTTCACTTTGTAATTTTTTTTTTAAATGTAGCAATTAATATTACCAATAATGTTGCAAGTCAAGTATTGACCTTGCAAATGTATCGACATGGAAGGCATATGATACGTATCAAATGTAACATTTGATGGCAGTATGGGAGTACCACATAAATTATTACACACAGTGAATACAACAAACACGCAAGATAACACCAAAATTTGTGTCTGAAAACACAAACAGTTCACTTAGGAATTTAACTTGCAATTTAAAGCATTTTACAGTGTGGTAACAATATAAATTCCACAATGGTTTTTGCTTCTTGAAAATATGTTCCACATTTATTTTTACAATCCACTTATATTCATGACATAGCAAACAATTACTATAATCTCAACATTACCACATAAGACATTTATTTCTAGAGAAAAAAAGGTCCATCAAAAAAGACTACAATGACATTTTTATGCAAAAATGACTAAAGCCTTGCACAATTTAAGTGTTTTACAGCGGTGCTCTAGGATACCGACANATGACATTTTTATGCAAAAATGACTAAAGCCTTGCACAATTTAAGTGTTTTACAGCGGTGCTCTAGGATACCGACACATGGTAATTGTCAGCTACAGTTCTCCAATATATCTAGCATTTTTCAACATCATAGTCAATTGTACACCATCCACGTATCTCGGACACAAAGAAAACATAAGNCAATATATCTAGCATTTTTCAACATCATAGTCAATTGTACACCATCCACGTATCTCGGACACAAAGAAAACATAAGAGCCTAAATTTAAAGTGATGTATACATATTTAGTTTACAATTTTATACATGAACATTTTTACTTCTACCAAGCGATGTATGTTTTAGTTGTATGTATGTACAAATACAAAAAAATAAATAATTTAGCCCCACAGAATATCTTTTTTTTAATATTTGTTAATTTGCTGCTTTTTCCAAAATAAATCAATAATAGATTTAGTTCAATAACTGGAAACAATACAGTAATAAAAATNTTTTTTTTTAATATTTCTTAATTTGCTGCTTTTTCCAAAATAAATCAATAATAGATTTAGTTCAATAACTGGAAACAATACAGTAATAAAAATAAACACTTAAGTTGTGCACATACAATTTTATAATGAAATAGTCTTGTCACTATAATATCTTTACCCAAATTCTACAACTACCCCTCTCATAAACTTCGTAACTACTTGAACAAAAACCCGGAACATTCACTTCTGAGGTAAAAAAAACTTGAGTGGTTCGACTTTAATATTTTATTTGGCCGGTTGCACCACTGAAGTTTGTCCCTTGATCCGAGATCATCATGTCTTAACTTGATCTAAGATAGACACAGAATACTGATGCACCATTAGAGTTCAGAGTATGACTGGAGATCAAGATGAACTACAATTTGAACCACTGAATATGGTGGTCCGAAATCTCTACAATCTAAAATCACTGCTAAATATATATATTTACCAGAAATACACGTAGTAATATTTACAGTGTTTAAATATGGATTTGGTTGTTTTTTACTGTTNTATATATATATTTACCAGAAATACACGTAGTAATATTTACAGTGTTTAAATATGGATTTGGTTGTTTTTTACTGTTGTAAAATATAAACTGAAAAATAAAACAAAGGTTTAAAATCTTATGCATTTATTTAAATAAAGATGTATTAATATTCTGTAACGATATAACAACATTTATGCTTATCCCTCTGAGCAAACACAATGAAAGACTGGAACAGCCGTTCAGAATATCATAAACTGGCTTAATTTTCCGCACGAGCCACGTCGAAAAATGAATCTCGCGTCAAAATTTTTCTCATGTAAATGCAGACATTGCCGATACGTGCAGTTTAAACATTCACCAACAGATAGCTCTAAAATCAATTTTTTTTTGATAATATTTAAAAACACTACACACACTTAAAGATCATTCAGTAAAAATTGTACAACTACTTCACTTAAAACAGTTAAACTGTCGCATCATATAGTTTCATACCCGCTACCTTCGTCAGAATACTGGTACCAGAAATAACAAAAATAGCGCGTGTAAAGTATTACCAGACAAACGCAAAAGTTGCCACGGGGAATTTTGTAACGCATTCAACAAAGTTCTACTTGAGAGATATGTCCACACAAACTCATTAATTTTTCCTAACTTCAAAATAAACCATTGCCTCACCATGTCACAAAATGAGAGCCAATCCCAATCCTAGTTTCAAACCGAGATCAGGTGATCTACAATCGGAGCTCGGCCAGTCGCGTTGGTGCAACACTATTACATTGGAACTCGGATTCAACTGAAGATCAAGTTTGAACCAAGATCTTAGGATCTGAGTTCAGAGCAGTTAATGGTGCAACCGGGCATTAGTGTTTTTTTTNGATCAAGTTTGAACCAAGATCTTAGGATCTGAGTTCAGAGCAGTTAATGGTGCAACCGGGCATTAGTGTTTTTTTTTCACATGTGAACCATGTTTTTGTGTAATGGATGTTTCGTTAATAATTGCTTAAAGATAAAAAAAAACTTNTTTTTTTTCACATGTGAACCATGTTTTTGTGTAATGGATGTTTCGTTAATAATTGCTTAAAGATAAAAAAAAACTTCATTCACTGGAATTTGAAACAGAGAGCAATAAAATGTAACCCTTCAGGCATACTTTCANTAAAAAAAAACTTCATTCACTGGAATTTGAAACAGAGAGCAATAAAATGTAACCCTTCAGGCATACTTTCAAAGGACTGGGAACAAATTTTCTTAAACAGAATGAGTCTTAAATTGAATGACATATTTTTTTAGACACAGCTTACATAAATTTTAGTAACTATGAAATGCTTACATAAATTTCAGGCAATTATGAAAACTAATTATTCACAGTTTATAATCAAAGGACATAGGGTCGATTTGTTGCTCACAATTTTTAACACATTTGATATAATAAAAAAAATAAAAATAAAAGAAGAAGAAAAGAAAGCTTTATTATAAAATTTGCCAAGACTTATGAAACATTCAACAATTGTTGAAAGTGAAAAGTTTCCTTCCATTTCCAATTATGAGTATTATAACTGTATTACTGCACTTGGCCTATCCTATGACAGTACATCAAATAGTCAGTTACTCTCCTGTTTTATTTCTGAAAGTTTACCACACGCAAAGATATTTTCCAACTGTTAGCAAAAATTATACAAATTTTATTTTCCACGAAACTAAAAAAACCCATGAGGAACATTTAACACATCAGTTCACTAAAATTTACTCAATGCAATGAAGCATGTTGGCATTCTACTAATGTATGCTATTTCAACAAATTGTTCTGAAATAACACAGCACGGGGGTAAGTGCAGAGCAATATTCATGAGTTATGCAACTATTTCTACATGATGCAAACACTTTGTAAAGTAACAACTGCTAGTCATTTTGAAGAGCTTTTTATCTCAGATTTGTTTATATATGCTATCCCATCGTCAAACTTTCTGAAGCGAACCTTTGAAAGATCTCACATACATGACGTGTTTGCATGTATCACAACCATTTTACACTTCTGTTAACATGAAAGTACAGTATCTCACATTTTATATATAAATTTCAATACACATGTATAAATTATAAATAACATTAATACAGACGGAGAGAAAAGAGGTGTGTTGGTAATGCTTAGTAAGGAATTGTTCCCATTCAAAACATGATTAAACCGAGTGCATGCGAATGTGGTGCGTTGTCCCTTTGGTGTAATTTTCTAGTTTGTATGAGGCGGCTGAATAGCTTGAAAGCAGAACTTTAGCAAGGCTTCAAAGAAAGTTGGNGTGTAATTTTCTAGTTTGTATGAGGCGGCTGAATAGCTTGAAAGCAGAACTTTAGCAAGGCTTCAAAGAAAGTTGGAAGTAACCGTGAATGGTCTTATATCTTGTATAGCTATTAAGTAAACAGATGAAATGGAAACAGTCAGAGTGGGTGAGACACGATACTCAAAAGGATAATAGTGGGATCAATTACTTGTACTGTAAATTTATTTAGAATAATTCTCTTGCTCATCAACAAAACTTCAAAAGAACTGTTAGCATCTTAAAAAATTAAACAGCTATCTTGCAACTACCTCATATTTTAGAATAATTACATTAATAAATTGAACCGTGGAGATTTTTGTGTAGTGTCTCCAATAATTAAAATACACCATACAAAAAAAAATCATTCTTTAACAAGCAGCCAAGTAAAGTTTTATTTTGGATTATGTATTAGCAGCATTAGTTTTTACTGTATCTGCAATTTATAACTACAAGAGTCGAACAAACCAAGCACTTAATCTGACTTGAGCCAATAAGGGCTGGAGAAATTTGGGTGGCTCTTAACATTGTGGTCTTGAGAGCCAATGAGAGTGAAACAAAGCAACTATGGAGCAGCGCCGGAATGAAAGGGCAGGAGAAATGGGAGATCACCAAGAAAACCCAGCGTCAACCCCACCGGTAATCGAACCCAATAAGGAATTCAAATATTATGTTTACAATGGCTAAAACTTATACAGAAATGTACAAAATTTTCTGGACTTCATAGAAACAAAAAGTTTTGAGTTGTGTTACCAAAAACAATAGCAATACAATTATTACACTTCCTGATGATGGACTGAACAATTTATGTTTTTAGCCCTAGGTAATTTGTAATAATAATAAAAAAAATTTGCAACTATTAACAGTGTTATTGCAAAAAAAAATATTATTTTATCAAGAGAACATTTACATTTGTAGGAACCGCTCACTAAAACACACAAAGTAAATACATAGCATGACAATCACATAAAACGGTATACAGGTAGGGAAAATATAACAAACGTTGAAAGAACAAATGTAAGAACAGAGACTACAATATTCAGCAATTCCTATTTCTCAGCATAGGAGGATTAATTTGTTTTNTACATAGCATGACAATCACATAAAACGGTATACAGGTAGGGAAAATATAACAAACGTTGAAAGAACAAATGTAAGAATTGAAACTACAATATTCAGCAATTCCTATTTCTCAGCATAGGAGGATTAATTTGTTTCCCCATATGAAAACGCCTATACACAAAGTGTGTATAAAATAAACTCGTGGGTAGTAGTGGAAACGAACAAGTTCTGCAGGTGCTGCTACAGAAGTAGGCGGCAAATGCTCGACTACTGTAGTACTTTGTTCGATGCTGGCCCCAACACTAACTATTATACTGGGACTGCTACTAGTTTAAGACACACAATTAAAACCAAATCCTCACCTGAAAGAGCTACCCATATATAAGTTAGAGCTTCTACAGTATGCAGATTCAGCTGTTTTGAAAGCTGCATGTTAATTCTAGTACAAAAATAAGGCCTACTTCTTCTTCAAGTTACACCTTTCTCATCCACTTTTTGTTTCCTGTATCCTACTCAACAGTCGCAAACTAAACTTGAAACCCAACTTTTTTTTTTAAAAAAAAGCTGCGATTCTTTTTAATGTTAAAAAAACCTGCCTAGGTTATTGTTACAAAATTGTCTTCTCACTGGCAGAATACTTCAGAAATAGAATTACTGTAAATTTCAGCAGTTATCTTCCAGCTGCAGCAAATGTGTGTGAAGGACCACGTACGTATGATACAGTGGTACACGCTCCAAAAAATAAACTGTGTTCTATATGCAATACGTGCGTACTTTCACTCTTGGGTGGCTACAATGTAGATTTGTCAAATTGACTACAATTTCAAGCCGATGTCCAGGGTATGCCTAAGAGGAATTTCCCAGCGCAGTGGAGGTGGTTTACCTTTTAAATTTATACTGTGCTCTGTTTAAACTTATTTTCCGGCATCAACGAGAGGTTACGCATATCCATATACATTATCATTTTATTCTTTAATATTGAAATATATTTATTTATACGTTTTTAATAAAACCACATACTGTACTTTACCGCGAGAAGAAACGGAACATTAACTGCACTTGCTGAAAACTATGCTGCAATCTATTTAAATTTTCTTTTTGGCATGAACGAGAGATCATATCTATTCGTGTGTTCTAATGACATCTGCATATCGAAATAATGTTATACATTTTAAATAATACTTGTGGTTTTTCTTTGAGGTGCTATTAAAAATGGATTTCAGTCTTTGAAAGTTACGCAGTACTCAATGTTCAAATTATTTTGGTTCTAACGGGAGTCATATCGCTTTCTGGGGTATCATTTAACTTGGATAATTGTCAGCCTCTTGAATAAAATAAATGTTTAAATTAAAAAACATGCTATTTTTACACAAGACTTTGCGTGGAAAGCTATACTTTCGCCACACCTTTTGGGTTAATAGGGGTAACATTCAGTCTGTCTCAATTTTACTAAGTCAGAAATGCTATAAAGTCATTCCCAGAAACTGTGATGCTTCGTGAAATCGAACGCTCTACTATAAATTGTTTTTTGTTTTCTTTAGGTCTGTAATTGTTTCGTGATTACGTATTCCAGGCACAATTCTCCACAGAAATGCCATATTCAAGTTTTTGAAGTTCCCTTCAACACCCAAAAGTAAGATACTTCTTTCAAGAGCCGAAGCGAATGTCCTGAACAAGCACTTGACATGTTTACACTGAATTGTGCACCCGACCTTGCAAGGAGAGCCTAGACAATGGCAGGCTTTGTTGCCACATCTCTGCCAACTGGCACTTCGTTTTAGGTTGTATTCCACACCAATCTCACTTGAGCAAACACACGCGCGCACACAATCCAGTAAAAGCAATTCTGAACAGCAGTTTCAAATGTAGGCAATTACAACCAATGAGCATCTAAGGTTTACTAAATGGAATGTGTTTTACATTAAATTTATGAAGAAATATTTATATTTATGTCTGTCCAAGTTACCTAAAGTTCAGGATATCAAGGGTTTGCTGTATATAAAAAATGGCTTCAAACTTCAAAAATGTGTTAACATACACTAAAATTTCAACCTACACATTAACGATTGTGCACCTCAAGCAGAGAGTGT
The DNA here is from genome assembly GCA_002778355.1 of Clitarchus hookeri. Taxonomy (NCBI): domain Eukaryota; kingdom Metazoa; phylum Arthropoda; class Insecta; order Phasmatodea; family Phasmatidae; genus Clitarchus; species Clitarchus hookeri. The sequence goes on along the minus strand of NQII01000994.1, from coordinate 581,639 downwards.
GTGAACAAATACCTATACCTGGGATGTAATAAGCAGTTGAAAGCACAAGAATTTATGAGAAAACAAATTACTATACAAGTGCATTAAGGGCTGATGTGTATTCCCATGTGCAATTCATATCCTTCGTCCCACATATACCTCTAGCTCAAAGCATACGCAAATATTCTGGGGGAAAATATATTATGACCCAGTGGCACATATTTGGCTTAAAAACAAAAAGAATATTGAAATTTACTACTGTATGCTATGTAAAACTTCACATTTCTAGTTCACTTAACACTTTTCCAGACCTCACAACCCAGCCCGGAGTAACCTCAAGGTCAAATCATTATTTTGAGTAAATGCATTAATATAGACTGTTTATGGTAAAGTGAGCACTTTTGAACCAATTTGTAAATTTCCACCTTGGGTAAATACGAACGTTGCCAAGTGCTTTAGTTTTGAAACTGTTTACATTTCAATGTTAAGACAACAATAGTGTACTGTATTTACCCAAAAAAATACACAAGCGAAAAATGGAATTTTAGTGTTATAGATGCCTGTATTTGCAAGGCTTTTAAATGTCTTTTTAATATCAGTTCATGCACATTGGTTATTTGTGTTTATCCAACACACGTCCTTCATGTTGTACTCTCCCAAAGAACCCAAAAAAGAAATTTTTGCTGATTATGAAATCCAGTTAAATAGTGACATCCATGCATTACTAGAGCGAGCTTTTTCTCTCATCGTAGACACACGTCGCTGGAAAGGTAGAGAGTCGACCGAGTTTTCTCTCGCTGTAAGCAGAAGACTGCCTTAGTGTTGAAAATGTGAATAAAAACAAACAAGTTGTTTACTGGAACCTTTTCTTGCAGTCTTATAACTTACACAAAGCTGCGTAAATAAATTTAATCAGGTTTCACACGTTACAATGTCTCAAGTTTTTGCAGTCAAATTGTTGGGCTGATGCAAAATAGTTCTTCTTATGGTTCCATTTTTTAAGTAGATGTCTATCCTGTGTGGGAATTATGCTGATGATGCACGCCGTTGCTTTTATTCTACACATTCAGGTCAACTTTTTTATAAGCACAAAACAGTACTGAATAACTGATGAATTTTGCATTAACAAACTCGTCTCTGAAACTGATTCACTTGTAGACAAATATGTACTTTCGTCTTCTTTGTTTTAAACACAATAGGTACAATGCATGGATGTGAACAACGCATATAGCTACGTAGCACAATTCACATATAAACTGCTTTTAGATTGTTAATCAATTGTATTATAAACCGTATAAGTTACTATCCACGATGTAATGTCGTCTTCCCAGTACCAACCACAGTATACAACAAGCAGGGCTGTGAACAACACACACTGTTATGTAAAACTATTTAAAAGTAAACTCTTAATAGAATGTCAATTCATGACCTCATAAGTATTTTTCTTTATTGAACTGGCAAATTAGAGCCATTGAAGTAGCATATTTACATACAATTAAAAACTTCAATCCAATATTTTGCTGAATGTAAATTAAATGTACACACATTTTATTGTTTAGGATACTATTTTACATTTAAAAAAAACCACAGAAATTTTTAGATAAAAATGGATGAAAAAACACCAAAATTACCTCCTCAAAACTGAGGACTTTGCAATAACTAACATACCAAATGTTGACTTGCAATATCAATAATTTTTTAATGCACTGTTGCCGTGTTCTATAATGAACACAGTTTGTTTTAAATTTTTTTTATTGTGTTTCCACTTCCTTTAATAATAGTATCACACTCCCCACAAGATGAAATATGCGTAAATGTTTAAATTGTTTGTATTGATGGGCGAGTTTGATTTTTACAGCTTAGAGTCAAGTTAAGTTTGAAGTTGTATGAAAGTTGAGTCAAGTTGAGTTCAGTATGAAATTTTTTTAGTTAAACTCGAGTTTGCACCACAAATNGAAGTTGTATGAAAGTTGAGTCAAGTTGAGTTCAGTATGAAATTTTTTTAGTTAAACTCGAGTTTGCACCACAAATGTAAATGTGTACCGATGTACGTGGGAATAATGCCCGTCATTTATAACTTCCTCGCCTCTTATAGTCACAGTTTACCAAGAAAAAAGTTTGGGAATAGTTTTTTACCGATAAGAATAATTCTTTGCCAGGATAAGTGATTCACAGCGCTACTTTTTGCCACGTGATACACAGAAAAAAAAAAATAATTGTTAGAGTGGTGGAATGGGAGGAGAGTAGCTCTTAAGCAGACAAGAAGTCCGTATTTAAAGTTTTTGTGTTCCCTACAACTATTGCCGTATGTGGACAGGCAGTCCACATTTTAAGTTTTTGTTACCAAATAGTAGTACTAGTAGTTTTTTTTTACACACACTTTAAAACAAGTACATAATTTAATGAGAAAAGTAATTACAAGTTTACAGTTATATATGAACGTGTGATATGCCATGAGACAAAGGTTTTTATGTTTAAATACCATGCATCCTACGGTTGTACGCATTCCTGTCTTGCAGAGACTGTAGGTGTCAACTTTGACAGAGGTCTGCTTGCGCGATGTCGCCCAGCCGGTAGTGGCAAAGAGGAAGCGCTTCGCTGGTAAGCAAAATGGCTCAAGTCACGAATGTAACACCCACCGGAATTTATCACAGCCGATCATCTCAAACGTCAACCAGTAGTTATTGTTTTCATCCCGGCGCAACTTCAGTGGTTTAGTAAAGTCACATTTTTGATTCGAGAGACACAAAAGGTAATTGTTAGGGGTGAATATTTGTTGTTGATAACCTAAAAGCACAATGACTCAACTTGCACATTCAGTAACTCAACGTCTGCTGTAAAAAGAAACCTGACTAGTGACGAGTCTATCTTTGTTGACAAGACTCAAAAACTCGATTTTTCGAGACTCGACCCATCACTAATTTTTAGTCTGCAAAAACATAACANGGGGGGGGGGGGGGCGGTAAAAGGCAAGACATTTTAACTGTCACCATGACCTACAAGCACACACCATCAAATAATACATATCCACAGAACTGCCAAAATTTAGTGAGCTTAAATGAAACAGAGTATAACTGCGACTACACAGTGCAGATCAGATTCGAAAGTTGTGTCATTCAAATTGTTCAAACAGCTGAAACAGGTAATGTTAATTCTTAGTACATTATGTGCATTTTAAAATGAGGGACTAAAATAAAAGTGTTTCTCAGAATTATTGGTGATTATTACTTAAGTCTAATTTTAATAATCTATGTGGATGAAGGTAGCATGAGGAAAATGCGGCTGTGAGATCTGCCGCATAGTATTTTACTGTCAACTTGTCAGCTTCCCCAAGTGTAACGGAATTCACAAAACAGATGGTGGCCTTGGGGTTTATGGTAACACTGCACAAAATGATGCTATTTGGTAGATTTAATTTATCTCGCCATTATCAGTTATTATCATATGGTTGTACCATACTTATGAAAATATGTTTTATCATTCAGTTAATGCAAATAAGTGTCCGCTAACTGATGTACAGATCCGGAAAATATTTTGCCACAAACTTATGGATCCCTTTCCTTCTCTGGAAAGGAATAAACATTTACAAAAGGGGAAGGGAAAAAAAAAATGGTGGTCTTGTTTGCTGTTTTGATTACTAAGAATATTCTCTTCTAGAAGTAGATGTACATATGATTAAAACCACCAGCAAGTTGAAATGTGAATTTAAATGGGTTTCATAAGGGGTTTTGACGACACAAAGGCAGATGGTGTTACATATCATAAAAACATGTTCATGTAGCATCAAAGGTTTAACCACTGAGTGTGTATTAAAAAATGAATGAGAATTACACATACCTATTACACATTTGTGTAGTAAAAGAACTAATACAATAGGAACTGGTCACTACATATACAACTCCAAATTCATGCAGTCAGTACTCCCAACTGTTACAAAAATTCTAACCAAACTTCATTCTGGTGTCATTTTTTTGCAATCTTGCATACTGCAGTTGCTGTACTTACGAGTGCACATTCGTCAAATGCACCCTTAAGAATCCTAACCTAAACAAACTGGTAGTGCTGCTGAACAGAGAACACACACATTTACAGGTTATGTCTCACAGAATTCTCTTACTGAAAAAGCACTTTACCTCACCTGTGTGTAAACTAATTACTAAAACACAAATCTATTTTAGTTCCTCTTTAACTTTCATGCAACTCGATTACTTCTGATAAGAATTACAATTGAAATTGGGAGAAGCCGTACAGAAGTGAACATGGTTCACGTGAACATACAGTACAAACACATACCTTTAAATTTTACCAATAAAAAATACTAGTTTAGGTAATATCAACAATCTGTAGCTAACATCAGATATTTTCCCCCACATTTTGTCACTGCTACACATCTGAGAGAGCAGTTAGTGATAGTCTATACTCCATTACACANAGATATTTTCCCCCACATTTTGTCACTGCTACACATCTGAGAGAGCAGTTAGTGATAGTCTATACTCCATTACACATGGTTTGACTGAGGCTCACGCTTTTTAACTATTGTGGTTGGATATTAATAATTGCATAACTTCACGAACACTAATTAGTTGCTACACTGGACAGTAAACTGCTGCAGTAATACATACTTTCTTATGGGCCATTCACGGTAAAGAGAGNAGATATTTTCCCCCACATTTTGTCACTGCTACACATCTGAGAGAGCAGTTAGTGATAGTCTATACTCCATTACACACGGTTTGACTGAGGCTCACGCTTTTTAACTATTGTGGTTGGATATTAATAATTGCATAACTTCACGAACACCNTTTTAACTATTGTGGTTGGATATTAATAATTGCATAACTTCACGAACACCAATTAGTTGCTACACTGGACAGTAAACTGCTGCAGTAATACATACTTTCTTATGGGCCATTCACGGTAAAGAGAGCAAAGAAATCCTCTCATTTGGAATAATAGTCAATAAATATATTTTATTGTAGCCTTAGACGTTAACTTTTGAGTCTGGTGAAATATATACACAACGCTTATTACTTGCATGGCAATATTTATTTTAAAAAATTGCTGATAGGAAAAAAGTAAAGACTTCAATGTTCTCATATTACTGTCAATAGCCTGTAATGCAATTTCNAAGAGAGCAAAGAAATCCTCTCATTTGGAATAATAGTCAATAAATATATTTTATTGTAGCCTTAGACGTTAACTTTCGAGTCTGGTGAAATATATACACAACGCTTATTACTTGCATGGCAATATTTATTTAAAAAAATTGCTGATAGGAAAAAAGTAAAGACTTCAATGTTCTCATATTACTGTCAATAGCCTGTAATGCAATTTCNTAAAAAATTGCTGATAGGAAAAAAGTAAAGACTTCAATGTTCTCATATTACTGTCAATAGCCTGTAATGCAATTTCATTTCTTTACAAAGGGCCAGTTTAATCACTTCCAACCAACTTGGAGGAAAACAAGACTAGTAAAGAGTACTAGTTAGGAAGTGCCCTGTTCTCTTTGTTTCAAGTTTGATGGCTAGTAACATCCAGATTTCACACATTAATAGAACTTTGTTTCGCTACTCTGATCTCTGATAGTTGTCTCATTCAGAATACTGCTGGAAAATGGGTGCACAAAACAATATTCCCAAGATTTATATTCCTAGCGTGATTCAGGCAATTTAATGCTATTTTTGTGAACTACATAATCTCAGTTGTTCATTTATTAATCTTTCAAAAGGTTTTTCATGACACTGTTTAAACGTCAAAACTCAATACTGACGAATGTAATGGCAAAGTTGCAAATTGTAGTTTTGTTACAGCACAATAACATGAACGACGCCAGATCACTGAAAAGTCACTTGGTCTTGCGGCTGCTTGCCTGTTATCCCCTCATCGCACTCACGTACTTGCACACAAACTAGCAATTGCACTCTCACTCCCCCCCACCCCCCGCCAATCGCATGTACAGACTTCCTGCGACAGTACCCACATTCATCAATATCTCGTATCTCGCTCCCTACCCCTCTCTCGCACTGTGCATTTGTGCCTGCAGTTAAGTACATATGAAACAATTACTTCATATGGGCTAAGGTTTTAAATATGAGATATTACTGTTTTGGTTATCTAAAGACCTATCAACAAGATATGTTTTGAAAAGAATGAGGCAAGCAGCCTGCAATAAATTATAAATACTTGTAGCAAACTGAAGTAGTGACCAGCCAGGGACCTTGCCCCCCCCCCCTCTTCTACATACTCTGCACCAATGTTCTCCCGTGTTTTTTTCTCAGCAATCCAACAAATGCAGGCTTGCACTAATCAATTCACATACATAGATGCAACTGGAATACAAACTAATTATTTCCTACACACACTGTAGCAACTTGTATCAAATCATAAATGCATCATAAAAGGCACATAATGCACACGCACAACTCAAATGTATATTATGTCAATAGTTTCCCCCCCAATTGTTGTTTTGCTTTTGTTATGCTTTCATAAAGCAAAGAACTTGCAATATTTTTGAACCATTAGTAAAGTGTACCACGGGCAACCATTATTAGGTAGCAGTATCATGCGAGACTTTTACAAACACTAACTCAAATTGACAAGAATCATGGGTTGCCAGCATTACAAAACATGGTACTGAATAACTGTTCAATAATAATGTGACTACAACAAAACCACAGTCCGTGACATTCTTTGCCATACCATCAATATTTAGATACCTAGTCTTGGATAACAGTAACACGAAAAAGATTTTATAAGAATAAAATATACACAAATACAATCAATTCACACGAGCAAAAGTAAATTGTCATGAATCAGCCACAAAAATACAAAACTGTGTAAAATACTTGCTCAAGCTCCAAAGTAATGCTGCCACCGTTACAGAAATGTATGTTGCATGGTTAATAATACATACATATATCTACCCTCTTCACAGATATGAATGATTTATTGTGTGCCTGTGGAAAGGAAAATTTACAGTTTGACAAATATGTGCCACCACNCTCTTCACAGATATGAATGATTTATTGTGTGCCTGTGGAAAGGAAAATTTACAGTTTGACAAATATGTGCCACCACGCACTCAAGTCACTGAATAACATACCAGCTCTTACTATAGCATAGATACATGCATTGCAATTTTCTGATACTATTGACAAGATTTGGTAACTGAAATCAATATATTTTGTCACTGTAATAACATATTTCAAAGTCACAGCTTTCCCCTGCTTTATAATGTGGCTACGCCAACATTCCTTAGACAAAATTTACACATTGGATTATGCATTGTTTGTAGAACTAAATCCAATATTCTACAAATGTTTGTGATTACCGTATTGCCATATGGCTTCCAAATTTTTTCTACCAAACATTCTGAATAACAGCAATACACCAAGACACCTTTCAGCTATACTGACTTAAAGCAATCATTAAAATTTTGTCAGCATGAGAGAAACTGAAATGATACAACTTACTGCCACTGTAATTTGTATGTTTCGTCACAGTAATAACACCTACACAAACTTTCTAATAAATCTACATGATGTGTTGCATTTCAAACATCAATATGTATTACTAAACAAATTGTTAATGGTTCAAACAAAGATTGCTTTAAAATGATTTACCTTGACCAAAAATTCTTGTAGGCCTTTAATTATTACAGTAAACTCCAGATTTGCAGGGGGCAGCTTAACCGGGTTGCAGCTTAACAGTGGAGCCACCAGTTCAAAGTCAAATATTGAACAGTTGCCACGAGTTGCACGCCACGGCTATTAATTATAATGGGTAAAATACAGTAGTTCGTACATGCAGAGGCTATATGTAAATTAACCATGGCACCAAGTGCAACTGGATGACATATCACATTATCATAAATATAATTTGCGCCAAAAAACTATTTCCATCACAAACAATGCACAGTTTTAATAAATAACACTTATCTCATCTTTGTTGCCAAAGTGGGAGGGAAGTAAGGACAAAAAAAATACAAAATGGCGAGCCGCCCTCAGAAAGGCTTGGCGATTGCTGGCCGAATCCAAATTGTTACCAAGCTGAATCGCTTCACACGGAAATATGTTACGTTAAAATATTTACAAAGCTTACGGAAAATTTAACACACCGAGAATTTGTTCGCATATTTGCATTTTACATATGAAAAACAAGTAATCTCCTGGGGGCGTGGTTTGCGAAGCGAGCCACATGCACTGGCCAACAGATGGAAACATGGTCACCTATTTCATTGTCTCGCAAAAGTATATCTATCACGTACTTTTAAAAGAAAATTTTCCATCCCGCATGGGCTCAAAACAACTCAGATTTGAAATGCATTACCTCAGATTAATGTAGCAAAATTTTGAAAAATACTCTGCGAGATATATGCTGCCTCTCCAATCAATATGTAGAATAAACGTGGCGACATTGGCAGCAAGCACTAGCTATGGCCTATGAAAAAGAGACAAACGAAGCTAAACTATCTGATATGGTGTTCCATTTTGTTTAAACACCTACACATTATTCTAGAGAGAAGTTAAATTTGTTACACTTATAACTTCTGTTTTTGTAACGATATAAAATAAAATACACAGACGTTTTGTCTACGATCTCCTTCCTGCCCCCACATTTCTCCGATGTCTGTTGTGAAAATGTAGGTTGTCGAAATAGCAAACGTGAAATTTTCTTGCAATCTTTCACGCATCAGCTGATACAGGATTTTGTGTATGTAATGATGTTAAGATTATTCATGATGTTGCCTCACACTGGCTGTCAAAAAATTGAATTCTTATACGACCATATTATTTGTTTACGTAACCTACATGTACAGTATGTAGGCCTAAAGTAAACACTCCCATGCACCCACCCATCGCTTTAACCATGAAATTGGTTATCCGTGAACTCTTAACCAGTCATTACCCTGGAAAATTGGGTGTGGACTGTATGTTGTGGCAAAATAGTTCAATATGACAGTTGTTATAAAAAATAAGCCTTATTNGTATTTTAAAATGCCAACGGTCTTCAAAAATATAATCTTATGAAATAAAACTCTAATAAGCAGAGGGCCGTTCTTTGTCATAAAAATCAGGAAAAAAATATAATAAAATTCAATTTGATTCATATCACCTAAACACAATACAAGAAATATTAAAATATAATATGGAGAAGAATGGAGTATATGATGATAGTTCCACAGTTGTCCTTAATGGTTCATCTTTCTCTTTCTTTCTTCATTCACCAACTACAATACTTATCTGTGTAAATATTTGTCATGGAAGACAAAAATGAAAATAAATCTTTAAGTGACTAACATTACTCAACTTACCAAAATAGGTAATTAGTCTAAAAATGTAAAGGTTTTACCTTCCACAAGAGACGGCAAACATTTTGTACTACTTTATACCTGTGATCATGAACAGAAAAGTCAGAAGGTGCCGTGCTTTGGTAAATGACAAAACCAAGAACAGAAGTGCTAGCTGCTTTTTAGGAGAATGTCTGGCAGAGTTAAGTTCCAATCTGTAATATAAATTAAATTGTACTTTTCAAAACTTGTTTTTAAATATGCTACCAGTGCATGGGCACATGCTGTTTCCACTAATATTTTGACACGTTACAGTATATATGGAGGCTTTTCATAAAACTTCTCATCTACAAAACTGACAATTTTTAGTTAAAAAACACTACTAGGCCCTGTAAAAAAAATGTTCCTGATAATTCCAGAATATTCAATGATGTCCTATCGCAATGTATAATACAATACAATTATGTTGTAAAGAAAAAATTGCTTAAAAAGAAAACCCACTTATTATATTTGTGAAAACTATTCAGGTATGCACATGCTGATCAATCTACTTTCACTTCTCTTCTACTTTTATTGAGAATGCAACAATTAATTGTACTCAGTCGGGATTGAGTACAGAAAATAGTGAAAGCGTTTTGAAGACAACACAGAGAGACAGTAAATACTAGAGGTGGGATTCTCGTTGCCGCGATACCTCGATACTTTATAGTATCAAGTATCGCATGAGAATATCCAAAAGTAACACAGTAAAACAAGTCCGGCTAGTAACAGCACGAGTTACACACCACACCTTTCCCTCCTTCAGCTAATGGTCTCGTGATCAATTTGCCTGTCACCTTGGAGGTTGTACGTATATAAGTGAGAGAAAAAAAAGTAACAACGGTTTCAAAAGAGCTCACTTTACCGTGAACAGCATATACCATTATGTAGTATCTTTAATACGCAATAAGTTTGTGTGTTGAATTAAAATAATTTTCCATTAATGCACTGTCCGATTCTTTCCCAAAAAGCTACCGGAAATGGACTTTGCATTTGTTAAAGCGCGTCGGTATCCAACGTTTACATTTTATATTTGCGACCAGGCGGTGGTTGTATGTACCGTTTTGAGGTACAGTAGAAGCCTGGAATACAGCAGCTTGTTATACCATAGGCTTGAACAAATGAGTGAAAAGCGCGAGGTCTTTTAGACATGTGGGTGGTCAGGATGTCTAGGGAAGGTGCGGGCGCTGACATGCGTTATCTATTCGAGAGAGGACAAATGCAGAGTCAGCAGATATTAACCGGGATTAATTTAAAAGCCGACATTGTTTCCTTCCCGGAGTCTTTGCGCGCGTGGTGCAACGCCGCAGAAAAGAAAGACGCATTCTGTAGGTGACAAACTACGCCTTAGATTGCAGTCTCTTATACTCAACCAATTTAACGACATTATGTTTATGCAGAATGTTTAATCTTTGACAAAATAATTCCTCGTAATCCAATTGTTATGTGAACGTATGTGTGCAATCGACATCTTAGCTTACACGCAGTGCACGCAGACTGCATCAAGCAGCTGCGATCCACGCGTGCTCGTGAGACGGAAATGTATTTTACCCAGGCTGATGGTGTGGAGAAACACCTGCTCTAAGCATAACTGGCTACAATGCTTCTGCACTGCCCATCTTGCATGAGCGTAATACAGTAGTATACGAAGGAAAGTATATAGTGGTTGGAAAAAAAAGTGCAGTTACACTATCTACATCCAGTTAAAAGTAATTAATTACACAGGATGAAATGGAACACAAGTTGCCACGAGAAAATATGTCCATCCTGAAAGTGTCATACGGTGATGTACTAAGAAGGAGAAACTACACACGGCGCCAGAAAATAAACATGCCCTTCCTCAGGCCGAGTTCTAATTCGTTTGGAGTTACNATGCTTCTGCACTGCCCATCTTGCATGAGCGTAATACAGTAGTATACGAAGGAAAGTATATAGTGGTTGGAAAAAAGTGCAGTTACACTATCTACATCCAGTTAAAAGTAATTAATTACACAGGATGAAATGGAACACAAATTGCCACGAGAAAATATGTCCATCCTGAAAGTGTCATACGGTGATGTACTAAGGAGAAACTACACACGGCGCCAGAAAATAAACATGCCCTTCCTCAGGCCGAGTTCTAATTCGTTTGGAGTTACGTTTTTCGTAATTTGTATTTAGCATTTTGAAAAGGTTTAGTCTAAACATCACGACATTGAACTATCTAGCCCGGAAATATGCTATTATTTTGGCGTTGTCATGATTCCAAAATTAAAAGTCCACAAAGTCTTAAAACAAACAAATTATTCCCTAAATTGTTAAAGGGTAATTTAAAATTAACAAACTAAAACTAATATGACGTGAAATTGTTACATAACAAAACATTGTGTTATGAGAAAATACCAATTTCAAGAATATTTCAGCAACTAGCTTTGTGAAATTATTATTGAGAATACAATATGCATTTGTTTATTCCAATAACATGGCCTATGTGTGTATTAAAACGTTTCAAACCGGCAAAACTAATATGGCAGTGGTTTGGTAAGTTGTATTTCGTAATTTATCAGCTTAGAAGCAGACAAAACACAAATTACGAAAATAGGTCGCAGATTTTGAAGACAAAACAGGACATGTCAACAAAAAGTGCCAAATGGAACACAGCCTCATTCTCCCCTCCCCCCTTGTCCTACTTGGTCAGCCTTGAGNCATGTCAACAAAAAGTGCCAAATGGAACACAGCCTCATTCTCCCCTCCCCCCTTGTCCTACTTGGTCAGCCTTGAGTAGTTCTTGCCTTGATGCTGGTTCCACCTTCACCATCCAGAGATACGGTGTCGCTCCCGGAATAGCACAGAAAGCTATAACGCGGGTCTGAGTTATGCCCCCCCCTCCCCTCCCCTGCCCCACAGCCACGTTATATCTGGCTTGTATTGTATAACCTTGTTTCGAAGACATCTGCCTATTGAATTAAAATAATATTTCATTAATACTTTGTCTGCTTTTCCCTCAAGAAGCTACTGGAAATGCTCTTTGCACTTATTAAAGTGACTCGGTGCACAAAGTTTAATTTTTTTGGGGACAAGAGGAGTTCGTATACGCCCTCTGGGGTATGCACTTAAAAACGTGTAATTTTTGCGATTAGAGATGATTAAGCTGACTTAACATGGAAAATGCTATTTTAATGCAATTTTTTGGGTTTTGGGTGNTTTTTGCGATTAGAGATGATTAAGCTGACTTAACATGGAAAATGCTATTTTAATGCAATTTTTTGGGTTTTGGGTGGTCAAAATCGGTTGCAAATAATTTAGCAAGGTATCCACGAGTTGAGCAAAGTCATTGTTAGGAACAGATCGGGGTTCTACTGTATTTAACAAATTTCTTTCAATATAACTCGTGTAACACACAGAGGCTAAGTATGTTAGGACAGTATGCACAGATATCTACACCTTGAATGCACCTTAGCCCAGACTGAGCTCACGACTTGCAGATATGTTTACACAATACTAGTTCACAAATGCAATATGTACAAAACATTTCTCACAGCTGTGTTTGTAGATGAGCAGTTTTGGGAACGCCATCAACTTTGAAATACTATGACGAAGAAACTTCCATCTGACACACAAGTATCACATTACTTTATGAAATGAATGACTAGTACAAGTGCAACGACTCCCAAAAGTTTATAATCTTTAAATTCCTCGTCTATTGCCAAACACCACCAGTGGCAAGAAAATGGATCTAAATCTTTTCACTAAGTTCTGAGTATGCTGCTTGCAAGTGGATACATAACTGCGGTTTTTCAAGTCACCACAAAAAATTTTGCTTAAACCAAAATTTGAAAAAGTAACCACGAAATACTAAATATGTCTTGCAGTGTCAGCATCTCTAAAATTATGTACAAAAAATTATTCATTTAAAAAATTTAGCAATGGAATGCGTTAGTGGGTATTCAATCAAAATTATGAAACACACACCAACATTATATGTACAAGTTATGAAACTATGATAGTACAGGTCAAAAACACACCAAAATGTACAAAGAGAAGTTTATAAATATACACACTCATCCGACGACTACAAGAATTATTTACATATTTGAAAAGAACTAAAGACGACCACTTGACAGCTTCACTTCACGAGTATGCTTGAAAAAAGTTCCGTCGACAACAAGTTAACACAAATACACATTAATATTTGATTTATATAATTCAGGATTCAACATCCCATGTTCATTCATGATAATGAACAACTTGAAGGAAAGTTCAAAGCACAACATAAGATATTAAGTATCTTACCAGCGACAAATTCAGTGAATACGATATATAAAACAACAATTAAAATTACAACAAAAAAAACAATTCCGATAACTTGACTACGACGCAATAATTCTGCAACTACAATACAAAAAATCTACAAAATGCGCAATACACAACGTCAGAATACAACCAACTTCAATAACAGGAAAATAATTTGACTAAATCACATTTGAGTTATTGAATAGGAAACACTATATTGCTGAGCTTGCATACTTGTTTACAAGAAAGGGCAAAATGGTCTATCGATTAGCACTTTCCTTCAGTAGTGCAATATACGAAGGCAGCAACTTGTACACAATGCCTTTCTCGGATAGAATTGAACTGTACAATACTGTTATATCTGTCAGTTTCATCACGCTTATATATAAACACACTATAAATATCACTCTGATATAACGGTTTAAATTAAAAATTTAATAGAGGAGATTCTGAAACACGTAACGTAACGCCGCAGACTCCTCACGTGCTTGCAATCGTCGAGCAGACTCCCTCTTCAGCATCGTCAGTTCAAGAAGAGGGTGGAGTTTAGTTCACCATTAATGTGTGTGACTCCATAGGAGCAGCTGAATCATAGAGCGTGTCCGTGTCTTGCGTCGGCTCCCCTTGCAGTTGGCACTGATGTGTCAGAGTGCCGGCTCCACAGTCACAGAAGAACCTGTGCCACACAATGTTCTGCTTAATGAAACACTAACGGCTTAAGTTTGATTTCAAACAAAATAAACACAATGACAAAGTAAAATTGGAACTCAGAGAAAGAAAACCTTACTATGCTCTACAAATCTGGTTTGACTTGGCTTGTCACTTGTGCAACAAAGTCATGATCTGTTACCACTGGTTTGTTTATCATATACATGCTGTACACTCATATTAAAGAGCATAGCAAATAGCCTAGAACTCTTAACAGATGTGTACGATTCACAACCAATTTTATGAATTTATATATGCTTGACAAGTTCTCAGTTTACCTCTGCCAAAAACTTAAATCCTAAAAGAAACATATCCTGTACATGTCAAGAAGAAAACAGTAGTCTTGCGCAGTTATAAGCTCTTTCCCAAATGAGTAATGGTTTAAATAAATAAAAAAATTTTCAGTTTCCAGTTTTTACAGTTGTAGCATTATGAGCAAATTATTAAAACACTGTATCTGATCCACAAGATAAACTAATTTTTATTTTATACTGAATTGAACTGCACTGCATCATTTTCATTTCCAGGGATATACTACACTAAGTTACTAGCACTTACATTAATTATGTATGATAAACTGTTACATATTTATTTTTCAGCTCTTACAAGATAACATTTAAATTGAACACAATGTACAATATTAAACCATATATTATGTTTCCTTAACTAAAATGCAAATATTTTAATATTGTATCCTTTTCATACTGATATGATTGATGATTTTGCCCTGTTGTTGTGTAGTTACGCTGTTTCAGCAGCTGGCCAACAGCAGACCTTCACTACTCCACTGCCATTTGTTGGCAGCAGGCCCAGGGGTGGGATGCTCTGTACACAGGGGGAGAGAGGAGGGAGGAAAGAGGGCAAAAGGACACGGGTAGAGGATGAGAGAAGGAATTAGAAGAGAACATGGTGAAGGAAGGAGCAAATGCAGGTGAGCAAAGACACGGGGAGCAAACGAGACAATGTCTGGGAGAGGGCAATGGTTGGGCGGGCAAAGGGGATGAAGGTTGTGGTAACAAAGGGGACGAAGACTGGGGGGCAAAAAGGGCAAAGGCTGGTGGGCAAAGAGAACAAAGGCTGGGGGCAAAGGGGACAAAGACTGGGTAAAATGGAGGAAGGCAGAAAGAGGGAGGGAGGAGACACAGAGAAAGGGAGGGGAAATGGAGAATGGCAGGAAGAGGGAAAGGGAAACTGAGGAAAACGGGTGATGAAAAGGAAAATGAAAGAAGACAGGGCAAGAGGAAGAAGAAATGTAGGGATAAATGAAGGAAGGGGTTGGGTGGCAGGAGAATAGGTTGAGATGGAGGGTGAAGAAGGAAGAGGGGCAAAAGAGTGGATGAAAGGGGATAAATAGGGTATTTCTCAGGGAGGAGGGACAGGCGCAAAGAGGGAGAGAGGGAAAGGCACAGAAAGGGAAAGAGGGATGGGCACAGAGAGGGGAATGGAGATGGAATGGGTGGAGGGGCACGGGTGGAGAGGGACGGGTGGAGGGGGACAGGCAGAAAGGGATGGTGAGTGGAAGGGGAGGGGAANGGAGAGCAAAGGCTAGAGGGGATGGGGAAGATGAAGAAGCAGAGAGGGACAGGGAGATGGAGTCTAAGGGAGGAATGGGGGTGATGGATGCTAGGAGGTGGGTGGGGGAGATGGAGGGGCAGACACATGGTAGAGGGAGGGGCAGAAGGAGAGTGAGTCAAAGGGAAACAGGGTAGACGGGAGGGAAACAGGGAAAAGGGGAGGGAAAAGGGGAGGGAAACAGGGAAGAGGGAGGGGAGGGAAACAGTGAAGAGGTAGGGGAGAAACAGGATAGGGAGGGGAGGGAGATAGGAGAGAGCAGAAGAGAGGAGAGGGAGGGAGACAGAAGAGGGAGGGAGACAGAAGAGGGAGGGAGACAGAAGAGGAAGGAAGAGTGTGGCAAGGAAGAGAGATGAGGGAAACAGGGAACAGAGAGGGGCAGATGACAGGGAGGAGCAGATGACAGGGAAGAGAGATGGGCAGGGGACAGGGGATAAGGTGGGACGGTGATGGATGGAGGAGGGGACAGGGTTTGGGGAGGGGAAGAGGAGGGTGATGGGGATAGTGATAGAGGAGGGGGATGGGAATGAGGTGTGGGAGGGGTTGGAAGAGGGATTGGCAGAGGGGGACAGGGTATAGGGTGAGAATGTGTTGAAGGGGAAGGGGGAAAAAAGTTTGTGTTGTAGAGGGGGAGGGTGGTGGTGGAGAGGGAGTGGCAGAGGGTCATGGGTAGGGATGGGGCAGATGGGCTTGTGGAGTGGGACCAAGGGGAGGGATGGGGAGAGGGGGATAGAGGGAGAGATGGAAAGAGAAGGGATGGGGAGATAGAGAGAGTGACAGTCAAACGGGTTGAAGAGAGGGGGGAGGGATTGGCATAGGAGTAGATGGAGGGTATGCAGCCAATGATTTCCTGTGTGTATAAATGCCCTCCCTTGTCCTACTGCAGAATGTAAGGACAAGAGACAGTGCAAGTCACTGTGTGTTTCTCTNTGGAGAGTATGCAGCCAATGATTTCCTGTGTGTATAAATGCCCTCCCTTGTCCTACTGCAGAATGTAAGGACAAGAGGCAGTGCAAGTCAATTGTAACTTCCATTGTGTGTTTCTCCCCAATCATTAATTTTTTTCGCTTGCTACTTGGTTGTGTGACGTGGAGCACATCTGTTCAGTTGCACTAAAGGGTTGAACAAGTGATGTGTGAGCGAGCGCAGTCTCATGGAGAAACAGGCTGTTGTTCTTCCACTGTCAAAGTTTGCATCGAAAGCGCTCCCTAAGTTGCTTCAAAACCTGATAGTAAAATGTGCCTTTTACAGTTTGACTACGAGATAAGAATTCCTTAATGACAATACTGTTAATGGCTAAAAAAAAAAAAAGCACATCAACATGACTTGACATGGCCACGAACATAATATGCTCTTTTCAGCTGTGCTGAGATAGGTGAATTCCACAGCAACGACTGCTGTTTGGTCTCAGGGTC
Organism: Clitarchus hookeri; assembly: GCA_002778355.1. Lineage (NCBI taxonomy): Eukaryota > Metazoa > Arthropoda > Insecta > Phasmatodea > Phasmatidae > Clitarchus > Clitarchus hookeri. The sequence continues at coordinate 564,362 of NQII01000994.1, read as the reverse complement.
AGGCCACGACTCCCTCACCACGTACACAGAAATGCAATGGACTTTCTGTTTGTTGCTCAGCAGTCTTGACAAATTTTTTTGCAGAAATGTGTGTCTGGTACTGCCAGACAAAAATATATCAGGTCAGGACTGTCCTGTATGACTGTCTTACTGCATGTGTTAAACATTGTGGATAGTTCACCTATGATCTGCAAGGATAGGCTTGCGAACATCTACTATGGTTTTAGGTGGTATCGGTTGACACTCATCTGGATTACTCATCATCGACAGATGTTCATCCTCAAAACATTTTCAACAAATTTTTCCGCAGCATACAACAGGTTTAAGTAGCAAAATTTTAAAGTTTGAAGCATAATTTAATGGAAATTCATTTCTCATTAAAATGTAATTATTTGTAAAGAGAATTGCTGAATCACTGAAATATAACCTTATTAAAATGTAATGAGTAAGACAAGGTGTCCTTGCAGCTTCACAGCTGTTGGCACACTGATTCAAAAAACATACTGCTAGCCCAATTTAGTGGTGGACTGGCATACATCCATTTCATGCAAGATGTTGATAATTCCCAGACTTTTTGGGTAGCATCTCGTATGGTACACATGCAGTAATCTGTTTTGTACTATACTTTCCACCGATCTGTTCCCAACAGCATCTGAACTCCCAAAAACGTACTGGTTTGGATAATAAAAACATACTCAAATGTGCCAGACTTACAGTCCCTTGAGGTTTGCGTTAATCAAGTTTGANACTGGTTTGGATAATAAAAACATACTCAAATGTGCCAGACTTACAGTCCCTTGAGGTTTGCGTTAATCAAGTTTGAGCGTTTCTTTTCAATTTTGTTATCATCACAAACACAATGGAACTGAACTATTAGCCTGGTTCCTACCTATCATGTCGGATGAAGTCTACATCATGGCCCGCATGACATGTTTTGATGCAGTTTACACAAATGGCATTACGGTCGGTGGTGTTGCAAGTCTGGCAACGATAGAAGTCGTGCATCGGAAACGAAGTGTAGCTTGATATTTTGTACAGACATTGGCCACTTGCAACGGCTTTCTCTACTGCATCCTGGTTGCTGAAGATCTTATTACCTGTGGGGGAACAAAAAAAAAATTAATTACAAAACCTGAAATTATGACATTCAATGGGTTACAACTTAGCAATGCCTAATGAGAAGATAATAATTTTTCTGATTTCTACAGTCTACAAATTAAACACAATACTCGACAATGTATTTACACTATGTAATCAAAAGTATACAGACACCCTGTGAAATGTGTGTAACACAAGACGACATTTGTGTTTAACACAAGAGGACAACACAGCACTGCCATCTACCATGTGGAACACATGGTCAGCGATCGCAGTAGTCAGCAGACAGCGCTGACTTTTAACATGGTCAGATGATCGACTGCAACTTGTGTATAGACTATTCATGGTAAAGTGAGCACATTTGAAAGCCCTCTCGTTTGGAATAATAGTAAATAAACGTATTTTATTTTATTCTTAGATGTTAAGAGTCCAGTGGAATATAAACACTGTGTTTATTGCTTTATTTATTCAAAAAGGTGGTTAAATGATAAAATATGGCTGAAAGGAAAAAGTAACCAGGGCTTCAAAAGTGCTCACTTTACCGTGAACAGCCCAAAAGAAAACTATCCATGAGATTTTTCACCCTCCTGAAAATCCCTGGGTCCACTGTTTCCGACGTTATAGTTAAGTGGAAACAAGAAGGGACACGTACAACCCAAATGTGTGTAAGCTGACCACACCTGTTGACTGCCAGAGACCATAGTGTTTTGCAGATGGTCGTACAGCGTAACCATCCATCGCCACCATCACACAGGAATTCCAACCTGCATCAGAATTTACTCCAAGCACCATGACTAATAATTCTCAGCTCAATTTAATATAAATGCACATATAATACACAACATACAACATATGTCTATCGGCCGTTGCATAATTCTTCTGTGATAATAGGACCTGACACACACACTTCATGGTTCATCCATATATACACACACACGCATATATATGTGTGTGTGTGTTTTCCAGTATTCCAATTCAAAATTTTCTGAAAATCTAATTTTTTCCCAGGTTGACATTATTAGATCATAATTTGTTGAAACTTTCATACAGCACTACAAAACCATCTGCCGATGAGGGTGACGAGGTGAGTATGGAGCAGTGCCTGAATGCAAGGACAAGGGAAATGGGAGATCCCCGAGAAAACCAGCCAACCAGTGGCAATGTCCGGCACGATTCCCACATGCGAAAATCCGGGAGTGACCCGGCTGGGGATTGAACCTGGCTTGCCTTAGTGGGAGGTGAGCAGGCTAACCACTAGAACATCACGGCCCGTGTTAGTACGAGAAAAGTGCGACACTTTCCCCACCGAGCTGCAACACTTCCCCTGTTGTCCATTAGCTTTTATGGTAATATGTGCAAAGTTAATACAATATTATTCTTATTAATTAAATAAACTGTGTCTACATACTTAGCTGCTTTCCANTACATACTTAGCTGCTACACCAAACAAAGGTACTCACCTCTGATGATAGGTTGGACATTGCTGGCCAAGCACAATCCTCCAAATCTGTTGTTGAATATCTGATTGTACTCTAAGGTTGCGGTGGCATTATTCGTGATCTCCACTCCTGCTGCCAGTCCGTCGAATATCCTGTTCCGCCTCAACACAGGATGGCTCTGTGTCGAGATCAGGACACCTGCCTGGGCATTGCGAAATATGTCGTTCTCCTCTAACATACCTGCAACAAGTCCTGGATAAGTAATGCTATCTAACGCACCCACATATAATGCACACATTTAACCCAAAACACCATCACAAAAACAGTTCTACATAATTTTTTTTTAATTGCGGGAATAAAAAATTTGGTCTTATTTTGAGTAAAATAATATATTATAGTATTGATATAGGGTCTACATTTTTGCATACATAGTTGCAAGACAATCAATACGGTTTAACAATGAATATTACTTTCATTACGAGGTAAAGACTTTTTTTTTTAAATTGTCATTTTAACACCTTGCTAACAATTTGCTACAAATGTTTTTGATTTTGTGTTCACACATCATTAAAGATAACTTTCACTGCAGACACTAGTTTACAGTTCACTGAAAGTTTATTTAATTTCTGCCTTTACTATACGTAAGTAACTTCAAACTCACTAACAAACATGGAAATAATTCCAGTTAAAAATCATTTACTAATACAAAAAATTATGACAAAATATTAATGCAAATAAAGTACAAAAATTATGGAATATAATGTAGCACATTAACCTACACATTGTTACGTGTTGCTGCCACTGGAGCGAGGAAACAGAGTGGTTACGTAAGAAGTGGGTGCAAAGATGGCCACCGTGTGTACCGCTGCGAGCCGCAAATAAGCCTATCACAACACACGTGCTTCCGACACACAGCAGATAGGATTTCTGCAGTTATTTGAAAGAATGTTCTGGTTCAATGCACTGGCCTTTCTCAACATAACTCAGGGTGCGGGGAACATTCCAGATTGGGTCTGCGAGACTACTTAAGCCGCGACGGGCGTCCGAGCCGACAGTTTTTGGAAGTTGAGAGTTTGGAGGATTGTGCGACCTTAAGTGAGAGGCGTGCGAAGACTATGAGCGAGCAGAACGTCGAGCGGCATCAAGAGAGACCAGCGGGAGTGAAGTCTGCAGACTGCGAGCGTCAGTACAGTGGAGAGAGAGACAGGCAGGCAGGACTACTGAACTGGACGCACAAGTGTAAGACAATTGGAATGGTGGCACACCTGCCACCTTTTAAAAATTAAATTTTTTTCTTAGTTACCAAGCCAGTTCTTGAACTTAATTTCCACGACATATTATAAACTATATGTAACCACTGCAAATTAAACTGACAATCCTTCAACAACTATTACTCACCAAAATCTATTAACTGTTCTCTGCTTCTTCATTGTCGTCGTCGCAGATTTAGCCCTGTCTGGAAAGANATTAAATTTTTTTCTTAGTTACCAAGCCAGTTCTTGAACTTAATTTCCACGACATATTATAAACTATATGTAACCACGGAAAATTAAACTGACAATCCTTCAACAACTATTACTCACCAAAATCTATTAACTGTTCTCTGCTTCTTCATTGTCGTCGTCGCAGATTTAGCCCTGTCTGGAAAGGAGGAACAAAATTTCTGCTCAAAACACTTCCCCTGTTGTGTGGCCTTCATTTGTAGAAGTTTTTCCAATGTCTCGTCACTGAGCGATAATCTGAACTGGGTCTTAGTTTTTATGACCTGGCTGAATACTCGCTCGCATTCTGCACTGCTGTGCGGAACTGTCAAAATTGCAAGGATAGCTATAGCCAAATTATATTTCAAAATCCCATCTGCAGCTGCCATTCGACCAACCACAGACCATTCAACTAACATCCAATCTTTCTTCCCTTTCGATTTCTTGAGGAAGGTCTTCAAAATGAAACATACAAAACTCACATTGCAATTCATCTACTTTGTCTAAATCTTTTACATCAACGTTCAAAATTTGTGGGGACTGGTCAAGAAAGAACTTGACGCTACGAAACTATGCACTGCCAATAGAAGAAATATTTTCTACTTCAGCATTTGAGAACATCATTTTTCAGTGGAAACTCGTGCACTATATAGTTTTTGCGTGTCATGGAAAAATAGTGTTTCTACAACTTTGGTAGTGGCACAACCTATCACTATGTCAGCATCGTCCTCCTGATTCACTCTCCTGTGATACTCAAGTTCTAAAAATGCAGTGTTCAAACCAGACGACACATAGCCTTTCCTCACGCGGCAGACTTACATTTTCAGAACTTCTCGCAAGCTCCGATTTCTTCACTTTGCTGGTGCTTGTAGATGAGGTTTGTGATTCTGAGCACCTTTTCTGGTTTGAGGAATTTGTTGGATTGTTATTTTCACTTTTGTTTGAACCAATCAGGGAACTTGAAAACTTTATTAATGTCAATATTCTGTATAAGTTTTGGAATTCTGTAAGCTTGCAAACTGACATCAGACCCTTTTTCAGAACTAACCACACTTTTCAACCAGACTAGTCAGAGGGACCCGTTGCTGCGACACTCTGTCTTAACATTCGCCAAGAGAGAGTCAGCATAAACATGTTTCGGAATTCTTCTGATTTCAGTATTACGCAGTTGTTTAAATTGTATAAACTTTTCTTTTTCTTTAGCACTTTTTTCTAAGTAATAGTAGATATCAATTAATTACTCATCAACACTAACAGGAAGGAATGCTGCTCCCTTCTCTCAGCTGCTAAATTAATAAGGTGACATGGACACACTACTACAATCAAATTTTCGATTCCCCTCTTTAGTGCACCTGCCACGCCATTCTTCAGGCCTACAATGACTGGTGCATTATCTGCACATAGAGCCACGCAATTGGACAAAGTAAATTTCACATGATTTAAGATTGGTAAGTAAAAGCGTGCCAATGTTCAAACCAGTTGCATCACCATCTAAGGCTGGAACTGAAGGAAAACAACTTTCTATTTTCAATGTTTCAGTGTTGCGGAATGTCAGCACAACTGGGTATAGCTTCAAATCGCTTTGGTTACTGCCGCCAGTAGAAATAGAAAAAGGCATTTTTCGATAGGTAACCACAATTTTTCTTTTTCCTTGTACCCCAGCTCATTATAATAATTTATGCAGTTTTTGTCCTAGAACAACCATAATTCTTTGCTATTTGGCTAACTAGTAACATTTATTTGAACAATGAATTGAAAACAATACTTAAGCGTGAATAAAAGTTTAATAATTTTTTGTAGTTTTAGTAGACTGATGTTTGCGAGTTCTGAAATGATTGTGTGGTACTTAAAATGTTATACCGGTGTACACTGGAATTGTAGGCGCGCAGCGCAGTAGCAGCACAGCCGCACAGTGGACTACTACTTGTTGTATGATGCGCCATCGGTATTTGGGCTTGGCACGGCGCTTTGCCAATCGCTACAGTTGACAAATAAAAGTCTCGTCACTTGGTTGCACATACATTTAGTGATGCTGTGTGTTGTATACTGAGCATATGCCCATGTAAGTGATTACAGTACGCTCCCATTTATTCGTGCTCAGCTTAACCGTTTTTCAGCTTATCCGTGCGGATTTTTAGCTTTTATCAAAGTCTACTGTAACTTCTGCGGCAAGGCGATGTTGTGTAACGTGTGTCATTTAACAAGCAGTAGTACCATGCACATCTATTGCTGTGCTGCACGAGCTGACGTTTATCTCTTTAAACTGTCATCCTGTCACAGAGACCTGCCCGAGTCATCCATTTCCGCACATCGAAGCGCGTATCTGATTGCACTCATCTCGGTTACCATCCCAACACCACATCTTGCAAGTTTATCGACCACTATGGCACGGTTGTTGTTCACTGTTTGTAGCGTAGTTTTCGCAACATGTCAACAAAGTGTAAAATAACAGTTTTAACTATAGCGGAAAAGTTAGAAATAATAAAGAAATTTTGAGCATGGCAAGACGGCTGCGAAATTAGCACCGGACTTCGGAATCGGGGTACAAAAAGCGCGGGACATCAACAACACAAACAAAGGCTAATGGAAAGTGCATGTCGCGCAGATAGTAGCGTGGGTTTAGCGAATTGCAAAACACTGAAAACGTCCAACTTTGCGGACTTGGACGAAGCGCTGCATTTGTGGTTCAAACAGAAAAGAGCAGAGGGCATACCTGTATCTGACCCATCGGTGATGGAAAAAGCAAAAGAATTCCACATGAAGTAACAAATTGAAGAGGAGTTCTCTGCTTCATCCACGGCTGAGCAGATGTAAACAAAGGCACGGACTAGGAGAAACTGCCGTGCAAGGAGAACAGCTTAGCGCTAACACAGAAGCAGCTGCAGCATTCAGTACCAAATTTTCCGAATTCATAGACGAGCACGATTTGTCACCCTACCAAATTTACAATGCTGCAGAGACTGGTCTGCATTAGAAGGGCTTGCCAACCTGAAGCCTGGTTTTTATGACTAAGCCCCAAGCACCGGGGTACAAAATCTGTAAAGAAAGGCTAACTGTGCTCTTCTGCGGGAATTCCACTGGTAATCACAAATTAAACCGCCTGGTTATTGGCAAATCCAGGAACCCGAGAACCTTGACAGGACGACAACACCTGCCAGTTCACTGCACACACCAGAAGGGAGCCTGGATCAACAGCAACATCTTCGCAGATTGGTTCCACACTAAGTTTATTCCCAGTGTGATCAGTTTGCTTGAAGACCACAGGTTACCCGCAAAAGCCACATGTTCGCAATAGTATTAACAATACCATCTTTTCTTTGGCTTCTTGCTCATCAATGTGGATGGAACTAAATAATTGTTATGAAATATAACTTAACAATTCAAAAAGTAGTTTGGAAAACATAGAAAAATAAGTTTAAATTTGCGATATTCATTTTGCCATATTATATTTCATGCAATGCCACATGCAGCAGTGGTATTTTTTAGAAACAAAACAACTGCAAGTGCATATAAGTAACGCAGGCTGATAACATTTATTTCAAATTTTTGGTAGTCACATTTTTTCTTCTAAACAGTATATTGTATAAAACTTTAAATATAATCAGTAGGACTAATATTTATATTTTGCTGATAGCCCACTGCGCCACTGAGTCATGAGTTACATATTTTCAAGGAAGTGAGTTAATGCACCATGCACAATGAACTGACTTAACGCAACTGCGGGGCGTAGCGCTGTTACCCATCTCTATACTGTATAAAAATGGCTGTTTTTTTTACATGAATGTTGGATGTGTTTTTATTTTATGTTAAAGTGCATGGTATTTTTTTGGGGAAATGTCGAAGAAATACGACGCTATGATTAAAAGTGGATATTCGTGTGAATTTCCTTCCATTGTAGAGACGAGCAAAGGTGCGACATACACATTTTGTATGTCATGTAAGTGCGATTTTTCAGTATCCCATGGTGAAGTGTGATAATGTGAAACACGTGCAAATTATGATGCATAAAGAGAATGGAGTGTGGGTGAAAAAAAAAAAACCAAAAATTGAATTTTTCTGTTAATAAAGAGAACGAAAACATAACACATGCAGAATGTTTGTTTACTGTGTTTATTGTCAAACACAACCTGCCTTTCACTTGTGCCAACTTAGCTGGACCACTGTTCAAATAAATGTTCCCATTTAGCAAAATAGCGAAGAAATATGGCTGTGCTAGGACAAAAACTGCATCAATTTTTAATGTGCTGGGGTAAAGGGAAAAAGAAAAAAAACTGTGGTTGCCTTGTGATAGTGGAAAGGAACTCATAAATGAGTACATTCGTTTTATTTTGTATGAAACATGAACTAATTTCCCCCCCCCGAACCATGACCCTCACTCCAACGCATAACGTTTGCACCCCATTTTTAGGCAAAAATTTTGTTAATAAATTCTGAACATTTTGAAAGTAAATACAACAGGTTGTTCTGCTCTCTATGAAATTCCAAAGATAAATGTTAACAACTTCACAAAGTGGTGCACTAGAGGTATGGTACCAGGTTATCCACATCCGAGATAGGTACTAGCGTAACAACTGAAATTCATTGAAAACATTTCCCACAAATTTCTTTACTGAAAAACAATTTTCACATGCTAAAATGCTAACTTCTAAAAGGTTTTCTTGAAATTTTTTCCCTTTACCTACATTTTTCCCTGAGCAATAAAATGCCCAGACTTTTCCAGGTTTTCCCTATTTTTTAAGTAGAGTGGCAACCCTGAACAAGGCCTAGAGACAAACCTGCGTGTATTGTTTGTCTGCATGCACAAATATATTTTACTTGGCCCCTCAAAAAATTATTTCCAAGATATTCAACTGTATAATGAATTGTGACAAGCAACTGGACTCAATTGCAGCCTGACGATATTCACATACAATTCCAGTGTACACATTTATAAATATTTACCACACAAACATCAGTCAAGTAAAACTACAAAAAATTAGGGATAGGACAATCGGTTCCTCGGAACCGCCGATTCTAGAAGTAACAGAACCGGAACCGACGTGATTATACCGTCGGTTCTCTGCGTCAGTCAAACCTTACCTTATCTGCTAGGTAGTTTCACNCGGTTCCTCGGAACCGCCGATTCTAGAAGTAACAGAACCGGAACCGACGTGATTATACCGTCGGTTCTCTGCGTCAGCCAAACCTTACCTTGTCTGCTAGGTAGTTTCAATTTGTATTAAAGTCGTTGTTTATTCTTATTTCTGGTGCTAAATGAGGTATAAATCTTCGCTAGTAGTACCATCGTAATATACCATAATGGCCCGTTAATGACAAATTAACACAACATTAATAAATCGTCTGGATTTCCTGTTGCATGCTGACGAAAAGGTGAATGGCGTGGCTACAGCTTTATGCCGGTATGCACTCTTTCGCACTACCGTGCACAGTACCTTAGACCTTTATATATGTTCAACACAAAAATAAAACCAACATTTATGCATCCTCGTGTATTAATATTTTAAGTTAAAATGTACCCACATCTGTGGCGGAGTCGTTACACCTCGCAACAAGTAGTTTGGTGCTACGTGGGAATGTAAACAAAGTTAACATGCACTGTTGGCCTCGATGTAGCTCCTAGAGCCACACGATTCAATTCAACAAATAATACATGATACGCGGTAGTAAATTGGTATTTGACGATATTTGAAACTTTTAAAACAGATTTCGTGGTGTGGTAATCTGTTTCATAATTTAATTTAGAGAACCTTTACCGTTATATCTCACTCGCTACACAAAAGAATATTATTTCCTTAGGACTTGAATGTGTGTTGGCTAATCTGACTGTATTTAAACACAACCATTTAATGTTTCCTTGCTGCGACGCATCCTTTTTTGCAAGCAAATAATATTCATGTGACACGTAAAAATGTTAAAATATTGCAAAGGCTTCGCTATATCAACAACGCACAACCCAAAATTAATTTGGCANTGTGACACGTAAAAATGTTAAAATATTGCAAAGGCTTCGCTATATCAACAACGCACAACCCAAAATTAATTTGGCACGTCCGAGGCTAGAACTTAAAATGGAAAAATTCATGGTAGAGGTTACATTATAAATTTTCGTCTTCGCAACACTGCACTAGGCTTTGAGGTAGTGCCTAACTGTGTAGCGCCATCACAAGCACGTGTTTTTGTNTGTGACACGTAAAAATGTTAAAATATTGCAAAGGCTTCGCTATATCAACAACGCACAACCCAAAATTAATTTGGCAGGTCCGAGGCTAGAACTTAAAATGGAAAAATTCATGGTAGAGGTTAAATTATAAATTCTCGTCTTCGCAACACTGCACTAGGCTTTGAGGTAGTGCCTAACTGTGTAGCGCCATCACAAGCACGTGTTTTTGTTTTTCTTTCAGCATGGAATGAATATAGTTGGGGACCATGATAAATGTTAAACATGTCAGAGGTGTGGAATCATTTTAAGGTTGGCATTAGCAATGTCAAATATGCAATTTTCAATCGCCGTGCCACACGAATCTCGCGAGGCGTGTCAAAAAACACTTCTAACCTCAAAAAACATGTTAACATGCAACACAAACACATAGTCGTGAAAATACTTTGTTTGTCCCCCGCAATAGAAAATTTTTTTAATAAAGGTGAAAGACTCAGTTTTGGCAGAAATCTTGAGACCAAATAAATAAGATGGTTGCTCACTTATTCTCAAAGTCCTTAAACAAGTTTGAGCAGTGCATGTGCAAGTTTAGTGTCAGCCATTACAAGAACCGGTATCAGAACCGGGAACCGAATCGAAGAACCGGAAAATTGTGGAACTGTCTCATCACTACAAAAGTTATTAGATTTTTATTAAAGCTTAAGTGCTATTTTTAATTCATGGTGCCAGATTCACTAAATATTTTAATATTTTAATTCAAAATAATATTTCTTAAAATTTTTTTTTACAAAAACATTAAACATTTTTAAAAAATTACTCAAAAATATCATCCATATTTAATTGTTTCTAGAGTGAAGATAACATGTTTTAATGAAATACTAGTTTATTTTAATATTTTGATGCCTTCCAAGAAAAATTATACTCTAGACTGACATATACACGCCCCTGTTGCCCAAAACAATAATCGTAAACACCAAGTGCCGAGCAACTTTTAGTAAGCACAAACTACATTTTCACTGGCCTCTAACAGGAAATCAGTTGATTTATTATTGAAATGTTAACTTATTATCACAAGTTCATTACCCAGTTCTTTATACACAAGTAACATAAGAGAGATAAGGTAAAAGGTAGATGGCCTAATGCAGATGCAATTATGGTCTGTCTCATACAAGTTGGCTAGATTTTGACAGTCAGTGAGTGGCAACTTGATGTATACGAAACAAACAACGTGCCATTTACAAAACCCTGTATCAGCTGATGGACGAACGAACAAAAATTAATATTACGTTGGCTATTATGAGTGCAGCGCCGACGCACATCAGACAAGCAGAAAATACGCGGATAAGAAAGAGTTTGTACATTAATTAATACATTTTATTTTACGTGGTCATAAAACAGCGATTTTTAGTGTTGCAAACTACACTTCGTGCTAAAGTAGTCCCGTATAGGTGTTCAAAATTAAATGCACATTAAAATGACCCGTATTAAAATGAAACAACTTCAAACCTTGAGAGTTCTATTCAAGTCGTATCCCCACTCTCCATCCATGCTTTCCATACACACTTGATATTAATTCCAAAAGCCTGCAGAAATATTGCAAGGTATTGTTAAATTATTTTTTCAAATAATTTGACAAAATATATTTCAAACTCGTGTCGTTCCAAGCCAATAATAAGAGAAAAGTCAACTTTTAAAAAGACGGGATCAGGAGGCAGGACAAGTGCTGCCACCTGTTGAGAAACGCATTCAGCTCACAAAAGCGTAGCGTCATGCCATTTATGCCATCTGTCTCTTTCTGAAAGCACTAAACGGCCAGATCTCCCGGAACACTAACCAGCCAGAAAAATATAGCTTTCTTGTGTAAAATAACAAAGTTACGAACATATAACAATGGTTTTATTTTTCTGCGAGCTCTGTATGATTTTTAAAGTAACATGTATTTCTGTGTACAGCGATTTTGGGCCCGTAATCGTTACGTCTAAGTCCATTATACGCCATGTTTTTCTCCCGCCCGCTTTGCCGTTGATGAGTTGGCGAATGAAAGTGCGTTGTCAAGCAAGTTACCAAAATTATTTTTATTTCAATTCTTAACATATTAGCTGTAACGTCCAAAGTGTGATAAGAACTACAATTACCGTCTCGCAAATGTTAACACACTGTCTCGAATCTATTAAAAAAGAGTTGGCAAATATTAAATTTTTTGCACGGTTTTATATTTTTACTTTTATAACCCACAAATTTTTTTAGACAGACGTCAGTCTATAAATACCTTAAAATTTGTTTAGCATTACAGTACAATGGCAAGTGGATTAGCTGACAGCGTGTTGATAACAAATATAGTCTCCACTTGACGCACCAGCTGATGGCGAAAGGATACATAAACAAAAAGTAAACATTGGTGGTACTTTCGTCGAACTGTCAAAATGTTGCCAAGTGACATGAGACAGAGGGCAGTATGGTTTCCTTAGCTGTTAAGCACAATGGAACCAAGCTACCTTGCGAAGGAGAATGATGAGGAGAAGGCGAGCGGCTAGCGTACCCTCCCTCCGGCAGCGGAGCTGCATACAACCCTCGTGTCCTGATCGATACCGCCGTTCTGCCTCACAATGCCCGGCTTCCCATTCTCCGCACAACCCCAGAACAGAGCACCGACTGACTGCTTGCGCTGTAAACGTGCTTGTTTCTCATGTCTGAATATTTTACCACCAGTTATTAATTATTTTTGTACTTACATTCATTAAGTATAGTTGACTGTAGGTGTCTTTTCAGTGCATCTTCTTCAGTGAAAAGTAACACTAAAATGTATCAACCGCTTCATAAAGTAGCTTGATCAGCCATTTTCTGTGACTGTCTAAGTACTGCAGGTGTATTTATGTTCCCAGGTTTAAGTTGAAACATGAATGATTCTGCAAATAAATTATTTGGTAACAGTGGCAGACAAATGTTATCCAAGGATTGTCATACAACACGTCTTCATGAATTATTAACGTTACGGTCAGTAAGTTTGCGTGTGGCAATTAACGTATTCTGAAACCGTTATTAGAATGTTTGAAATGTATGTGGCCCAAAAAAAGCTTTTTAACCTCTGTTTTGTAAGTGCAAGAATAACATTTTATTTTATGGAATATCCAACAAGTGCAAATATAACTTCACTAAAAAAATTTACCTACTCAGTGTGTTTATTACTTGCATCTGTAAAAAGGGTGACATACTATTTACCACATTTTATTCTTTTGATGAAGATAAAACTTTCAGAGTTATAATAGTTTTAATGTTATTTCTGTACGAACAACATTTTCCACTGCACCATCAATATGCAATTCAAATTATCTATCTCATAAGAAGAAACACAAAGCAATGTTGTCTATGAAATATGTTAAACTAACACCCCTCTCCCTTCAGGAAACAAAATAAACAGAACCACAGCTATAATGTTCTACAGTGAAGTTGGCTAACACCAGTATTTCAGTGCCTGCCGTGAAATAAAACTAATGGAAAAGGCAAGAAAAATCCATGCATTGAACATGCAGCATTTATTTACAGACATTTATTTTCTTCATAGAAGAGCTGTTGCAGAAAGATACGTGGCCACACTACTTATATGTTTTCCAATTGAGAGTGTGTCCCTATCTGCGGTTCTGAGGAATAATTTTAATCGGCACACACCATTTTTAATATTGTTTAGTGAATGAATAACGCCTTGGTACTAGCGATGGGTCAAGAATCGAAAAACTAAGTCGAACTAACAAAGATCAACTCATCGCTCAAGTCCAGTATTTTGCCAGCAGGCATTGAGCTACTGAAAGTGAGCGCAAGTCGAGTCACTGCGCTTTTGGGTTATAAACAAACAAATATTCGCACCTAAATCACTTTTCGTATCTTGCAAGTAAATAATTTTCCATTGCTAAAGCACTAAAGTTGCACCAGAACGATAACTCGGGTTACATGCTGTTTGTGATGTTTCGCTACGATAAAACCCCCATCATGCACGACATGCCACTTCTTCTTACTGCCTGCGTGGCTGGCACGGCGCTGGGCTATACATAACATGACCGGAATCCGTCAAAGTCGAAGGGTACAGTCTCGGCACGACAGATATACATGCAACCATATGATGTATTTAAACATGAAAAGCCTCTATCTCATGGTAGGTCACACCTTCAGCAGAAATATGCATAGATAAGGTGCACTTGCCATTATTTTTCTCATGTAATTACCATTTTAAAAATGTCTATATGGAAAAAAACTAAACGATAACTTTAAATGTGGATTGCTTGTCCGCTCACCCAGCGGCATGCTGACGGCCAGCCTGAAAAATGCCCCCCCCCTTCCCATTACTGTAATAGTTATGTTTTTTTCTTATCAGCATCATGTGGCAGACATTACTGTACCTACCATTGTCATTCACTTGTAGATGGGAGGGAAAAAGTAGCACTGTCAATCACTTAACCAGGCACAGGATTATTCTTATTGGAAGAAACTGGTCCAATACTTTTTTCTTGGTAAACCATAGCTACAAGAGGGGAAGGAAGATATAAGGAGTGGGTGTTATACTCCTGTAGAGGTACACATTTACATTTATGGTGCAAGCTCGATTTTAACTCGAAAATTTTATACTGAACTCTACTTGACTAGAGTTTCATACAACTTCACTCGACTCGGAATCGAACTCGCCTATCACTACAGCAAACCTTTAAACAAACCGTCTTGATGGGGGCTGCAACTTGGGCAGATTTATGATCCCACTTACATGCCAATTTTGACAGTTATGCGTGTTCATCTCTGCAGTTCAGAGGAATAATTTTAATCGTAACAAGCGTATATTTTAAAATATTATTTTGTCAATGAATAGTGCCTTATTTCCTGAAAACTCGATAAACAAACTGTCTCATCAGGCACTGCTTTGGATGGTAACTTGTGTTTGTATTTGCAGTTGTATGGTTCTCATTGGTTATAAATAATGATTTACTCCACCCCTATTAGATGCAGGAAAATAATACCAATCTCATTTCCCCCTCTTGCTGTATCATGACAAATTTTTAGCTTCTGATTTTTCTAATCTACCAAAGACGTTATGCGCAGGGCCGGATTTCCCGTGTCGCCACCCGTAGACCCATGAAAAATTGCTACCCCATACCTAATCTATTTTTTTATTTTTTTTTTACTTATTATTTTACAATCTGCAGTGACAAGATCAGGTGCATCATCATAATTTACAATTGCAAACTATATTAATTTAGCCTTTTATTTGTAGGCATTTCTTTCTAGTCTTATTTTTGGCAAAAGCACTGATGTTACATTAGGTGATGTGTGTGTGTCTGTATATATATTTTATATATATGTATATTATATATATATGTTATATATATATTGCATCACCAGTGATATTTTATACCTATAATTGTGTCATGAATTGGGAAAAAANGTGTTATACTCCTGTAGAGGTACACCATAGCTACAAGAGGGGAAGGAAGATATAAGGAGTGGGTGTTATACTCCTGTAGAGGTACACATTTACATTTATGGTGCAAGCTCGATTTTAACTCGAAAATTTTATACTGAACTCTACTTGACTAGAGTTTCATACAACTTCACTCGACTCGGCAAGAAGCTGTAAAAATCGAACTCGCCTATCACTACAGCAAACCTTTAAACAAACCGATTTGATGGGGGCTGCAACTTGGGCAGATTTATGATCCCACTTACATGCCAATTTTGACAGTTATGCGTGTTCATCTCTGCAGTTCAGAGGAATAATTTTAATCGTAACAAGCGTATATTTTAAAATATTATTTTGTCAATGAATAGTGCCTTATTTCCTGAAAACTCGATAAACAAACTGTCTCATCAGGCACTGCTTTGGATGGTAACTTGTGTTTGTATTTGCAGTTGTATGGTTCTCATTGGTTATAAATAATGATTTACTCCACCCCTATTAGATGCAGGAAAATAATACCAATCTCATTTCCCCCTCTTGCTGTATCATGACAAATTTTTAGCTTCTGATTTTTCTAATATACGAAAGACGTTATGCGCAGGGCCGGATTTCCCGTGTCGCCACCCGTAGACCCATGAAAAATTGCTACCCCATACCTAATCTATTTTTTTATTTTTTCTTTACTTATTATTTTACAATCTGCAGTGACAAGATCAGGTGCATCATCATAATTTACAATTGCAAACTATATTAATTTAGCCTTTTATTTGTAGGCATTTCTTTCTAGTCTTATTTTTGGCAAAAGCACTGATGTTACATTAGGTGTATGTGTGTGTGTCTGTATATATATTTTATATATATGTATATTATATATATGTTATATATATATTGCATCACCAGTGATATTTTATACCTATAATTGTGTCATGAATTGGGAAAAAANATATATATATGTTATATATATATTGCATCACCAGTGATATTTTATACCTATAATTGTGTCATGAATTGGGAAAAAAGAAAGTTCTACGGAATGCATGCTGCATTTGGGGCTCAAATCACCTTTTACTTACACATGGTAAGGAATGACCTCAAGAAATAAAAACCCTTATAGTTAATTTTAAAGCATTTACATACAGTTGTTCAGCATTCTTGTACAAAGCTAATCCAAAACTGGTTTAAACCTCCTCCTGAGATGGATTAAGAATGCCACAGATAAGCACAATGAGAACAATCAAAACAGCAATACAATAGGATCCGTCATCTACGCTCCACCATTCATCCCTGTGTTCCAACAGTTGGAAAGCTCTATGGATACCCAAAAGAGAGCTTCATTAAATTTTAAATTATTATATAAAATATTACTGCAATGAAAATGCATAACCAATATTATTCAGCATTAATAGTATGGAAAATATTTAATATTTAGTTAACTACTTATAAATGTACTAACCTTTAACAGCAGCAAAATATAAGAATAACTAACTTCTTATTTGGAGATCATCATCTATCTAGTCTTCTTTTGGGTAAAGGAAGTGATAATGTCTTGGAAATCCACATCCCGCATTATCTTTTCCTAAGTTGAGTAGTGCCATTCCAATAAACTGATTGACCGTAAGTATCTTTCCACATGCCATAGACTAGAAAATGANTGATTGACCGTAAGTATCTTTCCACATGCCATAGACTAGAAAATGAGCGTTCTGCTCAACAGTTGGTCACCGGAGCACTAAGTATTATTCTAAGTAGTACGCCTACATTTGGAAACACTTAAAAAAAATAAATAAATAAATAAACGTTCTTGATGAAGAAATTTGCATGATTTTGTCATGTTGTCATTTCCTTTTCTTGTAACAAGAAGCTCAAACATGCGCTTTGTATTCGCAGCTCTTCTCTAAGTGTATCGTGGATAACATTATATCTACCAACAAAAAAATTATCTACTCTGTCTTAGGAATTAGTTCTCCAACCTCAGTCCCAGCAGGCCTCAGTGTGTGCTTCCCCCCTCCCCCTACCCCTCATAATATTTGTACATTTCTAGACTGCTGAAGTACTTGTAAGGCATTCATTTTGGTAAGAGATATCTGTCCCTCTTAAATTTGCAACAAAGTTGCGCAGAGAGCTGTATGTTAATAATGATTACCCTAAATCTATGTTTAGTGCTAACAGCATTAAATACGTGCTTTTAAAGTTTGTGACACTGCCTCTGATCCACTGAGAGATTTAATGTGACAAAAGTACATTAAAAAAATTTTTTTTCCCTTAATATAAAAGAATGTATCTGCTAATGAAATAGCGGTGTCGGCAATAGTGAGGGTTAAGTGAGGTGCAGGTGGAGGGGAGACGGAGTACATTAGTGGGTTAAATGGGAGTTCACTGAGAAAACCCACCAGCAAACTGCAATGTACACCTTGTTTCCCACATGCTAAGATCCAGGATTGACCCTGACTTGGTGGGAGATGAGTGATCGAGCCACTCCACCAATGTGGCCTAAAAAATTTTATGTTAAACAAAATGTAAACAAATGTCGCGTTATGTCACTGTTTCATCACATCATTTTGAAAGTACTATTGGCAAACCGTAAGGAAATGTTGGGGACATGATGAGAAAAGTAAAAGTCAGTCTACCAGAACTTCATTCAGTGCAGACCACTTTTCTCTGTCGTTACAATTGACAGCTATTAGGACAAAATATAACTGCCAATGTAAGTTTTATTTTTTCCCAGTAGATGTGATAAATCACGAATACTGATACAGTGGAACCTCTATCCACAGAATTTCAGGGGACTGACATTAAAAATTCTGTAGATGCAGACATTCTGTAGATGTGGACTAGACACATTAGTCAACCAACAAAAACCCTACCTCATTAAATTTTATGTTGAAGACATTGATATGCCTGAGTTAGGTATTTGTCAAGTTTAACTAAAAGAAAACCATGCAAATGAGAATATTAAAGAAAACATTCATAATACAGTAGAACCCTGTTATATGGTTCTCCTCGGAACCAAGAAGTGTTGACCTTACATGTAAAAAAAAAACAACACTAAACAATCCACTCAAATTTTTTCCAGTACACTTACACTCAAACTTAATAAAAATCGTATTTAAAACCTCTTTTGAAACCACGTACACAGGGAAAAGCTGCCGACGTAGCAAAAGTATTATCCATAGAGCAACTAACAGTCGCAGTTACTAGCTAAGAAATAAAAATGTCTTGAATATTGCGCTTGACAAAGTGCAGCGAATAGGGTTTCCGTATTTTTGCATTGCCTTTTTTGTTAACTTCCCGGTCATATTTATTAGTTACATTTATACATNATCACGAATACTGATACAGTGGAACCTCTATCCACAGAATTTCAGGGGACTGACATTAAAAATTCTGTAGATGCAGTCATTCTGTAGATGTGGACTAGACGTATTAGTCAACCAACAAAAACCCTACCTCATTAAATTTTATGTTGAAGACATTGATATGCCTGAGTTAGGTATTTGTCAAGTTTAACTAAAAGAAAACCATGCAAATGAGAATATTAAAGAAAACATTCATAATACAGTAGAACCCTGTTATAAAGTTCTCCTCGGAACCAAGAAGTGTTGACCTTACATGTAAAAAAAACAACACTAAACAATTTACTCAAATTTTTTCCAGCACACTTACACTCAAACTTAATAAAAATCGTATTTAAAACCTCTTTTGAAACCACGTGCACTGGGAAAAGCTGCCGACGTAGCGAAAGCATTATTCATAGAGCAACTACCAGTCGCAGTTACTAGCTAAGAAATAAAAATGTCTTGAATATTGCGCTTGACAAAGTGCAGTGAATAGGGTTTCCGTATTTTTGCATTGCCTTTTTTGTTAACTTCCCGGTCATATTTATTAGTTACATTTATACATNCGAATAGGGTTTCCGTATTTTTGCATTGCCTTTTTTGTTAACTTCCCGGTCATATTTATTAGTTACATTTATACATACTATATGCATTCGTAATTTTCATGAGAAAATATTCCAGTGAAAAACTTGCGAGTGTTGTTGGCAACGCCACATCGCAAATCAACATCTCAAAAATATGGCACCGCTGTTTCTTGTGGTTGCTGGTCATTAGCAACATGGCTGCTGCCATAAACATTACAATTGCTTGCTGAACATCTAATAAAACTTCTACAGTACATATTTCACACTTACACGTACTGTATTTCCACATTTTTCAGTTTTTTTGTATTTTGTGCTCTCTAAATACATGATGAGCAGTCTGAGACATTTATTGTTATTAGTTATTATTGTTTGTTACAAAGTATGAGTAAGTGCGACATGGTGACAAAATCAACAACAGGTTATTTCGGAAGTTGTAAATTACATAAATAGGACTAAATGCATGGCACTGAGACGTAAGCAAAAGCAATGTGTATTGAAATTTATTTTATTTGTGTTATTAGTATTACTTGTGCATGTGTACATAATTTACTGTATACGGACTTCGTATACCACGATGCATACAGTTGATACTTACACTTTTTTGTGAATACTTTGTTGTTAATGGTTGGAGCATGTAATTTACGGCGATGCAACAGAAGTTTAAGTTCGATCGATGGGGTAAAAATCAAATTTTGAAGTTCTGCAAAAACTGACTTTTTTTTTAGCATTATTTACATAGGAATTGTGTTGGGACAACAGAAAATTTTCTGTGGACACAAACTTTTGATCCATCCGTGTTTGATGGATAGAGTATCCACTGTGTTTCAAT
The DNA here is from genome assembly GCA_002778355.1 of Clitarchus hookeri. Taxonomy (NCBI): domain Eukaryota; kingdom Metazoa; phylum Arthropoda; class Insecta; order Phasmatodea; family Phasmatidae; genus Clitarchus; species Clitarchus hookeri. The sequence continues at coordinate 544,002 of NQII01000994.1, read as the reverse complement.
TATCTCTGGGCTTCATGTGTATGACCATTTTCCTTTAAAAGGAATGCTGTGTTTTAAATTAGGTAATTACCCACCTACGTACTTTTACAGCAGTAAACAGATTTTTGTTAGAGCTTAAATTTAAATCATATAAATTCTGTTTATAATCATATTTTTATATTACACCATTTGTATTGCTTGATAGAACTGGAAAAAAAAAAAAAAAAAAAACCTACTATAATTTGCCAGCTACNGAAAAAAAAAAAAAAAAAAAAAAACCTACTATAATTTGCCAGCTACTAGCAGAGTGAAATTTGAAAACCTCATGAAATACAAGAAACTACTAGAAAGTCTTGTGTTCCATCAATACTAATTTCTGTCGCCTGACAAATATAAACTTAAAACTGGCACTGGCAGGTACAAAGGCAATAGGGACCTTTATTATGTTTATGTTAAACAATTGACTCTCAAACACTTAGACCCTACCAATAACTTTATTTGTATTTATTCTAGAATTGATACAAACTTAACTTTAGCACAATGATGATTTTCTTTTATCGATGTTGTGCAGTTTGTTATGCCGCCCCTTAAAAAGGGCCGATCTAGGCCCGGGCCTAGTTGGCCTAATGGGAAATCCGGCCCTGGCTATGCAGCACCTACATGGCTATCCAAGCTAGAAATATTGGTTGGAAAGAAGTGCGAATGAGTCTCGTTTCCAATTGTATCAGGCGGATGGACGTGTACGGGTATGGAGACATCCTCATTAATACATGGACCCTACATGTCAACAGGGGACTGTTCAAGCTGGTGGAGGCTCTGTCATGGTATGGGGCGTGTGCAGTTGGCATGAAATGGGATCCCTGATACGTCTAGATACGACTCTGACAGGCGACAGATACGTAAGCATCCTGTCCGATCACCTGCACCCATTCATGTCCATCGTGCATTCCGACGGACGTGGACAATTCCAGCAGGACAATGCGACACCCCGCACGTCGAGAGTTGCTACCGAGTAGCTCCAGGAACACTCTTCTGACGTAAGACACTTCAATTGGCCACCTAAATCACCAGACATGAACATTATTGAGCATATCTGGGATGCCTTGCAATGTGCTGTTCAGAAGAGATCTCCACCGCCTCGCACTCCTATGGATTTGTGGACTGCCCTGCAGGATTCATGGTGTGAACTGCCTCCTGCATACCTTCAGACATTAGTCGAGTCCATGCCACGTCGTCTTGCAGCACTTCTGCATGCTCGCGGTGGCCCTACACGATATTAAGAAGTTGTACCAGTTTTTTTGGCTCTTCAGTATATTATTATGAGGTCTCGTAAGGGGTGCTCTCTGGGCTAGGAAATACTGGTGGTTAACTTAAGTAACGGCAGGCTTGCAGGCGCGCATGGGTAAACAGTGATCTCGATGGAAAGCATAGACAGTAATGTGGTTATTTACCTCATCTACATCATGCAGTACGGTAGTGTATTTCATATAAGAATTCTACTTTTTGACAGCAAGTGTGTGGCAACATGTTGCGATCTGTTAGTGAGCATGCACGGTGTGCTTCAGAAGCCCCGCCCACATGAAATGACAATTTTTTTTATGTGTAAAATACAAATATACTAACAAATTCCCAAAGTTTTATATATCCTGCAAGCTCTATGTATTTCTTATCATAAAATGGTTCCATGTGCAGTGATTCTATCTGCCAATAATTTCAATTTCGCCTTTAATCACAGATCTTTTCTGAAGTCAGCTCGTCATTTTGTGTTTTATACCTCCCCATCCAATTAATCTATAAAGTGAAAATTAACGGTATTTACTTATTAAAATCATGCATCGTTTTATGATGGAATCATTTTTTGGGCAAATAATATTTGTGTTAATGTGATACATTGTCATCTAGACGCACTTGACACCGCAATTACCGTATTCACCCAAATATAAGACTATATATATATATATATATAGTTCCAAACTTCATTTTCAAAAATTTAGGGGTCATCTTATTTTCGCATTATATAAAAATTGAGGTTAATATTTATGCATAGGTAATAAAAATAGCACTTAGTCCATGGTTTCCAACAAAATATTCTAATCTTTCAAAAAACAGAAGTTTGGTTAGTTTTATAAAAAGAAAAACACAATCGCAACAAAAAATGGCGTTAACTTCAATTTCCGCTACGTTTTTCTTCCAATAGGCTCTGTTACTGGTCATTAATTTAGACGCGCAGATATTTCTAACTATTGTGAAACCACATGACAAAACTACCGCTAAAATACTGGTACAAGTATAAAATATGCGTAAATGGGTCAGTGCATTACAGTACACTACAGGCGGTTATGTTTGGTTAAGTTGCATTTATCAAAGATAAAATTGTAACATGGTGGTATAAACTAAACATCTTGTGATCTAGAGCAGCTAAGTGATCACCAAAATGGCGTCATGTCTGTGAACACGAGCGATCAAAGTTGTTTTATGACCAACTTTAGCGCTGACGTTAAACATTCCCAGAGTGAATACATCTGGGGTTGCGAGTACGAAATTACTTCTCATTTATTTTTCCGTACTTTGTTTACTCCTGGTTGAAGCCGTTTTCCTGTTTTGTATTGCACGTGTTAACTATGAGTGACCACATTGAAAGAAAAAAAGAAAGAAAAAAAAAGGTTCATTGGCTTAGCAACTAGGAAAATTTGAATGTTATAGTTATGATGCGAACTTTTAACTAATGGTGGTTCGTATGCGAAAATGCGTAACAATTGTGCTGCAGCCAGACATTGTTCCGTTATCGAAGCAAACGTTCGTGAGGATCATTCTACTGGGGAGTACGATTCAAGTGATGAATAACTGACACGAGAACAGTTTCTTTAATACTGCATTCTTTTCTCTTCCTTGTACATAAGGTTTGATGACTGGTAAGATTTTACCTATTTTACTTATATTAAAAATGATTTTCATGGGATATTTGGCTTTTGAATTATTTTTATCATCACGACCTGTCAATAAGTATTTGTGGCAAAATTGAATTTTTTCCATTAGCAAAGGGCAAATGTAGGGGGTCCCCTTATATTCAGGTGAATACGGTAATTTATAAAAAGCTTCATTGCGTGTACTAGCTGTAAACGACATGATCTTGCCTTTTTTATGAGAAGACGTCATTTTTATTCATGAAATACTTCATTATTATGAAATGAAAATGTGTTGTATGACAATTTCCCATAATTCCTAATATTTCCAAGGTTCACATATATGCTGTAACATACAAACTGATACTGCATAAGAGCCACAACAACATCTTATCAAAGACATTAAACCACATTTGCAGTCTATAATAAAAGATACTCCACTGTTTTATGTTACACTTCCAAGTACACACCTAGCCACATGACGCTAGTTGTAGATGCATTCAGTGAAATGGATGCGAGAGTTGCAAACACAAATTCAGTCTTTTGATTAAAATAAAATTTCAAGTGTTTGCCATATTGAATTTCAGCACAGATAATGTGACAAAAATATAGTGACGATATTAATGGATTTGATAGAAAAGGCAATGGGCAACATGCAAATTTCGCAAATATTGAAAATGATACAAACACATTTGTATATGCGTATAAAAATATAAATTTGCAGTTTTTGCATAAAAATCGGTTTTGACAAAGTTATTTTGGTATTAGAACAGTAACTTTCCCGGCCGCTGTCACGTGAATGCGGAACACTCTCTCATTGGTTTGACGTCACTAGTCATACGCCGGCAGCCGGCATGTTGCAAACACGAAGCACTAAAATGGAAGGAAACTTTGTGAAAGCGCAGTCGGACAATCTGCCACGAGTAGATACCGATATGGTACTTGATTACTTAAATTCCCATTGTTTTGTGGAACCTGAAATAAGAGGTGTAACATTACGAAGGTAAGAACGTGTCTCCTATCGCACAGTCGTGATCTCCACAGCGACAGTAGGCCTACATCACATGTTAAAACTTATTTGTTTGTATGTTTTATTGATTTACGTATTATTATTATTATTATCATCTGTGTTTATGTTTGCAATTGTATTATTCACAAGAATAACACAATTGTAATAACGGTGACTGCAGTGACCGTACTGTGTTGTCATGCGCCCTGCTTGATGTCTGTGATAAATAACTACATTATTTAGAAATGAAACGTAATGTTGTGTTGAGAAAGAAGGTTACAAATATTTCCAGATTCTAAACCACGATTCAGTATTCCTAAAAAACTTTTTTTGCTTTATTAATGTCAGATAACGAGCAGTATGGTGACAGCAGGCCTAAAGATAGCACGCTAGTCTCTACCCGACACCGTACGACTTCTCGAGCAGCTGCAGGCAGAACGCCATGCTGCCGGCCGGCAAACCTGTATTTCCGCATTCCACATCGTTTATAGCCACTAAATTGAGGCCTCAAATATACACAGTGTTTAGAAACCAAAAAATTATTTTAAAAATAACTTGCTTATCTTATTGTTTCTGATGTTTTGTGTATCTTACATACCTTTTACTATTCTGACGTCACGATAACTGTGTCTACACTTTCTTTTTAAACTGTAAGAAATGTGCACATAAGCAGAAAATATAGATATGGTAGTTTGAGAAACACTTAATACCTGGGATAAGATTAAATACAGCAAAGAAAATCTGTAATAAAAGCTTAAAAATTTGTTTTAATCTCAAAAGCTGTTTTTCAGTTTATTTAAGGGAAAGGGTTATAAAGGTAGCACAGCTTGTGTAAAATGTGTAAGCTGATTAGTGTCAATTTTGTGGACCTCGTCTCGTAATGTCTCGTAACATCCATCTCGGCAACTTAGAAAAAAAAAGGAGAAGAGCAAATATGAAAGTAAGATCATCCTTGATAAACATTTCTAAAAACATGCATTTTAGTTTTTTGAAAGTAAAAATTAAGTTGCTATTTAACTTAAATTGTTAGGCTTATGAAAGTTAACTACAGAAAAATCAAAACAACTTCAATTTATTAGAAATTGCTATGTTTGAAAAATACTGTATAATATAAACCCAACTTTTTGCAAGAGGGACTCTGAACCCCACCCAAATAATTTCATGTTTAATTTTCATGGCTTAACACCGTGGCATGTTATTATTTAGGCATACAATGAGAATATAGCCTTAATATGATAGTTGTGCTCTTGAAACGAATGTTAGGAGTAATATTAAATTAATAAAAACTATCTATACCAAATTTTGTATATTAGACCTAATTTGGAATGTATAAACTTACAAAATGTAAAATTTACATTGTATTTTTTTTCAACATATTTATATGCCTTTACTCTTATGAAATACTTTAAAATATTTTTTTATGCTAACGTCTACATCACATACAAATTGCTAAACGCGTTGTGATGCTTATTAAACAACACCATAGTGCCGTAATAAAGGTTAGGTCAGATGTAAATAGTAGATATTAAGAAGTTCAGCGTTAAAACTGCTTACATAGGGGAAACATAAAACACCTTAAATATAATTACGCACATTAAAATGGTCTTCGCAAACAGAAAGAACTGATTTTGGCGAAACATCTTCAATGTCTCACCTAACTGCGTTANACTACATTATTTAGAAATGAAACGTAATGTTGTGTTGAGAAAGAAGGTTACAAATATTTCCAGATTCTAAACCACGATTCAGTATTCCTAAAAAACTTTTTTTGCTTTATTAATGTCAGATAACGAGCAGTATGGTGACAGCAGGCCTAAAGANTTCAGTATTCCTAAAAAACTTTTTTTGCTTTATTAATGTCAGATAACGAGCAGTATGGTGACAGCAGGCCTAAAGATAGCACGCTAGTCTCTACCCGACACCGTACGACTTCTCGAGCAGCTGCAGGCAGAACGCCATGCTGCCGGCCGGCAAACCTGTATTTCCGCATTCCACATCGTTTATAGCCACTAAATTGAGGCCTCAAATATACACAGTGTTTAGAAACCAAAAAATTATTTTAAAAATAACTTGCTTATCTTATTGTTTCTGATGTTTTGTGTATCTTACATACCTTTTACTATTCTGACGTCACGATAACTGTGTCTACACTTTNCTTATTGTTTCTGATGTTTTGTGTATCTTACATACCTTTTACTATTCTGACGTCACGATAACTGTGTCTACACTTTATTTTTAAACTGTAAGAAATGTGCACATAAGCAGAAAATATAGATATGGTAGTTTGAGAAACACTTAATACCTGGGATAAGATTAAATACAGCAAAGAAAATCTGTAATAAAAGCTTAAAAATTTGTTTTAATCTGAAAAGCTGTTTTTCAGTTTATTTAAGGGAAAGGGTTATAAAGGTAGCACAGCTTGTGTACGCTGATTAGTGTCAATTTTGTGGACCTCGTCTCGTAATGTCTCGTAACATCCATCTCGGCAACTTAGAAAAAAAAAATAAAGGAGAAGAGCAAATATGAAAGTAAGATCATCCTTGATAAACATTTCTAAAAACATGCATTTTAGTTTTTTGAAAGTAAAAATTAAGTTGCTATTTAACTTAAATTGTTAGGCTTATGAAAGTTAACTACAGAAAAATCAAAACAACTTCAATTTATTAGAAATTGCTATGTTTGAAAAATACTGTATAATATAAACCCAACTTTTTGCAAGAGGGACTCTGAACCCCACCCAAATAATTTCATGTTTAATTTTCATGGCTTAACATCATGGCATGTTATTATTTAGGCATACAATGAGAATATAGCCTTAATATGATAGTTGCGCTCTTGAAACGAATGTTAGAAGTAATATTAAATTAATAAAAAATATCTATATCAAATTTTGTATATTAGACCTAATTTGGAATGTATAAACTTACAAAATGTAAAATTTACATTGTATTTTTTTTCAACATATTTATATGCCTTTACTCTTATGAAATACTTTAACATATTTTTTTATGCTAACGTCTACATCACATACAAATTGCTAAACGCGTTGTGATGCTTATTAAACAATACCATAGTGCCGTAATGAAGGTTAGGTCAGATGTAAATAGTAGATATTAAGAAGTTCAGCGTTAAAACTGCTTACATAGGGGAAACATAAAACACCTTAAATATAATTACGTACATTAAAATGGTCTTCGCAAACAGAAAGAACTGATTTTGGCGAAACATCTTCAATGTCTCACCTAACTGCGTTANCACATTAAAATGGTCTTCGCAAACAGAAAGAACTGATTTTGGCGAAACATCTTCAATGTCTCACCTAACTGCGTTAAACCAAGTTTTCCTGTTTGTTTCGCTTTTTGTAACTAACAAATATTTGATCAGGTGTTTTGCAAGATGTACTAGTGCACTGTGGTACAACAAACCATTTTGATGATTTTGGTATACTTCACTGTTTACTTTCTTTTTCAATTACTTCAAACAATTTCTATTTAACGAAATACGCATCACCGCTGAAGTAAACAAACGCGGCGGCCGAGATTGTATCCGACTTGCGACGTCACGGAGCGAGCAAAAACGTTTCAAACGTAAAATTTTCATTCAATCATAACTCTTTCAAAACTTATTTATAAATCGCGATACTTCGTAAATACATTTCTAACACATAAATGAATGAAAATCAGTGCCAGCAAAAAATGTGCATGTTGCCCATTATTTCTGTTTGCTGGGCGAGAAAGTCACAACATTTCAAACATTTTCAAATTAATAAACTATGGATCTTAATAACTTATGTCATGTCTGTTACAGTGATAAGAAAGGTATAGAGCAAAATTACTAATTTTCTCATTATCTATGCATGAGCAACTCGGCAACATGTTTTTAAGTAGGTAGGTAGGTGGGGCTAAACGCCTCACTGATGTCCATAATTACAGACAAAACATGTTTTGATAGCCAAGAGGAAACCACATAGTGGCGGAAGGATATATAGACTGTCTGTTTACTAGTTAGTACTTCTACACGTTCTGTCAAAAAAATCGAATTCTTAGATGAAATAGACTACAGTGGCAAAGAGAGCAAACAGTTAACAACCAAAATAAATGCAACAAACTTATTATTCAACCTATCAATTTTTTTTAATTATTTAACCAAATTTTTCACCGTTACCTAAAAACACTGTCGTAATTTTGAAGGGGTCATTATTCCCAAGGTTTTAGTGTCAAGAATTGACTGTACATAGAGACGTGTGGTACAAGTGATGCAAAGCACAAAACCGCTTACCTTTTCCACCATTAAAAATGCAAATTCCTCCATCCCTTCCATCAAATATTTTGTTACGCTTCAAAGTCGGATTTGAATCTGTTTTGATCCAAACACCAGCCATAGCATTGTCGAATATCTCGTTCTGCTCCAGAAAGCCGAGTCCGCCATTGTAGACCAGAACACCTCCATTCTGACCACCCCAAATTTTATTGCCCCTGATGATAGGGTTACTGCCAGTCCTGAAATGAGAAATAAATCACATACTATCAGGACTTAATTAAAACCTTAAAGGCAGATAAAAGTAACACACCACTAGGATTCCACAAATACATTCGGGTCATTCCATTTCAGATCAACCCATGAGAGTTTCTGACTGTGCAAAGTGCTAAAACCCAGCCCATACGTAATACACAAACCTATTAGAAACGCAATTAAAAAGCTAAAGCTAAATGATGTATGCAGAAGAAATATGAACAGAATAAAAATTACAGTACAGATGGTATATTAGTGTGCATTTTTGCCTTTATGTGTTAATATGTAACAGCGAGTTAAGTTATAATATAGGCAACAAAAGTTGCATGCTTGTGTTCCCGGTCTTTTCGTTGCGACTGGATACTCATTCCATTTCAATACTGTATTTATTCAGAATGAGGCTGTCCTTTAATCAAAATAACCTCACACACATCAATAACAAGAGTTTAACTATGTACCTTCTTTACATTCCTTTCTCTCACACAGTTTTAGCAGGGTTAAATACAGCTGCTGTAAAATATTAACATGTAATATGCATCATGTGCCACATCACCAATAACACAAATATTTTAATTAGTGCTGAGCCGATACATATTTTTACCAATACATCCTTGCCGATATCTGAAACCGATACAGCGGGCGTAGGACTGAATGACATCTACTGGCTCTAGAAATATTTTGGGAAGCTGATGGAAAATTGTGCTAAAGTCAGTGTCACATGATGCACTATTTGATGCTTGTAAACTACAAAACATTAGGACAATGACTCGCATAAATTCTGCAAAATCAGAGAATAAAAACAGCACTCGGAAAATAGTTTAGTAATATATTTTTAACTTAGGTCAAGGCAACTTGAGCAATTTGTATTTTAAAATAACCAAATAAAAAATATTAAATCTACAAAGGTTGTGTATCAGTCTCAGCATAATTCCACTTTGTTCATATTCACAAAATTAAACATTATTAATATGTGTAGTTTTTAAACTGGACACTCTTATTTCACCGAGAGTGTAATTGAAGTACTGCCATTTCCTGGGTTACAAATGTCAAGACTTGACATTGATTTCAAAAGATTTTTAATACTGAAATGACAAGGTGGAGTTGAAGTATAACACCAGCAAATCTGGTAATTTGGTGACCCACAAAACAGGCTGTAGATGAATATCTCTTATGGTGTCCGCCACCACCAAAGGCCACCGTAGGGCGGGAGCGACATCTTACTCTCTCCCTCACTCTTCCCATAAATGACTATCTCACAGCAGGGGTAGCATCTCTCCCCCTCCCTATCTCGCCAAAGTGTGCACTTGCCGACTCAGAACAGCAGCAGTCGGGCCGGTCTTACTCTCAACGTCACCACCCTATTATCCGCTGATGTTTGCCAAACACAAATTAAAATATCAGTCTCAATATCACCTAAAAAGAAAAACAGTTCCAGCGGATTCCGATACCGTAATATCATCGATATCATCTGCCAATATTTAATATCTGGTATCGGTATTTGCTCATCTCTAATTTTAGTACTGTTGTTATGTAAAATAGCCACAAGAACTATCACCATTACAGACATTATTAAAAAGTCAACATCGACATAAACTTAATCATGAGCGTAATCGTAAGCATTTATAAAATATGTTTTGAAAAACGCTTAATTTCTTTGAACTGAAAAATGTAAACAAAGCCTGGAATACGGAAATCTAACAGGGCTTCAGAGTAGGGCTGAGCCGATACCGGTACCGATATATCGAAACCGGCCGATATCGTAATTATCGGAATTGTGCGCAATTCACGTTTAAATCGCCGATATTATAACCGATATTTTGCCCTAAGAATCTCTAAGATGATTATGTTTTCAACTTGCCATAATTGGAGTGCTTTGCTCACTACAGTGAAATCTCGTCGTTTTCCCGTATGAGTCGATTTTTTTTGGATGGTCCCAACAAATATCCTATATAAACAATGTTTAAAAAACCCGCATGCTCTGCCCTTAAATCATTAATTTACCCGCATCCATCGATCAGATATTGTCCGAAAACCAAAATATATTCGGAACTATTGTTTATCTGTGAAAAAACTACCTTCAAAACTGGTACTACCAAAAATCAGTAGCGCCAAGAGCAGGTAAACACACTCCCTAACCTCAAATGCTAGTATACACGAGTTGTGAAACGTTGCAATTGTTAACCACCACGTAATTTATTTTTGATAATTGAATCACTATTTGTTTTTAAATAACTCACGTCGAAAAACAGGTAAAACATAATAATTGCAGGCATCTCTTTGTTTCAAGTCAGCAAACTAATATTCGCGCAAATTAAACACGTATTTTTGATGGATGTGGTACGGACCAGAACTAGACATTAAAATGGACGGAAGGGATTTGAACTTTACTCTCGTTCCAGAATGGAACCGTAATAATTTTTAGATCAGTACGGTAAATTACCAGCATTAAAGTGGAACAATATGTTTTCCTGATTAATTCTGTTAAGATAAAATTACGCTAATAATTTTTTTAAATAATGCAGTGATATCAACTGTCACACAAGATGGCGAATGTTGTTTAATTTGGCGAAATTTAAAAACAATTTGCGGGCAACGGAATTTTTAGCGAAGTTAAATTAAATTTCTTAAAATCGGATTTTTACATGTCAAACAACAATTTTTAGCACGTTTCTGTTTTAAATCATTGTTTTTAATAAAGTTAGTTTGATTTTTGCCACTTTTTTTTACATTTGGCAGAAATTTAGGGAATTTTATGTAAACATTCGGCGGATTTTCGAAATTAAGTCCATTTCAATATTTTATAGTACAATACTTATATTGAATGATTGAGATTTGTTTTTTAATACAGTATTTAAGATATGCCCACTGTTCATTACAGGCAATCAACTCAGTATACCCAAGGATGAAAATATTTTTTTTTGAGGTTAGGTTTAATTTTTTGAGGAGAGAGGTCCACATGTATAGTTTTCCCGCATGCTGAGTTTTTTTCAGTAGGTCCCATGAAAAACGAATAATAGAGGTTTCACTATTTGGTTTCATTAAAATAATCACTATTTTTAAATTGGTTTTTGATTTGAAGTGTTATGTTTTTTTTTAAGAGTTTCATTGCTTAATGACATGCTTTTGGAGCTTATTTTTGTCTTATACATATGCTTAAGCTTAATATGTGGTTCCTAGATTTATATTTATCGTAACAGTTAGGCCTATCACTGAAACAATAAAAACAAACACAATTAGAATTTTATTTAAGTAAAAGTTTAAAAATTAAGTTTTTATTTTTTGAAAATTGCAATAATGTTATTTTTCCTTGTCAAGGCAATATCGGTACTGGTATCGGCAATATCGGTAAGTTTGTATCGGCAATATCGGAAAAGGCTCAAAAACCATATCGGCTCACCTCTACTTCAGAGAATTGTAAAACTTTCCATGAATTAATTTTATTGAGAATTTTACTATAGATGCTATTATGGGGTGGAATAGCACTCCATGCAAGTCACTTTTCAACTAAATCTAGCTATGCCATGTTTTGAGTTCTGATAGACCAGCTTCAACTGTGGCACAGTGACATAACTAACATACATAGAAATGATTAAGTTCCTAAAACTGCCACAGGAAAACTCTGGTATCTAACTCAGAAGATAGTTTGGCAACTATCACTGTGACAATTATCAGGTAAGAATGACTTTTGAACTTTAAGCCAATGAAAAGGTTGTTAATTCCCACACAATTAACAAATGACACACTAGTTACACAAGCAATTATACACACACATGCATATACATATGTACACACACACACACACACACGCACGCACACACACACACACACATTTTTTAAATGTTAAATAAACTTGAAACTTGAAAATGGAAATTAAATAGTTAGTAAAGGTCACTGTAGACTATACCTTATTTGTACACCTGAGTAGAGATGGTTGAATATATCATTATCTTCCAGCTTGCCGTGGCCATTGTCATAGAAGTAGACGCCAACCTGTTTACCGGAGTGGATCCTATTCCTTCGCAACACAGGAGTGCTGCCTGTCGTAATCCACACTCCAGCCAACGTATTGGCATACACTTCATTCTCTTCTATGAGTCCCTGACCTTTCTCATGGACATATATGCCACCATGCTGGCCATGGTGGATCTTATTGTGACGCACTATTGGGTCGCTGTTGGTGCGTATTTGAATACCCGCCAGTGCATTTCCTAAACATAAAAAAAGTTATTTGATGTTTATACTACTATTATTGATAGTTTTTATTCATGTTCTCTGCTTGGCGATTATTGGTACTATCGCAATAACTTCAAAATAAGCATTGTATTTATAGCTTCTAGAAACCCACCAGTGTGGAATTTAATTCTCTCACATTGTTACTGTGCTCCAGACATAATTCAGTAATGCCTCTGTTTACAGAACGTCTAACCCGCAGGGACTTTGTATTTACTGGACGGAATTGGAAGCCACAATTATTGTTACTGCAATGTCCACTTGCCGCTTGTAGGGCGTTGTTCAGCTGCGAGATATGTGCAGATGTGTGTTAGGCAGGTGGCTGGAAGTTATTTTTTAGAATCATTCAATGGCTTGGCTGCTGTCTCATATAAGTTGGTCAGATTCTGACAGGTCTGCGAAAGTAGCACCACTGTTTACATCCGACTACTTATCCGTCCGCCAACAGCTGATCGGCCACATGGCATCAATGTTTATTTTCATGCAGTCATTATCAGCCGATCCCCGTGTCAATGTAATGTTCGTGGGATGTTTTAGGCAAACTCGCTACTCAGAAATACGTAGCTGCGATTGTAGTAATAGCAATGTGTACATAAATCATTAATCAGTAAATTGTTACGTTAAAGCGCAAAAATATAAATAATTAATTAAAAATTTAGTAACTACAAAATATGTAATGCTAAACAAATTTAAAGATATTTTAGGCTGACATCTGTCTAAAAAAAATTAATAGGTTATAAAAGTAAAAATATAAATCCTTGCAAAAAATTTAATATTTGCTCACTCTTTTTTATTTGTCCAAGACAGTGAATTTGGGATAACATTTGCGAAACTGTAGTTGTAGCTATTATCAAACGTTGGACATTATAGCTAATATATTTGAGTTGGAAATATGTGGGGTGGAATAACGTTACAATTGCTTAAAAACTATTCATGCGTGTCCCACTTTATTAGGAAACAATGAAATGGATTTTCGGAGAACAATATGGTGTATAATTTACGTAGACGAACGATTACCTGCTGAATAGAAATTACTAGTACTCAAAATCACTGTACACAAAATATATGTTACTTCAAAAATTATGCAGAGCTCGCGAAAAAATAAAATTATTGGTATCTGTTCGTAAATTTATATATATCGCACACGAACGCTATTTTTTTCTAGCTGGTAATGCTTCCGAAAAAATCCGATAGATGGCGCGCACAACATGTCTGAAGCGAGGTTGAGCCGCTTACTTTGCTTAATAGATTGCGTCTTTGTGAAGTTGACTGTTGTTCTATTACTGGCTCGGAACTACATAAATTTAAAACATATTTCGTCAAATTAATAGGAAAAAATAATTCAACAATATTATGCAATATTTCTGTATGCTTTTGGAATTAATGTCAAGCACGCAATGAAAGCGGGGTTGGAGAGGGGCGATTAAGACGTGAAAATTTACAACCTACCATTAGCTGTCCAAGGCAAAGGAAGGAACAGCTGTGAGCATGTGTAGTTAACATATTTTCTGGGTCTTGGCTGAGTAGTATTTACGGAATTTAGAAGACAACGACCATACAGACAGAAGGAGTGCCTGTTGTGATGAGTCATTTTTAGCCGCCTGGCAGCTGCACGAGGCACGAGAAAGACAGCAGGTGGGCTATCGACAACACAACCGTGTCACGGCCAGCACGCACAGTTGGAGCGTGGTGAAGAGTGGAACGGCCCGGTACACAGCCGGCAGTACCAAACCGCTAAAAAGCGACCAGGACCTGTACTTTCCTTATTTCTCAGAAAAAAATGTGCAAGTGGGACATAGGTAAATATGGAATTTAACTGTCACACTCTTTAACGTTCACAGCATGGGGTAGGGACGGTATGCATTTCCATTTCGAGAATATCATCCGAGTGCAATTAAAGTTATACAAAATAGAAAAGAAAGGCAGAGTAGTGAAAATGTTGACAAGTCAGGGGATAAAAAAAAACACCAGATGCAAGCTAACGTGCGTGCCGCCGTAAATACTACTCAGCCAAGACCCAGAAAATATGTTAACTACACATGCTCACAGCTGTTCCTTCCTTTGCCTTAGACAGCTAACGGTCGGTCCTAAATTACCANTAGACAGCTAACGGTCGGTCCTAAATTACCAGAAATACTTGTGACTCATCGTCCTTCCTGGCTTCACAAACATCTTCGCCACATTGAACTCTTAAGTAAACCATTATAATATTTATAACAGAGTATTTATTTTGGTGCTTTGCCATTTCCCGGACTTTCTGATTTACGATACTATACTCCCCCTAATTAGTCCGGTAAACGGAAGCTTTACTGTACTATAAATTAAATGCTCACATTAACCAATAGTGCACGACAGACTTTTAAAAACGTACATTAAATTAAATAAACATGGGTACTAAAGCTAATAAGTTTTTTCCTTACAAAAAAGCACGTGCTCACAAACACATCACCACACCAGGTTGAACAATATATTTTTACATGCAACACGACCTTCTTTAACTGGTTGGGGTCGTTTTTTCCCACTATTGCTACTAAGACAATTTTAATATCACAAACCTGGTTTTATTCCTTGATGTGAACTCTGAAAACTCTGCCTAAATACAACACACTGTGGTTACTGAAATCAAGAGCACCGTTACTGTATGAATAAACGTACAAAAAATTATGCCAGTTTGTTACAGCATACGAGGGAGGTCCACTTCATGCCAGACCACCTAGGGCCATGTGCTTCAATGTCTCTGAGTTTGTTCAAAAAATGTTTCCAACATAGGTGGCCACAAAATAACAGTAATTTTTTCTGATTTTTTTTAATGAAACACTGATTGAAAGATAAATTTTTTAATATTTCAGTTTTGGAGCAAGATCTGTTATCTGATGACCTGCATCAGAAAACTGAAATTTCTACACTTTTCTCGATTTTCAAGCCATCAGGCTAAAAGTGTGAAATGAAAGTTAACATTTTGTGCTAACATTTTCTATATTTAGAAAAAGAAGTAGCGAACTCCCTCAAAATACAATTCCAGTATGCATACAATACAAACAGCCATTTCCTAACTTGGTAGGCTCAACACCAACTCAAAAACCACAACTAACAAATATTTCCTATTTTTATTTTATAGGTTATTGTAGATACTAAATAAAAAGGGTGATTTTTATAATTTTGTGATCATTTTTTTTATTTCATAATTAGGTAGACCCACTTTAAATCTGAAATAATCCTCCTTTGAAACAAAACAACTTAAAATAAAAGTGACCTTACTTCAAAATATGCTACATGCAAATATCATATTGTTTTGACAAGCTGACTTACCTTAAGTAAGCTAAATTCACATAATTTCACTCTTGGTTACAGATTTGGTAAGAAACTGCTTACTACTTCCCCAGAGTTTTACCCAATCCCTCAATGATTTTCTGAACATATCATCTAATGCAAACGCCTTGCCTGATGGATGATGGACAATTGATGATTGACGATGAAGACAGATGATGATGATGTGATGGTGGTAATGATAAGGGAACAGGAACTTCTTTGATAATGTTTTCATAGGGAACCCAAAAGCAGTCATCCATAGCTAGCCAATAGGATGCATAAACTGAACTTTAGCATCACTTGCAACATCAGAAACTTAAAGTATTTTCCTAACCACCACTTTCGGCTATTATTAACAGCACAATATTTCTCTGGCAGAATATCCACCACCTTTTCCCTGTTTTGTACGCCAACAAATATTTTATACAAGATTTTTCAGAAACAGAAACCAGTTTAACTATCAAAATTTTTGGTCTATAGATTTTAAGTAACGATTCTTTCTAGTACCGGGAATGAATCTCACATTTGCATAGTTATTTAGAAATTCCTCACTAAAGGTATTTATACTGCAGCTGTGCAAAAAACGTCAATTCCTTTTACATTTCCTGAAGAAAATTTGAATAAGTGCTCTTGTAGCTTCAGTTGTTTGTACCACTTACTCCATCACACACATTTTTCCCATGGTATAAGGGTTGGGGTTGGTCAATTGGTTCAAAACTTTTTGAAATTCAGGTTGCAACCACCCCTAACCAATGACCCTATTCCTAGAAACAGTGAGGTTATAATGTATTTTGTTTTGTGTAACAGCAACAATGCCCACGCTAAACAAGAAACATATATAACAAATTCTATCTTACCATATATGTTGTTGTGTTCAATGAGACCACGTCCTTCGCCAAATATGTACACTCCACCTTGGTGACCATTGTATATCTCATTTTTCCTGATGGTAGGGTTGCTGTTTGAAGTGATCCACACGCCTGCAAAGTTGTTTGAGTGTATCTTGTTGTCTATGAACTGCCCGAGCCCATTCTCGTGCACATAAATGCCTCCTGTCTGGCCATGGTGTATTTCACAATGCACTACCGTTGGGTTTGCACCAGCTTTCACTTCAAACCCTGCAATTCGGTTGTTATGGATGTCATTTGCTTGGAAATAACCCTAACAGCACAAAAAGGCTCATGTAAGGACCAATCACAGAATGTTAAGTACAATACATTATGTAAGATAAAACTAACTGACACATTTCAGTTAGAGTTTTCTATAACACAAAGTTTCACCATTCCTGTCTAACACAAAGGCACAAAAACATAATTATATGCACGCATATCAAAAAACCACTATGGAAAAATGTGGCAATTATTTCAAAACTATATGGGGTTTGGAATCAAAAAGAGACAAGCACCGATTTCAGTATTAGACGTGTACGTCACGTCTTTTTTTGTCGGAACTGTTCGTATTTACTGTGGTTGGGTCAGTTACAATTTTTCTGGTACTTAGGTTGTGGTTCACAAAAAATTGGTTCTTGGTTCTCGCTTCTCATTCATGAAGACATAGATTAAGACACCACATTAACAATTTGTTACTTTTTACTGTAACTGTTCGAGTATCACATTACTGAGAGTTGGGTTGAAGTAAAAATATTCCTAAACCACTGAAAAATAGTAAACCATAATATCCACTTTTTTTTAAAAATAAAAATGAAAAATTACTTATACTTAGTATTAAGTAGATGTGGGACTCTCTGTATTTATTATTATAAACACAAACTTAAGAATCTCTTATACAATGTATTCGTTCCCAATCATAATATTAAGCTAATCTGTAAACATCACAAGCCTCGTTACAAAACTGTATCAATCATACATCCAGTTAACAGGACTTGGGTTCAATTTAAATGCTGGTACAATAGACCCTCAATTTTACAAGGTCAGTCCACACAAAAAAAAAATTTTCAAGTACACAGTTTTTGCATTAATATAATAATGAAAACTAATTTACAGAAATTAGATCATTCACACTGAAAGAAAATCCCTAGAGATAATTCAAGACATCTCTGAAATCATGCAATGAAAATATAATTTTGAAAGTTAAAAATATTGCTGAAAATAAGGTAATTTTTGCATATTTTTCGCAAAATAACTTTTGCTACGTATACCTTAGAATTAATTAAGACAATACCTTTTCGTTGCCCTTGTTAAATTATCTGCAAATAGTTTGGTTTACTTTATTCGTACATTACAAAAAAAGTACAATTTTGACTTTAACAAATTTTTTTTTGCAAAAAACCATGCAATCTAAAAAAATTTTATTTGAGGAGAAAGCAGTTGCAGATAATGTCTACAAGTTGAACGAATGTCTACAAGTTAACGGTATGTGGTACAAATATTAAAAAAAAAATAATTCCGTGCCCAATGCCTTGCATAATGTTATTGCTCTTGTATGCCGCAATATGAAGAACTAGAGTAATGTTGTAATGTAACATGTGCGGGTGGACATGGGAAGGGTATACGTTGAAGCAGCCCGCGCCGTGGCAAGCTGCAGCTTACGCAGACACCGTGACCACTCCACAGGCTAGTCACGGGTCACACACTGACATTTCTGGTGTTGACGCACTAACTCAGGTGCACATTACTAAGTTGGTGTAGTGCATCAACTCAATTACACCATGGCGCAGCGACTACGTCCTGCAATGAGAATGCCGTAGAGATTGCGCGAAGCGTACCTGTCTCACCACACAGCACAGAATAGAATATTAGCACAGCTACCGCGCCACTAGTTACTTACTATATTGTGCACCAAAGGCAGTCGGTAGTTGAGAGTTGGCAGTCACTGCAGTTGACAAATAAAAGTCTTGCGACTTCGTTGCCCACACATTTTGTGTTGCTCTTGTATACTGAACGTATGCCCATGTAAGTAAGTGATTATTATGTTTAGGTAAGAGCATTCAAATATGATTCTCTTGGTCTATTATGTTTTAAAACTGTTGACAAATAAATATATGTTTGTAATATTATTAAAAATGTTATTTTTCCTTTGTATTCTTGCTTATTGATATGCATGGAACTATATAACTGTTATGAATTATAATTTAACAATTGGAAAAATAGTTTGAAAATGTACAAAAATTAAGTTAATAAAACAAAGGATTAATAATCCCTTGTTAAATTCGTGTTACTCTAGCCATGTCCCATGTCTATAACACAAGTTAAAACTTGGTATTTTTTACCATATTATATTTCCCGCAATCCAATACACACACTTTGCTGGCCACGTGCAGAAGTCATATTTTTAGAAACTAAACTACTGCACGTGCATATACACAATGCCGGATGCAAAGATTTTTTATTTCACATTTTAGCCAGTCGCAACTTTTCTTTCTCTATTAGAACGTACCATACAATTGCGTATCTTTAAATATAACTGATATAACTAATATCAATATTTTTTCCGATATCTACCTCACGAGCCCACTGTGCCACTGAGACGTGAGTTACGTATTTTCAAGGATTCGAGTTGGCGCACCATGCGCAATGAACTGAGTTAGCACAATTGTGCACACAGCACTGTGATACCATCAACCATTCTGCTACGAGTACAGCAAAATCTGGCCATCTCAGACCATGCTGCCATATGTTGGCGAATACTTCGCAGGCAAAGAGATTGGAATTGTAAACCATACCCAGGGAAAAATGGCAAATATAACTAAATACAAAAAGCAGGAATGATATAATAGATGATAAACATAAATATTTTGGGAATTATATTCTCAATCACAAATAGTTGAACTAATTGAAGTTTACTTACATTGCAGGTGCAAGTAAATGTTACCAGTGTTCTCCTCATGTTACATTCTGTTTCCTACTTTTTCCTCGTTTTGCACAAATACATATTCAATGGTTCTTTTTCTCCTTGCTGCCCAACACTGACAAAAGCAAAGTCTAAAATTTGTGCAGCACATTTATTGCCAGTAGGCGACAGCCTGCTGCGTCACTTTGGCTGCTACTTACCATGTTGTGTTGCATCGTACTATTGCGAAAACTGAGTGACTGATAATAAACACAAATCTACTATTTTAAGTTATATAAACATAGAGATTGGATCGCAAATGCAAACCACTGTAACCAGAAAAAAATTGTGTCAATTGTAAAAGTCATCTCTGCTTACAGTAACAGTATTTAAAAAACCTTTTCACTCAAAAATTATGCTGCCATAGTAAATCATTAGTGACCAATGTTTGAAGTAACACAAAAACAACTATCAACAAAATAAGAGCAAAACCTGAGATATATTTTTGGATCCTCATTAGCCAATGCTAAGCAATGCAATAAAGTTTTATTGTAACAAAGGGAAATGTAGTAAGCATGCTCAGATCGCTCAATATTTTATGTGCATAATGACCTAATTTATATTGTGATTTATTTTAATGGAAACACACATTTTTGTTTAACCTTCAAGCGGGCGCGCGGTCATTTGTAACGGCAGCGGGCGCGCGTAACCGAAAAGACGTATGGGATGNACCTTCAAGCGGGCGCGCGGTCATTTGTAACGGCAGCGGGCGCGCGTAACCGAAAAGACGTATGGGATGAATAAAATAAATAAAGCACTAATTATTCAATAATTATTTATTTATTTGTACTTAGATATATTATCATTGTTTTTAAAGTCTAANGACAGGCTACTTGAAGTGAGAAATAAATGTAATAGGTAATAATAGTAATATGAACGAAAATGTACTAAGCGCGGTCAATTCGACTACGCGCGCCCGCTTGAAGGTTAAGGATCAGTGGCATACCTACAATAGCCCACGTTGCAGCTCTTGTGCTATACACAAACCTTCCACCTCCTTCAACAGCAGAATCACCACTCAGACTTACCCTATCCAGGGCAGCTACAACTGAGTGCAAGAAAACCTTATCTACCAGCTACAGTACGTTCACTGCAATGCAGAGTACATCGGCCCTACTAACAACACTCCCAGACACAGAATGACTGGCCATAGAGCTGACACCAAACAAGCCACAGCTGGGGCAAATGTATATTTGCAGGAGAAGCCAGTTGCAGCACATGCAGCATCTCACAACCAGAACTCTGACTCCTGGTGAGGACCTTACCACCTTCTAATAATAGCGCAGAACTGCGACGCTGGGAACTGGCCCGCCAACACATCACCAAATCCAGACAGACACCTAGCCTAAACATAAGATAACCCCTCCGCCACATTTCAAATTTCTTGCCTCACCCTAATTCAATTCGCCTCCTGACCATTAGATTCACTCCTTCAAATGTTTAAAAAAATCATTACCTCCAAAAATATCTGGGAAAAAAATACTTCCCCACCCAACAAAAAAATTATGAATTCCTAAAATGTTTCCCACAGTTTAGGATTTCACATACCCTTGTACCATAAACCTAAATATGCCACACATTTTGGTTTACTCACATAACATATTATTCGGGCAGCAAGAAATGTTAACTTTTTTTGAATAAGCTACCTTCTCCCGCCGCCGGATCAAAAAAAATTCTAAAGTCACAATTGGAACGAAACATTGTAAATTTGAAGTGGGAGGTATGTAGACTTGCGTGTAAAGATTTCTTCACAAAAATAACATTTAGTATTTATTATATTAATATGTTGCCAAAGGTCTACATATTACTTTTGTAAATAAATTAATACTTTTTAAAAGAAACATGGTTTTCTGGTGCCTGAATGTTTACTCTTAACTGGTATGGTGGATTTGTCTCGTAACTGGTACGATGTGTGTCAGAATTACCCTGAGTTACATATTTCTGCAACCTTAGTATTATAAATGAAGTCCAAAATACAGTTTGCAAACATTATATGTTTAAAATTAAACATGCGAAGGGGACGACAAAAGATAAGTGATCTACAGCGAACTGACCTGCACCATACCAGTTAGGGGTTAAAACCTAATTTTAATAAACACTTACTAGCTTCTTCAGTAACAGGTTAAGGTCAGCCATACTCTCCAAGGCATCCAGATGTTTAAGTCCACTAATATTTTCTACGTCACACCACTTAACCACCAAAGAAACTACTATTCCACACTGTAATCATACTTACGAGTCCGTTATCAAACGTAAAAATGCCGACATCCCTGCCGTGGTGGATGTGATTCCTACGCATGATTGGATTTGCGTAGTTTTTTACCCAAATGCCTGCCAGTGCATTACGACTAATTTCGTTATCTTCGTAAGTTCCTTGTGCGTAGTCAGTGACGTAGAGGCCAACGTTCTCACAATCACTGATATCGCAGTGCTTTATGACCGGGTTGGCTCCGACACCATTCACACACACGGCAGCGCCAACTACAATGGAAACCACATACTATGTAGAAACATTCATAAAACTCAGCACAGCCATGCCACCACACTAGACAAGAATCCTTTTTTAAAATACTCTCCAGTGTTACGACTGAATCTAGTCTAATATTTTCTTCTAAAAAATGATTTTGTTTAAACTCTGCATTGCAACGTGACAGTGGAAATTTGCTACGGTGACAACTGATAGTAATAAATTACCACTGTAACAAATTACTGTTCAACAGAAATTGACCATGCACCATCCTTCCATGCAGTGTTATCGTACACTCTCTACGGGCATCTTGTGTATTCTGGATGTTGTTACCCACTGAGTAGCTGCTTAGTCGATAGCAAGATACAACACAGCACATCAGAAAACAGCACTTTGCACAAGTGACAAACATTTTGTAGCAAGCGACGAGCGCCGAAGTTTTAGCATAAGACCTATCAGAATATACCCCGTTGCTGTACCATTAAGTGTTCCTTTATGTGAAGCCGACAAGTGGCCTGTGTTTTAATTAACGTCGTAATAATCAGACAAGCAGCATTTGTTAAATTAACGAATATTAAGTCGCAGTAATAATATTTTGCCTCAACATAATTAAAGAAGTACAGATGTCCGTATAGTTTGCACGATTATTTAAATTATGCCTATAAGAAATATCACGTAATGGTAATTACCAGAGGTAAAACATGCTATGAGAAAGAATAAGTCATTACCTAATAACAAAGAACATTCCACGTAATAAATAATAAATTGTATAACAAGACGTAAAAATATTATGACCCCGTAGAAATTTGTAAATCAAGTACTCCATTTTGTCCCTGTCCCTCTGGGCTTCTAATTTAATGCAGTCTTGTGGGAGTTCTTCCGTGCCTTTCCACCGCAATTCCTCTGTCTCCCAAGCCTCGTTTTTGCCAGTCTGTATTTTTATCGTCTTCCATCTCCTCGTGGAAGCAGGGTTGTCGGGGAAGGCATATTTGTTAGGGCTCTGGGGAATTTTATTTGGCCTTTCACATGTAGGTCTGCGGTAGCGTACAGCAAATCTCGTCTCCCATATGAACTTCCCCCTGGTCATTCCATAGCGATGTAAGTCGGCAGGGTCCTACCCACACCGGGTGCTCATACAAACCATAGATGCCCATTTCCAGGTCATCCGGACGAGCCCATATTTCCACCTTATCTCATTGCTTTATTTCCAGATTGAAGTTCGGCCGGGGTTTCTTCCGAGTGCTTTCGTCTGGTGGTGCTAGCAGGTTATTTACCTTGTGGACCTTACCCGGTGCTAACCCATAACTAGCTTTGGTGTACCTTTTGCAGTTTTCCCGGAGCTATTGCCACCTCACACCTCATATTCGTTCGTGCTTTTTCTGAATCATGAAATATGGACCTACCCACTTTTATGCAAACCCTGCACAGAACTCCCCACTTGCTCTTGTTAATGGACGAGTTTTTATGAACACTGCACCGTGTCCCCGGGTCGAATCTCTGGGAGAGGTTTCTTTTCCTGCAGGTAACGTTCCCTTCAGAATCCTTCCAGTGCATTTCTGGCAACATCATGACCTTCTGGAGGTTTCCTCAGCCTGTAGATTCTCCCATACCAGTCTCCCGGCCTGCGTATCTTGTGTCCGATCAACAGTTCATTTGGGGATGTGTCTATGTCTTGGTTGTACCAATGTCGCAGTGTAAACAGGATGGCTGGAATATGTTGGTCCCACTTCTTGTGGTGCTCGCCCACGCAGAATATAATTCCTTTTTTGATTTACTGGTTCCTGCGCTCCGTGGGTTATGGAAATGCCATAAGAGTGATGTGCGGAGTTCGACTGAAACCAGTATCTTCCAGTCAACTTTTCGTACGTCAGCCCGCACCCACACTTCCCCTTCGGGCCCCTCCTAGAGTTGTTCGGGGTGTTCCTTACGTTCCATTTCCAGCTTCGAGTCACGATAATGTGCATTATAAACTCGCTCCGGTCGGTAGAGTTTGCAGTTTGCTGCCTTGCCTGTTGAATAGCGGTCTGTCTGTTGCACGAAATGGGTTTCTAGCTCATTTTTCCTGTCTGCATTTTCAGGTAGTAGCAGTCTCTCCCAGTTACTTGTATCGGGGCTTGCTGGATTATGTTCGAGACAACGCGACAGGGCATCAGGTAACTGATTATCTTTGCCCTCACAATGCTCCACCTGGAAGGAGAAATCTTGTAATAACAGAGCCCACCATGTTAGTTTCACACGTTCTTTCATCTTGTTTAGCCATTCTAAGGCCTGATTGTCTGTACGTAAAATAAACGGTCAATCTTCAAGGCAGTGTCGGTACAGTTTAATCCTAGACAATAGCGAGGCATTCCTGTTCATTACGTGATACCGCAGTTCTGTCTAAGGAGGCACTCGCATACCCAATGATGTTTCGTGTTTTCTCTTCATCTTCCTGGAACAGCAATGCGCCCATTCCTATGCCACTGGCATCAATCTGTAAAATTAAGGGGCAATACCCGTAGAGTCGGCGAAGTACTAGGGGATTCTCAAAACAGTTTTTTATTTACCGACATGCCCGCTTGTGCTTCTGTGTCCACCGACATCTTGCATCTTTCTTCAATAGCTCATTTTGCAGTGCTGCGATTTCAGCCAGGTTAGGGACATATTTGCGCAGCCAGTTGCAAGTCCCAAGTAATTGTTGGAGTTGCTTCCGGTTCGTGTGTGCGTCTGCTTCTTCGATAGTCCATATTGACTATGGTTTGGCTGAGTTTCCCTCTGGTGTCACAATGTGCCCTAAATAGTCTATTTCTTGATTGCCAAAGTGGCATTTCTCAAGGCGGCACATAAGTTTGTGGTGTTATAGGCATTCCAACACTAAGCTGAGGTGCAAATTATGTTCCTCCCAAGTAGCCGAGTATACCAAAATGTCATCCAAGTAGGTGAAACAAAATTTTCCAGTATAGCTGATTAATACTTTGGCTGACATTAGCTGTAAAAGCAGATGAATTATTTAGTTGTTGCTAGGCGAATGAACTGCAAGATTATGTGGGATAAGGTATTGATACGGCCTAGAAAACGCAGAATTGAATTACTCCGCTAAAGTTGATAAACATCTGTTATCACACTAGTTTCCCCTCCTACGCAAGTTACGCAGGGTCAAACAGCTGCACAAAGATTGAGAGGTCAATGACACACACACACACTTGTAACACTCCTAACACCCCAACCGTGTTTGTGTACGAGTAGTTCAGTACTTACAGTTTAGATGATAAATCCCAACTGGAAGAAGGGTATAAACTTGATTCATTCATTGGGAATTACTTGCAGTCGCTATCTACTCATTCTTCTCTTATCTGAATTTTTCCGTTGTACGCGCGACAAGTTTCACATTTGTATGTTATTCTATATTGTATTGTTGAAACAGTTGTTTATATAGTATGTGATTATGTTGTTCTTTGTAAATAATTTTATTGCTGAATTTGATTGTTTATTATTATTACGTTTTTCACGAGATATGATTGCAGTTAAATATGAAGATATTAATTGAGTGTTGAAATAGCGCATTTAACGGAATATTTTAGGGCTGCGCAGGACGATCGCGTTATTTCTCCTACAACAACTCAATTCCTTTAGAAGTTGCTAGGTTTTTCAGATTTACTCCTTTAGAGTGTTGTATCGTTTAGGACAATGTGCTATAAAATAATTTTACACTGTCTTTGTCCTCTATATTTTAACAGCCAACTGATAGTGAGGACGATAACTAGACAAACTCTCTACAAGTGAACTTCCAAGAATTTTGAAAGTGCTATAGTGAGCATACAATGAATTTAAACTCAGTTACGGCAGTAATAAGAAAAGCTAGTATACAACAACACTTTGAAGTACACAATCGTTAGCGTACCATAGGCTGTTTTACGCTACCTACACCCTCGTACAAGTGAAAGTTGGCTTTACACTTGGAAACCCTCACAATCTGTTCAAAAAAATTTTAAAAAACATTGCGGTGAATAAGTGTTGTTATCAGTTACTGATTCACGAGACGTTTCAGAGTTTCATCACATATCAAAGAAGCAGATGGCAACGCCCCCTGCGGGGCACGAACTGAACATGGCTGCCGCAAACTATCGTTATGCCAGTTCACTTTGATCTGGAACGTCCGTGAAACACAGCAAGGCATCCTGGAAAGCACTGCTACAAACTTATTCTGGTTTACAAAAAAAAACTTGTTACCATTTGTAATTGTGTTTGGTGTTCATGTATTATGTTTGAGATGGAAACGTTAAAAACGAATGACATAGTAATCTTCAATTAATGTATGTACTTATATTTTCATATCCTTGGTTATTAATGATGAATGTTTAAAGTGTATATTGTGAAATTGCTATGTATTACACTTAAGAGTTGGTTGTCCGAAGATTGGGAACACTAATGTTTTCAAACTGATTTTTAAATATCCAACAATAGACATTGTATCTTTTGCAAAACACAAAAATCAAACCCTTCAATCCTATTTACATATTATAAGCTGTTTAAATTACCAATTAAGTTGCATTTTGACAACGATTTCAGCATTTGAAGTTTTTTTTGTGTAAAGATTTTTCTATGGGTTGTATGTGTTTATTTTGTAACCATAATTATATATTTATTTTAAAGCCCTTACCCCCAAGGGATAGCTAGATTTGTAATATTCAGGATATCACCTCTAAATTTTATTTACATTACTTATGGTTTGTTGACTTTTCACATTTTGACAGTTGTATTTCTTTTATTTGTTATGTGAGAACTGAGCTCAGATATCTTTGATAGTGTTAATTTTAATTGTATCGTCGTCAGTTTTTTCTTTGAATTTCTACCGGATTTTATCCCGCAGTTTTGGGGATGGGGAAAGGTATAAATTACAGGATCGATTATACTATGACGTAGTAGGAAGTGATTTCTTTTGGAAATTCCCCATGTAATTAGCGTTATCATGTGAACCACAGTGATTAATTACTCTCTCCCCAGACGCCATGATAAGCAGATTATCGTACAATTTTGTCTGCAAAATTTGTTTATAAATTTGATATTACTGCCCATCGTAAGAGTAGGTATGGTGTTAGAGAGGCACCAAGTTACCATAAATATGCGGAGCACGAAAGAAGAGGCCCGGGCCGCATAGTAATTAGTTTTTGAGTGTTTTCAAGAACTTCGGCAGCCGTCTCCACATGCATATTAAGTATGACCTACAGACGCTGGGTAACATGCATTGACATTATTTTACGCTTGAATGCTAAAACATTTTCATTGTTTAATTTTGGAATCTCTAAATTAATTGAACTTTAAAAGAGTGATATTGGACAAATATTTTTTAAATTTAATCTGGAATTTTAAGAAGAGCATTTTATTTTCCACGAGCATTACCAGAAGCCAGTAGAGAGAATATTGTGTTCTAAGCGGAGTTACTTATACGAACTTTTTAAGATTTAATGATGAGAAAACTGATNTTATTTTCCACGAGCATTACCAGAAGCCAGTAGAGAGAATATTGTGTTCTAAGCTTAGAACCTTTAAGATTTAATGAGAAACCTTAANAGAAGAGCATTTTATTTTCCACGAGCATTACCAGAAGCCAGTAGAGAGAATATTGTGTTCTAAGCGGAGTTACTTATACGAACTTTTTAAGATTTAATGATGAGAAAACTGATGAGCCAGTTCCAGTTTACTAATGTAAACTATTTTTTTGTTTGCTGAGATTTAAAGAGGTTATTTAGTATTCCGTTTCTTTTCAACTGAACATAATTTATTTTGACAGCAATTTTCCTTAGTTTGAAAAATTACATCAGCCACTCTGCAGGCACATGAAAGGCCAAAGCCAAAGCCGGGATCTTGAGCAAGCCCAGCTCGTACAAAGCATTTTGCTGTGGTGTATGAAACTAGGAGGCCATAAATAAAATTCTAATAAATGAAATACACCAAATCATTATCTTTCCAATATGAAATATTTCAACCTGAATAAAAATTAATATCCCCAAACTGAGTAAACTTTAGTATAGTCAAATATTTAAATTAAGCATGAATACTGAGAAACTTATTAAAGATTTTAAGAATGGTGCAACACTAACCCACGGAAGAACTCCTAATGATACAGTGGTCAATGGTGGGACTGCAGTTCTCGCCTACTTCAAGGCAGTAGTGCTTGTGGTGGGGGACAGTGGAGGTGACGTCCGGTGAGAACTTGAGTGTGAGGTGGCCTGCGTACGCCTGCTTGGCTCCCTCCACGAACATGATCGTCGATTCCGTCTCTCGCTCGATCACCACGGACTCGGCCACGTTGCCTGGTGCTGCACCGATGAGCGCCACGTCCGTGTCCACCACAAGGAACTCTCTGCGGTACGTGCCGGTGTGAAGGAACACTAGGCCCGGCGTCCCTTCCTTCTGGAACAGTTTCAACAGGTCACTAACAGAGGTCCCAATCCCATTCCAAAGTACGTCGCATAAACAGAACAAAAAAAACAAGTAGTTATTGGCACTCGCTATCAGATGTAAGGTGTAATATTGTTGACTCTTAAGCAACAGAGTTTAGAGCACTTGCAAGTACAGTAAAGCCTCTATTTACCGGACTAATTGGGGGGAGGCATAGTCAGGTAATTCATAAAGTCCGGTAAATGGCAAAGAACCAAAAAAATCTACAGGTATGAATGTTTATGTGGGTCGCTCCAGAGTGGGAAAGGTGTTTGCGCAGCCAGGAGGGATGATGAGCCGCAAGTATTTCTGGTACCTTACAACCTACCATTAGCTGTCCAAGGGAAAGTAAGGAACAATGTGAGCTTGCGTAGTTAACATATTTTCTGGGTCTCGGCTGAGTAGTATGTATTTGCGACGAACACGTCAACTTGCTCTGTGACATTCTTTATTTTTATCATTGTGCATCCCAACTTGTCAACACTTCCACTATTGTGTCTTTCTTTTCTACGTTTGATAACTTCCTCTCGGACTTTGATGATAATCTGGGAACAAACAGGCGGCATACTGTCCCTTTCCCTGCTGTGAGCACATGTGTGTGTGTCAGTTGAATTCCATATTTACCTTGTACCACTTGCACATTTTTTCTCAGAAATGAGAAAAGTAAAGGTGGTCCTTTAGAGGCAAGAAAACGATTATAGACATACTGTATATGTACGTGATATGAATAGCAGTGCCGTCTGCCGTGTAACCGGCCGTGTCACATTTGACCACGCTCTCACAGTCCAGACTGTAAGTACTGACCTTGACGTTCCAGTTGTGTTATTGATCGCCACCCTGCTTGTTCTTTCTCACGCAGCTGCCACAGATCGCTAAAAATGCAACACAACCGGTAGAAATTTCGTCTGTATCATCGCTCTCTTTAAAATTAATTTTAAGCACTTTTTTACACTATTCAATCAATTGTTGCATTTAGAGTGCTGTGATGAGGCGTGTAGTATTGTCATTGAAACACCTGCTTCTAATTTTTCTCCTGAGGGTTAAGCCATTTCACACAACACGCATGCGCAATGTTTAACTCAGAATTGACTATAATAAGTTGCGCGTGGTTTCCTTAAAAACACCAAGCTCAATGAACATATAACCACGCCACCGTTGTACGATTCTAAAAATAGCTTCCTCCCCTGCCTTTCAAGTAAACTCTCACCGGTGTAAGTAGAAACGCATTTCACAGCGGCAAGTAGATACGTTGATGAAAACCATTTACAGTGTAGCATAAAATCCTGTACCCACTTCTTCGTGATTTCTAAGAGCAATGCAAGAATATACTTTCAAAATAAATTTCAACTTTCAAAAATGTTAAGATTTTGGTGCAGTTAAGTACGATTCTGTTTAAAATGAACGTCCTCCCGTGAAAGGCACCGAACAACAAAAACACATAAATTTCTTTGCAGGAAGTAATTACCGAATTTTGTCATGTATAGGCCGCACATTTTATACTCATTTTTATGTGAAAATATAGGGTGCAGCACGTAAACTACATTTTTTGGGGGGAAAAAAAAGGATAGAGTAAAAACGTTTCTGACCACAGTAAAATGACACTGAAGGTCCCCCAATAGTCAGGGAATAGCGCGGAGAGCAGAAGGAAATTATTTCTACGTGATATCATTGCACTGAACAGCTGCTAACACTTGTGCAAACTAGTCGCCGGCATATTGCACAATCGTGTTGCAGGCAAACTGTGCCATCAAGTCACTGGCGAATTGTGCAAGGTTCCAAAATTGTGATAAATAAACAGATGTAAGTTTAAAATAATTAATTGAATCATAAAAACAGTTTACGGTTGAAACGTATAAATTTCACAAGTCCAATATTTGCAATCGCCTACACACGACAGAGATGCAACAATGCCCATTTCATTCGCAGTAGACACTACACACATTACAGCATATTTATTCATGTTGTGGAAAACCAAATTTAGCACAACATCGTAAAAAACACATGTACAACTTGACATGGTAATTTTAACTATTTTTCGCAGGAAGAAAAATTAGTAAAACTTAGTTCAGCAAAACGCAACACGCCATGTCCTGCCGCCACTTCTGCCAACTTCTTATTTGTAACCATCTGCAATCAGATCTTACATTTCAAACATTATAATCTAGTTTCAATTTTTAATTTCCCATTCAAAAATCATTACTTTTGCTGTAATAAATATGAAATTATGCTAAAACTGAAACATAATTTTCGTGCTACTACTAACGTTGCAAAACTTTCCGAGAGTGAGAAAGTGACAAGCTCCGCTCCGCCTATTCAAGTTTCTTCCTCAGAAAAAAAAAACTTTTCACATTATATTGTGATAATATTTCTAACAGTAACAATGAAATATGTTTCCATCAGAGATTCATTAAATTGAAATAGCATACCAAAAAACTATCTTATAATAATATTTTAACTATTTTTAACTGTGCACTATTTCTTAGTAGTCGTTGACAACATATCGCTGCTCTCGCCGCTGCAAAGTGTTTTACACTAACGGTACTGTTGCCGAAAACCGGTCTAACAGTGTTTGCCAAATGCAATTGCAATGTTCATGATATAGCGATATCATTTAAAGTTTATTTGTTTATGTTTTATTTTGTTTTGAGCTAGATATTTATTAATTTTGAAGGTAATTTGAAGCCCCTACCCTAAGGAATAGTGAGGATTGGATTTCAGGACATCACCTCAAAATTATTATTTATTTATTTATTTATTTTACAGTTTCACATATTTTGACAATTCTGTTATGTTAACTGGTTTCACTTATCTTTGGAGGTGTTAATATTTTCATTGCAGTTTTCTCTTTGCAATTTACCTGGTGATTTCATTCAAGTTTTACCACGGAGGAATGAAACTAATTACAAACTGATAAGATAGTGTTACGTCTCAGGAAGTGACTTATCTGGGACTTTCCCGTTTTTAATTAGCGTCATCATGAGAACCCCTTCAACGAGGACTCTCTCCTTAGACGCTCTGTAGAGCGGTTTGATGAAACTTTTGGTCCTGCGCAAACATCATTAATTTTGCTTTTAACCGCCCAACGTAACAATAGGAAGATGTTGAGAAGCGCCTTAGTGCTTAAATATGCGGGGCATGTTTAAGAAGCGGCCCAAAACGCATTGATTCCAATTTTGTAGTGCTACAAATCCGAGTGAGTTGCCATCTCCACCGCCAGTACTGATTAAGTATGGATTCCTATGGGCATGGTCCTGAATCGCAACGAACTGTTGCACATGTGTGCAATAATTCTTTTTGAACAGTTTTGAATTCAAAATTATTTGCATTCAGAAAACATTAACCAAAAGCCATTGGATAAGATCCCATATTCTACAGTCAAGCCAAGTGAATATTTCTATCAAGATTAATTTACAACAGCAGCAATTTTCTAATTTGATAATTTTTCTGGATTTTTCTGAGCTAATTAACTATTACTTCATCACAGTGATTTCAATTTTCCACGTAATTATTTCTGGAAATAAAACTTCATATCTTTCACACATAATAAGAGTCATGTGCTTTGTGTAGTGTTAGTAAGTAGTTTGTTCTCTTTCTTTTCAAGGGTATTGTCTGTTGCGAGTGCTTTTCATACGAATGGTATGAAAATTTATGTCTTGTCCTTGTCCGCACACACCTCGGAGTTCTCAAAGTATTCTCATTATTTCTGCTTCCATATCCAAGCTTTTTGTGATCGTCAATCAGTTCTCATATATTTTTGAAGTGTTATGTGTTTGAACGTAATTGAAACTTCACTAAGGGTTACTGCTAATGTGTCCGACTATTCACACTAATTTCTTACCTGGTTTGGATATAAATATTCTGACACTATTTCATTGCATTTTCACAGTAAAAGCATATTTCCCACGCTAATAATTTCACAAAGGAAAGCTGCTTTACTTGGAGTCATTTTGTAACCGCTAGTCACAACAAGCGAAGAGAAAGGAAGAGGCGTCTTGGTAATTCTGCTTTGTTTCACCCACCTCCCCGACAAAACCCACTTAATTTATTCTTACTCAAAAACTCTTTCACAACATTTCTGTAGATCATTTTCACACATCCAGTGTCCTGTTTCCTTACTAAGAGTGGACAACAGACGTGTAGCTGTGTAAACACCAGTGTTATACACTACTACTAATTCTAATTAACGAGATTCAAATGTGATGTTTACATTCAGCCATTCTGTAAAAACAAAAGAAAATATATGACTGGCTCAGAGGAGCCATTAAATTAATGTAACACCAACCTGCGTTAGGAAAATAAAATAATAGTTTGAAATAATTTATTAACTATAACAGTGTAGAAGATGCCAGTATTAAATAAAGAGTTCTACTTTTTGTGTCTGTTTAACATTATAACTGTACTGCCCGAGTGCCATGCACTACTGCTCCGAAGAACAGCACACTTTTTCGGTATGCATTGGCACTATGTGACAGTATGACACCATGTGACAGTATGACACTATGTGACAGTATGACACCATGTGACAGTATGACACCATGTGACAGTATGACACCATGTGACAGTATGACACCATGTGACAGTATGACACCATGTGACAGTATGACACTATGTGACAGTATGACACCATGTGACAGTATGACACCATGTGACAGTATGACACCATGTGACAGTATGACACCATGTGACAGTATGACACCATGTGACAGTATGACACTATGTGACAACAGCCAAATGTTGTCGTCTACGGATGCTTTTACTTAGAAGTACAACTATGATAATGCGCGATAAAAAAACGTAAATGTACTTTCAATTCGGTTGAACCAACAACAAAAATAAAGTACTTTCCATTAATGGATATGGCACAACTTACCGTATTTACCCAAAAATAGGATGAGGTATTTTCCTCAAAATGCTATCTCGGCCTCAAACTGAGTACCAAGAAAAAAATTATACCAAGAAGCTAAAAATTTCATTACATTTTGCATATATTGATGGTTTACTCATGGTACACACAAAGTACTGCAATATAAGTGAATATTTAATGTAATTAACCCTTCTTGTGATAAATATAATTTAACGTAATAAATTTGTATTCGGAAACAAAGGCCAACCTTGTTGAAACAGCAAGCAAGAACAACGTTATTATCAACGCAGTGTCACCAACATATCAAGTGAGCGGAAAAAATTGCCTAGGCATATTCCCCCATTCCAATGAGAATCATAAGTTTTGAAACACGTTTTTGGTGAAAAGTTTTCAATGGTAATATTTTGTTAGCTTAGTGCATGTTAAATATTGTTTCAGATTCGTAACTAGGAAAAATAGGTTACCATTTACATGCACAAAGTGTAAACAGCTGTGTAGCAACTAATTGATACTCTATTTTCACAGAGTGCGCTTTATACCATACTCACTGTATTGCAGACCTCTATGGTATCCCACAAGTAGTTTAAGTTTCAGCTTTCTTTAGGTTAAATTTTTCTTGATCTGTAATGACTGATCACGTACAAAAACATGACATGTAGTGATTGGACACTAAAAGGTGAATTAAATTCGTATGACTCAAATTGTAGGCTTCAAATTATTAAATTTGCCGAAGACTCATCAGTGCAGCTGCACATGCGTTCGGCATTCCTGAAAAGTGAGGGCGTGTTCCAATTCGCTTCGAGTTTCGTTTTTCATAATTTGTATTTAGAGTTTTGTAATATTTTGTCGGAACACCACGACATTCAACTGTCTAGCATGCCATACTACAATTATTTTTGTAATGATATTATTCCAAAATTGAAAGTCCAATAAGTCTTAAAATAAATAGTATTTATTCCCAAAAATTGTTAGAATGACATTTTTTAACATATAAAATGAACAAATAGGGTATGTAACTGTTATTGTGTCATGAGAAAATACTTACTTATGGATATTTCAGCAACTTGCTTTGTGTAATAATTATTGGGAGTGCAATACACATTTGTTTATTCCATTAACCTTGCCTATATATGTGTGAATTTGAGCAAAGAAACGGAAGGAACATTTCCAGTAATTGTGTACACTTACTTATTCACATTAATGAAGAGCATAAAATTGTGACCATTATACAGCATTAGGCCCAGTTACTTATTTGTTTCTCTCAAATTTTTGTCTGTGTGTCCATTGTTAAAAATGTTTAAAAATTAGTGCAACATATTAATTTAAATACACTCATTTGCGAAAAATTGTTTTTCCCTAGTGGTAAGTATGCAAATATTGTGATCGGCCTCTTTTCGAGTAAATACTGTAATATTCTTAACAGATTGCTGAAAATCTTGATTTTTCTATTCTGATTATCTTAGCAGAATCTGTATAGAGGAATAAAAGAATCAAATTGGCTAATCCCATATAAAAATAATTTCACTGAGAATTCATTGGGTGTAAGGATGTTTTGCATGCATTCATCGCCTTGTGGTCTTGTATTTGTTCATTTGTTTCTCGCCTTGTTTTATTTTGTTTAATTTGGTAGAACTGTTGACTGTATCCCTTGTGTAGTTGTTTTTATGTATTATGTATCATATATCTGTTAACAGATAGACATGGCTTGATTTTTAATGTCATCCTCTGTTTTCTCCTTGGCAACATAGTTATGTGATGGCGATAAGTCGAAAATAACTTCTCAATTCACCACAAGTTTTATTTCAAATTGTTACTTTTCCACCCAAGAAGTGCTTCACCTACAGGAGGAATCCGGAACCCTTGGACCCGTTCCTTCAGTACGTGCCTGAAGAGGAATGAGCACAGTATTACCTCCTTCGCATCGCAGCTGCTGGCACCCCGCTCCTCGAAATGGTCCAGCGCTGCCTGCACGGTGTGGAAGTACGCTATGCTCCTGCCCTTCAAGTCTATGTCTTTGTAGCCGGGCCGCACGTGGACGCCGCGGTACAGCTGCCGGAAACTCTCCTTCCAGGGGTTGGCGTGATCCGTGTCCTCCGGTGAAACAAACTCAAAGCAGCACGACGATGGGTTGAACAACGGCAAGTCGTACTCGTAAACATGCTGGTACAGTCGTTTCCTGCAACACCATACAAAAAATAGATAAGTCTAATAGCTTTCAATAAATAAATGATTAATGCAAATATAATCCAATAATATGTTGGCATTATGTTAGGACGAGAGATGGAGAACAACCTTACAACAAAAAATTGAAACTAGCATAACAGACTAGGGCTGAGCTGATACCGGTACCGATATATTGAAACCGGCCGATATCGTAATTATCGGAATTGTGCGCAATTCATGTTTAAATTGCCGATATTATAACAGATATTTTGCCCTAAGAATCTAAGATGATGCTGTTTTCAACTTGCCATAATTGGAGTGGCTTAGCTCACTATTTGGTTTTATTAAAATAATCACTATTTTTACATTGGTTTTTACTAAAGTGCCCAACTGGCTGTGTTTATTTTCAAAGCACGTTTTGCATGATTGTTTATGAAACATGTATACAATAAAACAATAGTAGCCACCATTTAGTTTTCTGAATTTTATCTTTGGAGGCCAGCTTGCAGCATAAACAAAACTTAACATTTAATCAGCCTAACACACATGATATATAATATTAACAATAATTAATATTTATGAATACCTCCAAAAATATTTTGTCTTAATTGTTTCACGACAAACTGCGAACACGGCGACACACAAAAAAAACCTTATGTAATCTTGTAATGTTGGTTACATGCTATACAGTACTGCCGCCTAGCAATGCCATTCCGACAGTTTGCCTTTTTTTTGTTTGTTTTGGTGGTTTGTTTGCTGTTGCTGTAGTAACATGACGGTGTTAGGTAAGGCTACGAACGTGGTGAAATTATTTACGTGTGCCAGCAATAAACAAACGATATGGCTGGAAGGAAAAGTGATTTGTGGAATTTCTTTATACCATAAGCAACACGCAAGAATGCAAAACTGTTTACAATATTTGCAAATGCTTGGTTTCAAGAGGCGTTAAATCATCAAGGTCCTATAGTACCACAAATGAATGTACGCACCATTTGAAATGATATGTTTCTTTTAAGAGTTTCATTGCTTAATGTCATGCTTTTGGAGATTATTTTTGTCTTATAAATATGCTTAAGCTTAATATGTGGTTCCTAGATTTATATTTATCGTAATAGTTAGACCTATCACTGAAACAATAAAAACGAAGACAATTAGAATTTTATTTAGGTAAATTTTTAAAAATTAGGTTTTTATTTTTTGAAACTTGCAATAATGTTATTTTTCCTTGTCAAGGCAGTATCGGTATTGGTATCGACAATATCGGTAATTTTATATCGGCAATATCGGAAAAGGCTCACCTCTATAACAGACCCTAATGAAATAGCCAAGATTTTGTTGAATAATTTGCTGCATTTTATTTAAATTCATCTAATTCAAGCACTCTTAGGAATAAAATTAATCCACAATATTTAAATATACCAAGTCCTTGAGTTCACACAGGTTTGATAATTTGGAGCCTTTAGCAGTTAAAATCTTCTCTTCATTCAGCAGGACATAATAACATACCAAAAATTCATTGCAAAAGACTGCTCATTAATATTAGCTAAACTTCTGCAGAAAATATTTCAATTTTGTCTGTAAACAGGATATTAGCCCACTTCTTGGAAAACAGAAACAGCAATTCCCATTCATAAAAATGGAAGTACAGTAACTAAGAACTAATTAGAGGCAAATTTCTTTATTATATACATTATCTGAAGTTAAAAAAAAAATACAAACATTTTTTATTTCCATTTAAAATCGAAACTATTTGAAAATCAGCAACCTATTTACAACTAAGTTACTACTAGAGGTCAAGTAGATGCTATATACAGCAGTCTCTCATGTTAACATTGTTCAGTTTTAACGACAATCTCACTTAAGTGACGATTTTTATCTAATGATGGACGATACAGAAATAAACTGACACAGATACGCCTAAACCGATTACTGAAACAATACTGATTCAATACTATTATAATGTCTAACATAATTCTTTTTACAATAAGGTAAGTTGTACAATGATGTGGGTGCAAAATGTTATGCACTATTTGAAAAATGTTGGCCTACACGTTCTGCACCATAGTAGTAGTGAAGTGTGTATGTCTTTTATTAGTGCGTGTGTTATTTATGTTTTACATTTTTTTGTTTTGCAAATAAGTAATTGTTGGAAAGAAAAGTCTAATTCATAAGAGGTCATTTGCTTCCTCTGTCCGGGCATCGTGAAAATCAGAATTATAAGAGAGGAAATTACTACCTGATTACCCAATGGTCACTATGAAACAACATTTCAAGCCCTTTTATGAAAATCATTAAATCCAAAAAATACTTGAATTCAATGCAACAGGTAAGTAATAAATTTAATATTACCATCTTTGTACTGCTGACAGCACACAGTGATATGGGACAAAACATACACAATTTAAAGAATATGGAAATTCAACATCTACATAAAGCGCACATATGTAACCTGTTTCAATATAAGACATTTATTATCGTGCAAAGAACAAAAAGAAACCAAGATGCGTTAACATTAAACCCCTGTGAACATCTATGATCATATTCAATCATTGATTTTAAATAACTTTTATACGGCTTATGAATGCGACTCATATAGCAAAATTTTCCCAGGACAAGAAAAAAAAATTCATCTCTCTTTCTATCAGTCCGATATTCCAAGAGACCAGTTTTAGCGAAAAAAATTTAAGAGTACTGATTAAAAAAGTTAATACGTGATGCAAATGTTTATTAGTTAATTCCTGTCAATTTGAACAAATGAATTCAGTAAAGATTTTATTTTTCTTTCGGCTAGCTTTGATAATAGACTTGATCACAGAACTTCTGGGTCGAATAAAATTGAAAATTAAAATTTCCTAGGTTCCAATCTTTTATTAAAATCATTTTGATGATTTTTAAAGGCACAATAAAAAAGAGAAGGATTGTTTGAGCACACCCAAGCATACAGGTCTACTGTAGAGAAGTCATATGACCATGGTAATGTCCACGTCCCTTGGGCATCCTCTTCTTCCTTGAAGTACACAAAAAAAATTATCTTGGGCTTTTAGGCTCCTCCTAAAGCAGGCCCGTCCAACATACGGCACCCGGGCCACCATCCGGCCCGCGTAGGCCCTACATCCGGCCCGCGAGCTAGTTAAAATTTTTAAAGTCATAGCATAGATAGATGATGACATATAATAGACAAATATTGCGCAAACAATCTTTAAAAAGTCTCTTAGATAATATGTTTATTTTATTGACTACGAATAATATTCACATGTTTGTAGGCAAGTAAATAATGTTTACCTACGATTTAAAAACGATAACACGAACTGCGCTTCGTAGGTATCAAATCCGCGCGTGCACTGAGACGCGCCCCACCCTCTCACCTCACCTTCGCGCTCGTAGCACCGCCGCCGTGTCGCTCGCTCAAAGTCACTTGGCCGGCAAAGTTTGTCACGACGCGAGTAATTACTTATTTGGTTTGTTTTGTTCGATCGCGATTGTGTTTCATTTGTAAATTAATAGTGAATGAAGTTTCTTGTAGTGAAAAGTGGTGAATAAACGTAGGTACTTAATTTAAATCTTAACAAATAGATGAAGTATATTTATTTAATTACGGTTAACGATTGTCTTTTGTTATCCATACCTACATTGTTTGAGTAAATTTTGAGATACATATTTACTTAAGTAGGTGCATAATTTTGTGTTGTCTTATGGTTGTTTCAGATCAGGATGTCAACAGAGAAAAAGCGTAAAGTTGACACAGAATGTCGAATATTTAAAAACAGTTGGACTGAAGACTTTTTTGTCACAGAACATAATGAAAACATACTGTGTCTTATATGTAATCACAAAATAGCAGTTTGCAAGGAATACAATGTTAGGCGGCATTATTCTACAAAACACGCTTCTAAATACGATACGTACAAAGGTCAAATTCGAGTCGATAGTGTAAATTCGTTGAAGCTAAATATGATCGGTCAACAGGCGTTGTTCAAAAAACCAAAAGAAAACTCCGAGACAGTTACAAAAATTAGTTTCATGATAGCAGAAGCTATTGCCAAACGAAGTAAACCCCTATCTGACGGAGAATTTGTCAAGGAGTGTTTGGAGATATTTACATCGGTAGCGTGTCCGGAGCAGAAAGCAGTAGCTAAAAATATAAGCTTGTCACATCAAACCATAGCAAGAAGAATTGATGACATGGCCATAGATATTGAATCATCTTTAAAAACACAATTGAAGAAATGCGTTTTTTACAGTTTCGCTCTCGACGAAAGTACTGATATGTCGGATACGGCGCAGTTGGCAGTTTTCGTGAGAGGAGTGACAGAAGACTATACCGTGGTCGAGGAATTACTTGATTTGCGTCCAATGAAAGATACAACGACAGGAAAAGATATCTACGAAGAAGTAAAGAGTTGCATAGAAAAATATGAACTTCAAATCGAAAACCTTTGCGGCATTACTACAGACGGTGCACCAGCAATGACAGGAAGAGTAAATGGTTTTGTGGCTTTACTGCGGAAGAGCATCAAACACATGTTTATCCAGCATCATTGTATTATTCATCAAGAACAGCTATGTTCAAAAGTTCTTGAACTGAAGCACGTGATGGATAAAGTAGTGCGGACCGTTAATTTCATACGCGCAAGAGGACTCAATCACAGACAGTTCCAAGCTTTTCTATCTGACGTAGGTTCAGATCACGAAGACATAGTGTACTTTAGTCGCGTTCGCTGGCTCAGCAGAGCAACCACACTGAAGCGATTCTATTCGTTGCTTGATGAAATAAAAACTTTTCTTGAAAATAAAGACCAAGAATTTAGTTTTTTAACTGATGAGCAGTGGTTGGCTGATCTGGCTTTCCTGGTAGACATAACTAAATACCTCTCTGATCTTAATCTAAAACTGCAAGGAAAAGATCAACTATGTACGCAGTTATATGAACATGTTCAAGCTTTCACAAAGAAGCTCCTATTATTGGAGAAACAGCTGGAACAAAAGCAGTTGGCTCATTGGGAGACCTTGTCTTCAAGAAACCAAGAGACGTTGGAGTTAGGCAAGTACGCATCATTACTGCAGAGGTTGAGGAATGAGTTTGATGAGAGATTCGCAGACTTCAAATTACAACTGCCCACCATGAAAGTCTTCCAAAATCCCTTTGATGTTGAAGTTGAAAGCGCCAGGCTAAACCTACAGTTGGAATTGATTGAAATACAAAGCAATTCTCTTCTAAAAACCGCATACGATGGTTGTCTTCCGAATGGGTTGGTTGAATTTTACAAAAAGTATGTTGACCAAAAACAATACCCAAACATGACCAAATTAGCTCTTCAACAAATTTCCTTATTTGGTAGTACATATACTTGTGAACAGCTTTTTTCCCGCATGAAACACAACAAATCCAAAACAAGATCATCATTATCAGACATCCATCTTACAGGCATTCTGCGCATAGCCACATCTAAAATATCAGCTGACATAGATGCCCTGAGTAAACAAAAAAAATGTCAGGTATCTCATTAGATTGGTTTTGATTTATTTAAGTGTAAGCATTGTAAAACTAAGGTTTTCTTTTTAATAAATTATCCATATTGCATAATATAAAAAATTCTGTTTTATTTACATTTATTAATATTTTAAAGCTCACTTTGCTATTGGGTATTTCTTTTGGCCCGCTATGGTTACAAACATGCTTGACCTGGCCCGCCGCAAAATTATGTTGGACACCCATGTCCTAAAGCTTGCGCATATTTACTGAACTTGCGATGGTTCTCTGCCATGGCCCTGCCTTAACGAGGGGCATTCCAAATCAAAAATTAATTAAATTCAAAAGTAGACCAAATTTAATGGTCTGACCACTGTCCAGGCTGAAGGGTGTGTCCCTGGGCTTGCTTAATGCAGCCCTCCTTTCGCTCAACCAAATCAAAGAAAAAATAATTTCCTGATAAGGGAATCTTATCTACAAACGGTTTACAAAAAAACCTCTTGGGAAAATAATTACCATTATTGCAAAACTGCACTCTGACAAGGTGTTACATAGACTAAAAGAACAGTAATTATACAAATATGTGACATAAACCAATTCAATTAATTAAAATTTCAGAAAAATAGACACAGTTAGCCCAAAATAAAATCATGATAAAATTTCTAGACAAAAAAATATAATACTGACAGATGTAAACATTGCAATAGAATCATATTTACCAGTATAAGTGTCAAAGTAAAAAGTAAACAAACATCACAATTTTCTTTATATAGTTATAACGCCCATACTTTTATGTTTAAGTAGGTGCACATATACTTAATTCAAATTTTTTAACAGATTAGAACGAAATCTAAGAAAATGTTATAGTATTTGTGTTTTTTAAAATGTAATTTTTATATTTCAAATAATATTTTAAGTCCAACAATAGAAGTTAAAAGGTAATTAAGCAATAAAATGTTTAAATAAGTGGAGTATCTAATGGACTGCGACTGCAAGTTGCTACTAGC
The DNA here is from genome assembly GCA_002778355.1 of Clitarchus hookeri. NCBI lineage: Eukaryota > Metazoa > Arthropoda > Insecta > Phasmatodea > Phasmatidae > Clitarchus > Clitarchus hookeri. The sequence continues at coordinate 501,820 of NQII01000994.1, read as the reverse complement.
CAATCAAATTTGTCATACTACAGTGAAACCTCGTTGCGTTCCCGTTTATGTAGTTTTCCCGTATCAGTCAATTTTTTTGGATGGTCCCAACAAATATCCTATAAAAACAATGTTAAAAAAACCAGCATGCTACACCCATAAATCATTCATTTACCCGCATCCATCTGTGAAAAAACTATCTTAAAACTGGTACTACCAAAATTCAGTAGCGCCAAGAGCAGGCAAACAGACACTCCCTAACCTCAAATGCTAGTATACACAACTAGTTGTGAAACGTTGCAATTGTTAACAACCACGTAATTTATTTTTGATGATTCAATCACTATTTGTTTTTAAATTACTCACGTTGAAAAACCCGGTAAAACATATTAATTGCAGGCATTTCTTTGTTTCAAGTAAGGAAACAAATATTCGCGTAAATAAGACAGGTATGTATAATGGTGGTGGTACGGACCAGAACCAGGCATTCATAATGGACGGAACGGATTTGAACTTTACTCTTGTTCCACAATGGAAACGTTATAATGTTTAGGTCAGTACGGTAAATAATCATATAAATTACAAGCATTAAAGGGGAACAGTATGATTTCACAGATTAATTCTGTTAAGATAAAATTACGCTAGTAACTTTTTTTTAAGAGTAATGCGGTGATATCAACTGTCACACAAGATGGCGAGTGTTGTTTAATTTGGAGAAATTTAAAAACTTTTGCGGGCAACGGAATTTTTAGCAAAGTAAAATATAATTTAAAAAAATTGGATTTTTGCATATCAAACTCAACAATTTTTTAGCACGTTTCTATTTTAAACCATTGTTTTCAATAAAGTTTGTTTTATTTTTGCCACTTTTTTTACATTTGCCAGAAATTTAGTGAATTTTATGTTAACATTCGGCGGATTTTCGAAACTAAGTGCATTTCAATATTTTTTTCATCCAGTATTTAAGATATGCCCACTGTTGATTACAGGCAATCAACTCAGTATACCCAAGGATGAAAAAATTTTTTTTTGAGGTTAGATTTTACTTTTTGAGGAGAGAGGTACACATGTTGAGTTTTCCCGCATGCTGAGTTTTTTTTAATAGGTCCCATGAAAAACTAATAATAGTGGTTTCACTGTACTGACATTTTCTTCTAGAAAGAAGAAATTTATAAACAAACAGCAAAATTATAACCTGGAAAGAAATATTCCAAAAATTATGATTTGCTTTTTACGCTTAAATCACTATTGATATTAATTTTTACAATAACCAAATTTATACTTAAAAACCTTAAACGCGATAAAATTTATAGACCAAGATAAATAACCTACAAAAAAAAATTGCACATTTGAACACTTTTGTACGTAAGTTTAAAGTATGTTAAAAATATACCAATACCATTTTCAATACATATTCTTTGGAGAACCAGATTTGAGAATTTTAAACTCGCTTATTTTACAGTGGTTGTAGCACATTTGCGGCAGCAGAAACATAAACAAAGTTGAATTACAGATATGTATATGGCTGTGCACGTTCAAATACTGAAACCACTTTCGCTGTAAATACCAGTTGGCGAGTCATATTGTTCAGAGTGCCGCATGCACTGGGGATAGCGAACCCGTGGTTCCAGAGCACCAGAACCAGCAGCCCTACGCAGGCACCCTTCAGCACCGCCAGTCGCAGTATCACCTCTGGCCAAGGACTGGGCACGAGTTCCGGCCGACCTGAGAAGCAACAGCGGCCGAGTCAGGAGCTACCCAGGGCCACACCCAATATAAGTAAACCAGTGGCTGTGTGCCAACCAGTAATACGAAGGACAGCCATGACCACAGCAGACTTGGTGCTGTGCCGTCAAAGCAACGTGCAATAGCCTTTACACTGGCCGAGCTCCGGTTAGCAACAAGTAACGTCAGCCAAGCATACCGCCCGTGTCTCTGACCGACATACAAACCCGACAGAGATGTCGTCAGTCACCCGACATCAATCGTCATGAATTTTCGTGGCGCCCAACATGGGGCCGCAGCGCTTGTTAATTCATTAATCAAGTAGAACAAGGCCAGCACGACCCCGAGATCCAATTAAACTAGCGGAGAGTCAAACCAAAGCCAACAAGATTTCGGGGAGTCTGAAAACATCCCGTGGCGCTCAATTGTAACTAGCCGAAATATAAAATACGGAAGTTATCATAGGCGACCAGAGAGACACAACCAACACAATGGTTGAGGTCACTACCAAACAATCCGAAGGGTAAACACTGCCAACATAGGTTCCATTACCTGTGTTTGGGATGGACAGACGAGCCCAGTTAAACAAGACAGGATAGAGTTCAGATTTAACGACTGCCAAACCTGCCAGACTGCATTTTGCAGCTGGCTTACTTGCGCCAGGCAAGAAGGAAATAAGGTACGATGCATTGTCTGTGCGCAGACTTATCACATATGCATAAGCTGTCCAGATGAGTGATACAAGAGACAGGGCATCGTATATAGATGTGCGGAAGAATACCGACCGGATAATCCTGGGATTCGTCATAGTATAACAACCACCCGGGGTAGCGACGGGCCTCAACTACTGGAGTTCACTGGAAGTCCACACGAAGACCCGATAACATTTACTCTAGACTGTGAAAAGGAACTGCAAGATAATGAGGTTCCAATTAAACAATGTGTTGGGAGGACCTAAAAGCAATTAATGGGAAAAACTCTCGAATAGTGGAATAAATACAGTGAGTTTATCACTGCGTGAGGGCAGCTGTGTTTACGCCTAGCCACTCAGTTTTCAGGTGAAAACAGAGTGGCTTTACCACCGAATTTCATATCTGTCGAGGTAGAGACCGAGATCTTCGTAAGGCGGAAGGAGCAAATGGATAAAAGAAGTTTCCCCGAGTGAAACAACAAAAGCTGCATGCCCGAATTACACGCATGCTACTTCCCAAATTGCGAAATACACTACAAATTTCGAAATCGCAAACCGTTGAAGAGCTAGTGGAAAAGGCGCATGAAACTGAGAGAAATTACAAGGCATAACCCCTGCTAGACCAATTGCGTGCCAGTAAGGGCCAGGAGACCTTTAAGAAGCCCGAGCGAAAGGGGAACCCTCCCCCGCCCCTCACCAAGACACTTCCTAAGAGCTGGTTCTGTCTGGAACGGCACTTTAACTGAGACTGCCCAGTGAAGTGGGCAGGCCTGTGGTGGACGGGGAAGGGGGAACAACAAGGCCGCCGGACCCCCGCAGAGAAGAACAGACGAGGTTAAAGGACATAACCACACGGAATACGAAGCAGACGAGGAGCGAAGCGGACCACCACCACCGGGAACCATGGGCCCACATCCTCTTCTAGAAACTAGCTGAAGAAAGTGACTCACCCGAACCCACGCACAGAGGTGGAAATCAATGGACATAGGGCACTCGCCATACTAGATTCCGCCCAATATTATGGAAGAAGTAATTCTGGAGGAACCATGGCTATGCCAAAAACAGTGCGTTATGGACCACGACCAGCAATGCAACTATATTGGAAACAAGCACCGGGTGACCGTCACTTGGAAACACAGCCCAGATGCAGCGATCCCACCCTCAATTACACCCGAAGATATAAACCACCCGCTAGCAGAACCCAAATTCTGCCCAACTTAGGCAAATCCTGGACCACCATGCTGGAGCCTTCAGCCAGGGGGAATCGCTACGCCAGATACGTAGCATCCAAAATGACATTTGGCCCAACTACTGACATACCTTTGTATAACAGACTCTATCAAGTGTCTCATTATGACTCAAGTCCAGGTGATGAAGGAGATGGGGATTGGGGACGTCGTCGTCGGTCACAGGACGTCACACGTCAACTTATATAACGTGCAAGTTTTGCATATAAACCAAACTCTATCATAACATTAGGCATGGCTGTCTAATACGTTTAGCAACAAAAGTAAACGTTTACTTAAAAACCGTATCTGGAAACAAAACACCAAATATACGAGATGAACACTCGTGACAACTATAGATAGCAGCTTCGACATAGTATTGCGGTTTGTTAGAACACCAGTTCACCTTTAAAGCAGACAAAAANAAACTCTATCATAACATTAGGCATGGCTGTCTAATACGTTTAGCAACAAAAGTAAACGTTTACTTAAAAACCGTATCAGGAAACAAAACACCAAATATACGAGATGAACACTCGTGACAACTATAGATAGCAGCTTCGACATAGTATTGCGGTTTGTTAGAACACCAGTTCACCTTTAAAGCAGACAAAAACCCCCAAGATGAAAAACTGGGTCAAAACAGTTATTACTAGTGTGATGCACCTTTTTTTTATTGCAAATAACCTCAGTTGTACTCATATTTAAACATTTAAATTCCACTAAACAAACATGGTGGCAACTTGGTAGTTCCATAGAGTGAATATTTGGTAGAGTGCGTGTTCATGCTGCGCAGTAACAAAGGTCCGGCTCCCAACATTTGAAGATGACAACATGCAAAACGCAAATCATAAAATATGTCATCGCTTTTCCTGAAAATGTATCATACTGTATAACAAAGTGTACCTGACATGTCTGGCCTTGAGTACACGGTCAACACTTCATTTAAAGACACACCACAGTTACACAAGACTGTGGATTATACAGAATACTATGTATGACATGAGACTCTTGTAGCATGTCAAGTACATTGTAAAATATATTTAAAAATTCTCAAATAAGATATACAAAAGCTAGGTATTCAAGACACTTTTTACATGTAGCAAACTGCAGATACTGCAAATAATGGACGGCAGTATGGATGCTACAACAGTACTGACCACAGCTCGTTGTCGTTGGCAATAGCCTGGAAGCGTCGGCACACCTGGCTGACCCGGCACAGGTCCTGTTCCAGCAGGTAGCTGAATATTGTCAGCAGCACCTCGTCCGGCAGCTCGTACAGCAGGTAATGTGCCGCAGTGGAGTTGCCACACGCTGCAACCACACACACGTGCGACCATCACCAAACCATTCCTCTGTCGCACAATACACAGAAGAAGACCAGAGAAGTGGCTTACATTCACTCTCTGCCGAGATGGAGCAGGTGCGCCGGAGCCTCTTGCGGGCGGGCAGGGCAGACACTGTAGTACTCGCGGGGCACGTGCTAGAACTACTGCCTCCTGACGAGTCATAATACGGAGACTTGCGTCGCAGGTCGTACGGCGAGTGGTGGCCGGCACAACCACCTGTGGCGCTGGTTGGTGCGCTGGCCACTGCGGTAACTGACGAACTGGCTGAAGATGATGCAGCTGTCGATGCCATCGAGCTAGTCGATGCACCGACAATGCTCTGGTTTGGAACTTGACACGGAAGTTCGCATGGCTCAGCTGGAAAACCAACCACAAGTTTTAAACTTTTATCAATAATTATATTGCTAAACAATACAGGTTATTTTGGATCTAAGTGAATACACACCTAGGAAAAAAATATACAGCCTATAATTTAACTATATATAAAATATTGTAAGGACCAGTTCAATTTGTGAAATCAATTAACTGCATGCATTCATTAAAAAATACAAAACCATACACTATTGGATTTATTTTTGAAAAGAACATCATTTAATTAAGTAGTTAACATAGTTCATATGAGTTGTAACACCTCAAATAGCAAAAAGACTGAAACAGTCAAGATTTATGATCACAAATTGAACTGGAAACATTATTTTAATGACCACTACTAAAACAAATATAATTTTTATTTTCAACACAACAAATTTCAAATATTTTAATTTAGATGCATTACAAAATAAATATAAAAAATGATAAACCTTATCAATTAACAGCAAGTAATCAATATAAATATTGCAGAATACCTCTGTGGTGTAGAGAGGTGTCGTCGCCTCTAATCAGGGGGTTCCAGGTTTTATTCCTGGCACACACACTTTGGATTTTTCAAGTGTTTGGCTCAACTATGCTGCGGAAGGCAATGGCAAACCACTGCAATATCATTCTGCAAAGTCACCCTTGGCATGCCACAGTCTCAGTCACTGTGATGCCTAGGGTTCCTACCAGCCCTCCGGCATGCAACGGGAGAATAGCATTTCGTAATATTCTACTCAAATAAAATAATGTGTCTTTTAAAAGCAGTTTAAGTAAGCATTTTGTTCTCTTTAATTCTGGCTGTAAATTTTATTTTTAATAATTTTAGTTTCATTTAACGACAAATTAACACATGATGTTTGCAATAGACGATTGACTAATTACTCAGTATTATCTCCGAGGGTTTCACTCCCACAACTGCCAAAAATTCAAACCTTGCAAAATAGTAAAAATCAGAACATCAGTGCTCGCAAAGAGATATTATTTACTGAAATTAATGTGTACATATTTACAGTACAGGCAGTCCTCGACTTTCACACATTCGAGATTCGGACAAGTTGCTCGTTCATACATGACATTACCTCTAAATCAACTTTCATACAACCGATTTGGTCTTTCAAACATCTAGCACCTACCAACATATTGATATAGCACTGTTAGTTGCCATCTAACACTGCCTGCCATGTTTTCCAGCCTTCGCAGATCATATGTCACGAGATATAGCACTGTTAGTTGCCATCTAACACTGCCTGCCATGTTTTCCAGCCTTCGCAGATCATATGTTACGAGATATAGCACTGTTAGTTGCCATCTAACACTGCCTGCCATGTTTTCCAGCCTTCGCAGATCATATGTTACGAGATATAGCACTGTTAGTTGCCATCTAACACTGCCTGCCATGTTTTCCAGCCTTCGCAGAATGTTTAGATATGGCTGTCATATTGGCACAATACAAATGAGTGTTTCTGTTAAAATAATATACGAATCTCTGAAATTTTTTTACATAGTTTTTACAACCTACAAAATAAAATGTTACATTTGCACAACAATTAAACAGAAAGTAGGAAGCATATTTAATTACCTTATTTATTCACATAGTACTTACAATCAAATACGTATACAGGTGTTTAAAATCAACATTTAGGGTAATAAAGTATTGCACATGTATATTTCTTCATGATTTTCAATGAAATACTTGTTAAAAATAACATGTATCAATTAAATATATTATACNTGCACATGTATATTTCTTCATGATTTTCAATGAAATACTTGTTAAAAATAACATGTATCAATTAAATATATTATACAAAATTTTTTCTTCTTTTTTTCTTGTAATTTTGGAACAGAACCCCTCTTATTACATGCGTAAATACGATACATCTTTCATTACATTCAATTTTCACACACATTTACAGGAACACATTATGTATGAAAGAAGAGGACTGCCCGTATAAACTACAATAGATAATCACATGTTGCATTGTAATGTAAATAAATACAGTGGACTTTGTTAACAGCTGATTAAACACACCACATGGCAATGTTTACACTGAGATATAGCGGAAGGATACACAACAGGCTAAAAGTAGAAAATTAGCAGGGCTTTCACAAGTGCCCATTTTTACAGTGAACAAACTTTAGCGTTATTGTTTACATTTTTATGACCTTTACCTCACAATTTCCCTTATCTTCACAGTTCTCCCCACTAACATGATGCATGTATGTACTGTGAATATAACAATGTGCTTGTACAACTATGATTCAGCATGAACAGTACCGTCAGTACACATTTCCTCCCCCCCGCCAATTTGTTGGGAAAGCTCTTAACTTTCAAAATTAAACTGAACTTTCGTCAAATGTCAAATGTGGCTACACTATGTTACTCAACAGCATATTCAGTAACTTATTGGCCCTGAGTAATTATTAAGATGGGCTTGCTAGATTTGAAATGAAAGAATGTTGTATAGATTGGCTTTAACTATGCTTACAGTTTTGCATTTGTGTCGTNTGCACATGTATATTTCTTCGTGATTTTCAATGAAATACTTGTTAAAAATAACATGTATCAATTAAATATATTATACCAAATTTTTTCTTCTTTTTTTCTTGTAATTTTGGAACGGAACCCCTCTTATTACATGCGTAAATACGATACATCTTTCATTACATTCAATTTTCACACACATTTACAGGAACACATTATGTATGAAAGAAGAGGACTGCCCGTATAAACTACAATAGATAATCACATGTTGCATTGTAATGTAAATAAATACAGTGGACTTTGTTAACAGCTGATTAAACACACCACATGGCAATGTTTACACTGAGATATAGCGGAAGGATACACAACAGGCTAAAAGTAGAAAATTAGCAGGGCTTTCACAAGTGCCCATTTTTACAGTGAACAAACTTTAGCGTTATTGTTTACATTTTTATGACCTTTACCTCACAATTTCCCTTATCTTCACAGTTCTCCCCACTAACATGATGCATGTATGTACTGTGAATATAACAATGTGCTTGTACAACTATGATTCAGCATGAACAGTACCGTCAGTACACATTTCCTCCCCCCCGCCAATTTGTTGGGAAAGCTCTTAACTTTCAAAATTAAACTGAACTTTCGTCAAATGTCAAATGTGGCTACACTAAGTTACTCAACAGCATATTCAGTAACTTATTGGCCCTGAGTAATTATTACGATAAGCTTGCTAGATTTGAAATGAAAGAATGTTGTATAGATTGGCTTTAACTATGCTTACAGTTTTGCATTTGTGTCGTACAATGTTTCGTGGTTTGAGTATTAAAAATTGTATGTAGGCATTAACCCTTATTGTAGACATGATTAGCTACGTTCCTTTACGCTAAATGCTGTGAACAAAAAATAAACCTTAAGCCATTTTATTACGTTTTTCCATCAAGTAGTAAGATATAACCACAAATTTCTGGACATGCAGTCTGCTGCAGGTGGTGATGTGTTGCATGCATTTGTGGTTCTCTTTTAACTTGAATGTGTGAGCATTTATGTCTAAGTTATGTGCAGACATTTCAGTGTTTTGGGAGGTCCGAATAACCGGATTTAAATGTGTTCTCTGGACATGACATAATTTTAAGTTTTGACTGATATTTGGACATTCTATTTTTGATTATTCAGTGGATCACAGTGACATGGTAATTGAAATGGCCGTGGACAGCGATATTTCCCAGTGGTCTGTGAAGACTTATTGGTTGGAAGAAATTTAACAAGCAGCAATGTAATGTTTAGAACTCACTTTGTCAGAGCATGTAGTTTTGACTAGTACTTTTATTTGTATATTGACCTATGGGGTTTTTTTAATTTATTATGTTACACCCATGCAAGTTTTCAAGTCAAATGTGCTTGCTTTCTGTGAATAGTGCTCTGGATTCTTTCCAGTTCTTTCTGTTGTGAGGTGAGAGCTTTCAGTGTTTTTGTTGCCAAACTGAGTTACGATAGCAGTTTTTGTATATTTTTAGTTAGGCCAATTCAATGTTTGCAATTGTTGGAAATTTGTACCAACAAACTCGAGCAACGTGGATTCACTCAAATCTATGCTACTCCACTTTCCAGAGCCCGAGTAAAGCAAGCGCGGAGGCCCCACTTATTTACCAGGTACAGTATATATTAAGCACATTTGGTCTGGCCTTCTGCGCCTGCTTCTTTCATTCTTTCATGTACCGGTGAGCAGAGCGATGCAGATTTGCACAAATTAAATTTTCTGGAACCATCTGTGGATGTATTAAACAACACTATCTGGCTCTNTTTTCTCTTTTACGTATAAACCAACATAATCTTTGATTTTCATATCAAATCCCAATACTGAGTTTCACAGTAATTTACATACTGCGAATGTAAATGCACCTATAAGATTATGTATTTAAAAATGGGCACATTCTTGCCTTAGAGTAATCAACATACTATTCAATCATACTGCCACCTAAACATACTGGCTGAAGTCACAACTATAAAATATACTACAAACAATTTTGCACATTTATGAAATTACTGTTTACCTATTTTGCTTTGCCATTAAAGTAGAAATGGCTTTTGTAGTATTTAAATCCACAAACCATGGGTGAATCATAGCGATCCAGTATAAACCTTTAATTCATTGACGGACCACAGCATTTGTTTCACATAGTAGATAAGAATAGAGACAAAATGAAGAGGCGGATACTTTGATGTGGGTGTACCCATTTTCTGATTAGCTGCATGAAGCTCCGGAATCGAGCTTCATGACCGATTGGCTGCTGCCATGCTGCAAATGGTTCCCCTATCAGCTGAGCTATTGGCTGGCTAGTAGGTTACCAGGCGCTGATCGGCGAACAGCATTCCAAGATGTTGCCGAGGAACGCCATTTTTCTGGCATGTGCAGCTGGAGTTCACAGTATGTGTGTCTTATTAGCCTCTGTATTCTTATTACTCTGAGGTCGCATGTAAGGCTTCCTGAATGCATGCAGTGTTTGGTATTGAGCTACATCCAAAATTCAATTTATGAAATAAACATGTGCTACTCCTGAAATCAAATCAAACACATTTCAATATCATGCACCTAACCACCGGGCCCACGTAAAGAATTATTCTTCCTAAAAAAAACTACATATTATACTAGAGTATGGCCTACCCCTTATCGCTCGGTTCACGTCCAATTTCAACAAGCTGTAAGAGACGTTGACTTACCCCATACCTTACCGTAAAGTACGTGCGCGCTTCCAAAAGTACAAAGTGATAAATATTATGTACCATTTCCCCAGTACTATTAATTCAACTTAATAGGTTTCGAGGGTAGGGTAACATATCAACTGCTGTCAATTAGAATCACGCACACTAGGAAAAATCAATAAAATTCCCTGTAGTATCAGCCAATCCAGGTTCTTAAAATGTTAACAAAAGGGTATTACTTCAACTTATACGATCATTACTTAAAAGCTGTCAATGCAGAAGACATAGGCCCAGGAAGAGTCCACATCTGAGCACGACAGAAGAAAACAGTTTGCACTCACCTGAACTTGTTCTTGATGGGAGAGGAATTCTGTTAGCACCTTTCCTACGAGATCTCCTAACATAAGATCGTGAAGAAGTGAAAGAAGCGCTCGGCATCTTAGTATTTCCTATTACAACCAAATCAACTCAAAATGTCTTAAACAAAGAACACCTTTCTGCCATTACATTCAGCCATTTTCTGCTCTCGGCACTGACGTACTTTGTAGCCAATACGATAGCTTTCCTAAAACCAAAAAATTGAATGTAAAGGTCACGTGATCTGTGTATCCATCATGGAGGACGATGTTGTTAAAGTTTATTCATGTTTATCACCAGTTTTAGCGTGTTTCGTTTTGTCTGTTATTTACGTAGCTAGTTTATACATATGGAGTTCTCCACATAACAGGTACGAACGTATTCTAAAATTATTTAATCATCAATACACTTACGGGTGTACGTACTGACACAGTTGCCAAATTTCATTCTATTATTCAAAATATCATAGTAGTGACTTAACATAAATTTGTAACATTATGCCATGGCTAACATCCAAATAATTAATATAATAATTGTGCATGTGTAATATTTATAATATTTTGTATTCTAGGGATCATCCATCAACAATTAAACGACGGTTCCTAAGCGTGTTAATAGTGATGCTTGTGTCGCCGGTGTTTTTATACTTTCTACTAGGACAAAAACACCAAAAAGTAAGTACACTTAAATTTATCCTGTGCTTTGTGCCTTTCAATTGTTACGGTATTCAGTTGTTTGTACAGTTAAAGTAACTACTGGTTGCTGTTCGTGCCATAGAGAGCGTGTAATATTCACTGTAGTATTTGTGTGGCGCGAAAATCAATTTGTGCGGTGTGGCAAAATCTATTTATTTTAATTTTATATATTTGGTAAGCCACCTTCAGATACCAATCTTGAGTACGAGTGCTCAAGAGATGTAGGTGTCAAGAGCTACATGTTTAAAGCATACATTACATACAGTATACATTACATATATACAGAACAGAAAATATATAAATTAAACNCGAGTGCTCAAGAGATGTAGGTGTCAAGAGCTACATGTTTAAAGCATACATTACATACAGTATACATTACATATATATAGAACAGAAAATATATAAATTATAAAAATATACACAAAACTATATCCTTAAACAATAATCTTTAAAGTTTTTTGACATGTATACTATACTGTCAATTGTCTAAATATTTGTTTGTAGAGTAGTATGATTTTGATACCAAGTATTTTTTTAAGTTTTCTTTGAGAACTTGGTAATTATTTAGAGTAGCAGCCTTTCTGTAAATTAAAGAAAAAAATCACGGAAAGCGGTGTTTTTCCACTTTACTAATTGCGCAGAACACGAATTTACTAGGGGCATTAATGTATTAACAATACAAACTACAAATATGATAGTGGGGAGGGCTATGAATATCAGGGAAATTGTGGGGTAAAATCACTAAAAACACTTCCACAAAAAATACAAAAACACCTCAATTTAACATATGTCCACCCAATTTCATAATATGTGCCCACCTAACCTAACCCCACAATGAGTGAATCAGTATTTTACATTTGTAATCTAACCTAGGATTGTTGGGTTTTAATCTAACCTAGAATTGTAGGGTTACAATCCAACCTAGGATTGCTAGATTTTTATACAACCTAGGATTGTAGGGTGTTAATCTAACCTAGGATTGTAGGGTTTTAATCTAACCTAGGATTGTTGGGTTGTAGGGTTTTAATCTAACCTAGGATTGTTGGGTTTTAATCTAACCTAGGATCCTTCACATGGTCGGGTTCGGACGTCGCAAACCACACACACACATAATATTCCACTCACCGCGAACTGCATTGTATCCCATACAATGGCGTACTAAGCTATTGTCTTTACGTCTGCAGCCGATAGGTAGCGTTAGCACACTTACATGGCTATTCAACATGGCGTCCGACGTAAACAAAACGGCCGAACTGCTTGTACTTTTATCTATTTTATTCAGTACATTCTACTTATTTTACCATTTCGCCCTCCTTAATAATAAAAAAGTAAGCTGTGCAAAACCCATTTATGTTACTTTTGTGGGTCTACGACTTTTCCTTCAGAAAAGCAGCTACTCTGAATAATTACCTGCGTCATTTATTAACGTGTATGTGTCGCCGGCAAACAAAGTTGTTTTGGTTTTACATGCTTCTGGTGTAACAATTTCAGCATTTAAAGCTTTTGTTTGTGTTTTGATTTTCTTTGGGTTGTATGTTTATTTATTTTGGAACCGTAATTATATATTTATTTTAAAGCCCCTACCTTCAGGTACAGCTAGATTTGTAATATTCAGGATATCACCTCTAAATTTTATTTACATTATTTTTGGTTTGTTTACTTTTCACGTTTTGACAGTTCTATTTCTTTTATTTGTTATTTGAGAACTGAGCTTAGATATCTTTGGCAGTGTTGATTTTAATTGTATCGTCTGTTTTCTTTTTGCATTTCTACCTGGTTTTATCCAGCTGTTTTGGCCATGGAGAAAGGTATAAATTACAGGAATTGATTATACAATGACGTAGTAGGAAGTGACGTCTTTCAGAAATTTTCCGTGAAATTAGCGTCATTGTGGGAACCCCAGTGTTTAATTACTCTCTCCTCAGACGCCATGATAAGCAGATTATCGTAAAATTTTGTCCGCGAGATTTGCTTATAATTTTGATATTACTGCCCATCGTAAGAGTAGGCATGGTGTTAGAGAGGCACCAAGTTACCATAAATATGCGGAGCACTAAAGATGAGGCCCGAGCCGCATAGTAATTACAAGAACTTCGGCAGCCGTCTCCACCTGCATATTAAGTATGACCTACAGACGCTGGGTAATATGCATTGACATTATTTTACGCTCAAATGCTACAAACTTTTCATCTTTTGATTTTGGAATCTCTAAAATAATTGAACTTTAAGAGAGTGATATTAAACAAATTTTTTTAAATTTAATCTGGAATTTACGCAGGGTGTTTTATTTTCCACGAGCATTACCAGAAGCCAGTAGAGAGAATTTTGTGTTCTAAAACTGAGTTACTTCTACGAACTTTTTAAGATTTAATGATGAGAAAACTGATGAGTCAGTTCCAGTTTACTCATGTAAGCTATCTTTTTGTTTGTTGAGATTTTGAGAGGTTATTTGGTATTCCGTTTCTTTTCAACTGAACATAATTTATTTTGACAGCAATTTTCCTTAGTTTTCATGAGGTTACTTACGTTTATTTGTTGAATTTCTATAGAAACTATTGTGAAATTGTCGTAAAGTGAAAAGTGATATTTCAACATGAGTAAGTCGTATGTTAGCAAAGTTTGGACTTATTTTACAATATGTGATGCCGAAAATGTGAATTGCAAAATATGTAACAAACAATACTTGCGCAAAGGAAGATCAACTAGTGCTATGAGAAATCACCTGGAAGCTATGCATAACAATGAGTATAATAAATTTAAAAAACGGGAAAATGAAAAGCAGAATGCCTCTACAACAAATGCTGTGGCGTCCTTAATAAGCAAAATGATTGCTTTGGAGGACTTACCGTTTAGTTTTGTGGAATGCATTGGATTTGTCAGATTGATGAACCACCTATGTCCGTCGTATAATTTAAAAACTCGACAACATTTGACTTTGTTTGTATGCTAGAATTTCTACGGCAAGGTAAAAGATAAAGTTCTGGAATTAATCGAATCATTTGAAAAAATGGCATTTACAACTGATATGTGGTCTGATTCTTGTTCGGGAGTATCGTTGCGGAGTTTTACATGTCACGGCGTAACAAAAGAATTGGAAAGAAAAATGATTGTGTTAAAAGCAGAGGTAATTTAACGATGGCCAACATACTGGTGAAAATATAGCTATAAAACTTGAAACCATGTTGTCATTATGGTAAATACCCAAAGAAAAATGTAATGCATTGTTAGGGATGGTGGTACTAACGTGAAAAAAGGTATTTCCTTGTTATTCATTAAAGACTTTGATTGTTCATCACACCAAATTGAACGGGTTGTCAAGGAGGGGCTTAAGGCACAAGATTCCGTTATTGCAGTGATTACAAAATGTAAAAAGATGGCAACTCATTTTCACCACTCAAATATTGCTCAAGATGAACTTGCAGATCTACAAGAAAGACTCAGTCAACCAAAGCTTAAGATTATACAAGAGTGTGTTACAAGATGGAATAGCAACTTTTATATGTTGGAGCACATTTTGAAAAACAAAGATTCGTTGTGTCTTTACGCTTCCACAAATAACAAAATTTCACAACTAACTTCCCAAGAGTGGATAATTGTGGAAAAACTAATTACTCTGCTTAGACCGTTTGAAGAAATTACAAATGAATTAAGTGCAGCCAATATTTCCATATCTTCAGTAATTCCATTATTGGCCACCTTGGAAAAGGTAATAGAGTAATTTGATGTGACTTGTGAATGCATTGGGAACATGATTCTCGTTCTAAAACAAGAACTAAGTCGCATATTTTCTCATTAGGAAAATGACGTATTGTTTGCTATGGCTACTTTCATTGACCAGAGATACAAAATGAAATTTTTCAAAAATTCCTCAACCAAAGATCAAGTTGTGGAAAATATTTTAGAATCAATTGGAAACGATGAATCAAGCCTATCTTCTTGTTCAAATCCTAAGCGTGCCAGAATGACTAATCATGGGATTGAAACCTCTGGATCCAGTGCCTGGTTATCAGGGAAATCCACATCTTTAAGAGACACCATGAAATTGCTGATGGATTCCAGTGAAAGTGAAGAAGGAGAAAATTAAAGTCCAAACCCTATAGAAGTTTTTATTAAAAAAACCATCAATGAATATTTAATAGATAAGCGTGTGGAAAATGATGTAGACCCACTTACATGGTGGAAGGTGAAGTATGGTATTCTTTCTCCTATAACCAGGCAATATTTAGTAACACTACCCACCAGTGTACCTAGCGAAAGAGTTTTTAAGGGGGCAGGTCTTCTTTACACACACCACCGAAATAGGCTGCAAGGAGAAAAGGCATCAAAACTTTTATTGTTGAAGTTTAATATTCCTCTACTCCAATTTAATTACTAAGTGTTTTATGAAACTTACCTAACTTACTTAAGTATACTTAGTAATTAAATTGTAATTTAATTACTATTATATTTTTTATAGTTTATCTATTATTATTTTGAATTCAAGAAGAAATGTTAATGGTTGTGTTAAAAATAATATAACTAGAACCAAAGTTAAAATTAACATTATAATTTGAAGAAGTTTATTTTTTGTTTTAATCAAAAAGAAGAAATGTTTTCGTTTGCTTTCTCAAAAAAGATATTGTAGACTTCATTTATAAGTAGTAGATTTAATGTACAATATAAATACATCTTATTACTATTAGATTAGATACACAGAGATCTTGTAGAATTAATATTATTTAGATACCTATCAAGTTGCATTTGTGTTCTCACAAAATATCTCATTTATAGTTGATTAGTTTAATTTAAAATGTGGTAACATATTTAGCTCCATTGTTTTGTGTTTAAGAAGTTCAAAATTTATTTTTGTTATCATACAATTGTTATTTTAGTTTGCAAGTTTAAGTAAATACGTACCTAAATCTGATTTTTGCTTAGATAAATAAGAATAAAAGATTATTAAAAGCATCTGTATGTACCTAATGAGGAACATCAAGACTGTTTGAACCTGAAACTTTTTTATTAAAATATAAATTCCTAAATAAAAATATTATGAATCTTAGCAGTTGCATTGTTATTTTATAGATATTAAAATTTTTCATTGCCAAATACATTTGCAACATATTCGCATAATTTCTTGAGAATGTGAATGTGAATATTCGTTACATCACTAATATGTATTACTAAGAGCCCAATACAGACAGTGAGTTACTCCGCCAATGGGTTCAGGGCGTACAATATCATGGTTGGTGGGAGTGACCAAGGTGGAAGTTAGGAGATGTGGATTGGTATTTCGGCTGAGCGTCATTTCGCCAGGGTGGTGGGATGGGGGAAACACTTACCACCCCTCCGACATTCCATCCTGAAGTGTCCACCCCGCAAAATCGCTGTGCACCATATCCTCTATCTCTCTGTCCTTTTGTTTCGTGCCGTGGTGTCGCTTTCTGTTGGAGATTATTTACTATATGTCAGTGGGTAAAGAGCGCATTTGGCTTATGTATAGAACTTCCTCCTCCCACCAAGGCAATCCGGGTTCAACACCCGGCCGAGTTACTCTGCATTATAGGAATCACTCCAAATTGATTTTGAAGCTTGCAATTGGAACAAGTCGTCTGGTAAGTCCTCTCAAATATGGCGATGTTATGAAGCTAAATCGAAAATATGTTCAACCGGAATATTCCCCATTCTATGATATCCTGAAGAGAGGATACAGAAAGAAGTGTGACGTTGACGAGTAGTGAAAAGTGATCACAGTTTTTACTTCAAATTTACACAAACCTATTGGCTGTGAATAAGTTTTTCTAATAACAACAAGCAATGGCTCGCTATGTTAGTTTGTGCGACATTTACATTTCTACAGTAACCTCGCCGAGTTAAAAATCTGTAAGATTTTTTAAAGAAAAGCACTTAAAATGGATTTAAAGTAAAAAAATTACTTTATGGTGGTGGTTGGCAAGTTGGGCTTCTCCTTCCGTGGGCGGAGTGGGGCTCTCTGGTGCCATCTCTCGGTCCATGCCGAAAGCAGGCGTCTTCTCTGTCATGTGGGGTTGCATCTGCGGCGTGAGCTTAGGCGCTTAGCTCGCGCGTTACACTGGCTTCTATCACACTAGAGAGGTTGGCGTGATGTCTGATAATAAGGCAAACTAACTTGGCTGCCTTTGTCCGTGAGTGCCCCCGCGTCTAGGGGCGTGCTGGTAGACTCTGGATGCAAGTTGTTTGAGGTTCACACCCCGCCTGGGTTACGTGATTCNTGGCTTGCTATGTTAGTTTGTGCGACATTTACATTTCTACAGTAACCTCGCCGAGTTAAAAATCTGTAAGATTTTTAAAAGAAAAGCACTTAAAATGGATTTAAAGTAAAAAAATTACTTTATGGTGGTGGTTGGCAAGTTGGGCTTCTCCTTCCGTGGGCGGAGCGGGGCTCTCTGGTGCCATCTCTCGGTCCATGCCGAAAGCAGGCGTCTTCTCTGTCATGTGGGGTTGCATCTGCGGCGTGAGCTTAGGCGCTTAGCTCGCGCGTTACACTGGCTTCTATCACACTAGAGAGGTTGGCGTGATGTCTGATAATAAGGCGTGCTAACCTGGCTGCCTTCGTCCGTGAGTGCCCCCGCATCCAGGGGCGTGCTGGTAGACTCTGGATGCAAGTTGTTTGAGGTTCACACCCCACCTGGGTTACGCGATTCCATGTGCAGATGAGGCGAAGTCGTGTTTATATTTACTTATTAAAGAGTGCCACGTGTCAGCTTATCGCAGCGGCTCGCAATGGTAAGTGCAGAGGCATGCCTTCGAAATACGTAGTCGGCTTCTCGTGTACTCAATTGTACCCACCTGTACTTCTGTTGATGTTAAATAAGATGTTCATCACTAATCAAAAACAAATAGCCCTTTATATTTAAACTCTGGAGGCAAGAGGATTCTGAAGGAATAGTCCACCGGTCAAGTTTCTTTCTGTATTTATTCTTAGGAATAATTTCTCTTCCTTCCCCCTCCTCTCCTCCTTTTCAATTCATTTCCCAAATTATCAGAAGATACATAAAATAAAATATTATTAAGGAACCAGATTACATGTCACAATAGTGGATTTCCTTCTTTAGTAAAAATTATTCTAAGAACTGCTTACATTTTCAGCATTTCCATAATCCCTTCAATTGAGTACAAGGTGATAGCTTATACAGGAATGCTTACCACCCCCAGACATTATGAAGTGAACCCTTCCCCTCCTTCCTCTTTTACTTTCCAGGCACCCTTGTGGGAAATTTGCCACCTCCCCTTTGTGTGCACAAAATCACATATGCGAGAAACCGTTGCTTAAATATTAATAACAAGAAATGGAAACGAAAAAGCTTAAAACCAATATTAAATTTAACAAGTAAAAAAGTTAGTAANTTAAGGAACCAGATTACATGTCACAATAGTGGATTTCCTTCTTTAGTAAAAATTATTCTAAGAACTGCTTACATTTCCATAATCCCTTCAATTGAGTACAAGGTGATAGCTTATACAGGAATGCCTACCACCCCCAGACATTATGAAGTGAACCCTTCCCCTGTTTCCTCTTTTACTTTCCAGGCACCCTTGTGGGAAATTTGCCACCTCCCCTTTGCATGCACAAAATCACATATGCGAGAAACCGCTGCTGAAATATTAATAACAAGAAATGGAAACGAAAAAGCTTAAAACCAATATTAAATTTAACAAGTAAAAAAN
This sequence comes from Clitarchus hookeri, assembly GCA_002778355.1. NCBI lineage: Eukaryota > Metazoa > Arthropoda > Insecta > Phasmatodea > Phasmatidae > Clitarchus > Clitarchus hookeri. The sequence goes on along the minus strand of NQII01000994.1, from coordinate 482,573 downwards.
GAAATATTAATAACAAGAAATGGAAACGAAAAAGCTTAAAACCAATATTAAATTTAACAAGTAAAAAAGTTAGTAATAATTAAACATGTAATAAATAAAACAAAATCTGTATCTTGTAGAAAAAATCTTGTTTTTAATTTTTGGTTTTGTATTTTTTTCAAGACAAGAGCTGCTAGCAGAATTTTTTTTTTAACAAAGCCAAAAGTAAAAAAATGCTACACAGTACTGTAACTAAAAAAAAAACTTCAGTATAAAATTAAAACATTTGAAAATTATGAAAGTTCCTGCTTAAACAAGAACTGAAGTAAAACAGGGTAGTCATTTTTTTTTACCTAAATTGATGACCAAACCACCAATAAACTTACTTCCATGATTCTCCATCTTATCTGTTTCCTTCCGTAGATTCTTTATTATGTGGGTTCAGGGATGGATTTCCTTTATTGTCACCCGTAGGCCCAAGAAAAAGTGCTGCCCCTCCCCAATTTTTTTTTTTTTTTTTTTTTATCTACTTTGCAAAGGGAAGAAAGGCTTATGAGATAATTTTCTTGTCTGTGTGTGTACAGGATACCCGAGTTTAATAGTTTTCAACCATGCCGGGCACTTACTTTTAAAATGGCAGCCATTTTTTAATTTAGGGTGATATGTCATATTTCTGGAACTATTCAATTGAATTAAACCAAATTTTGTATGTTGACAGCGCGTCATGTAGACATCGAATTTATAGATGGATATTGTTGTTGGTCTGCCTTTTGGAAGATACCACCACATAAAAAATAAACTTTTACATTATATCTCAAAAACTACTCAGTCAATTCTTGCAAAATTTNTGGAAGATACCACCACATAAAAAATAAACTTTTACATTATATCTCAAAAACTACTCAGTCAATTCTTGCAAAATTTGGCACGTAAGTATAGTAAGGTAGGTCATGCAATTCAAATCTATGAGACTCCTATTTTCAAAATGGTTGACAATGAAATTATTTTATGTTTATTNCGGTAGGTCATGCAATTCAAATCTATGAGACTCCTATTTTCAAAATGGTTGACAATGAAATTATTTTATGTTTATTTTGTATAACTACCATTACGTTCAACCAATTTTGACCAAATTTTGTATTCTGACAGTATCTATTATAAACATTATAATTGTCAAGAAGAAACACTTAAGTCAGCTATTTTATAAGATGGCACCACATGAATTAATAAAGTTTTTATGCCATATCTTTGCAAACAATTAATCACTTCCTCCCATATTTGGCAAACAAGTAGTACTGCTGTAAACAATGTTTACAGGAATATTATAAGTAGGTTAGACACTTATTTTCGAAATTACAGTTAATGGCCATTTTTATTATAGAACTTAGAACTTTTGCTGTATCGTCGAAACTATGAAATCAATTCCAACTTAACTTTGTATGCAGGAAGTATATAGTAAAATCATCACTTAGTTTCTTTTGTCCGCCATTTTGTAAGTTAGCACCACATGAATAATTAGAATTTTAATGTCATCTCTGGGAAACAAGTGACCGATTCCTGACAAATATGGCAAACAAGTAGTACCGTGGTAGATTATGTTAACTAGTGTGTTTTAATTAAATCAAACTCTTATTTTCAAAATGGTGGCCATATAAACTTTGTNTGGTAGATTATGTTAACTAGTGTGTTTTAATTAAATCAAACTCTTATTTTCAAAATGGTGGCCATATAAACTTTGTGCGTTATATTGCCACAACAATGTAATTAATTCCAATGTAACTCTGTATGCTCACATTATGTATTACAACTATCAAATATGCCCACAAAAAGTCTCTTTAATCTGCCATTTTGTAAGATAGGATCACATGGCAAATTAAAATTANGTATGCTCACATTATGTATTACAACTATCAAATATGCCCACAAAAAGTCTCTTTAATCTGCCATTTTGTAAGATAGGATCACATGGCAAATTAAAATTGGAATGTGGCCACATCTCTGAAAAATTTAGTGTGCTATGTTTACAAAACTATGTAACCGATTTTAACTTAACATCGTATAGTGGCAGTATCTACGACAATCACTGAATGTACTAATACATAACCTTTTTTTGTCCTCGGTTTACGAAGTTTGCCAATTGAAAACAATGGAGGTTTTGTGCTATATCTCAAGGACCAGTCAAAATATTCCCACCAAATTTTTTTATGCTAGTAGTATGTACTACAGTAGAGTACGTTATATCTATGAAACAATTTGATGAAATTTAACCAAACTTTGTACACTAACAGTATTTATTAGCAGCATCATTTATGCATTCTGAGGTCCTCTTCTTTCATTCTTTTGGAAAATAATGCCAGGCGAGAAAATAGAACATTTGCCATATTTCCAGAGCAATTCAATTAATTTCCACCAAATTTTGCACAATGTTAGTGCTACCGAAGGCCACGTAGAGTCAAGTGGTTTAATTGAGGTCAGACATTTATTTTTGAAATTCCAGCTATATATAAATATTTTGATAAGTGTGACATCTATTTTCCAATTTAACCAAATTCAACCAAACTCATTATGTTGACAGTATTAGAAGCATAGTGTAGAAAACTTTTTTTAGGCAATTTTGTAAGATAGCAACGTTTAAGGAAAAAAGGTTTTTATGCCTTATCTTGGGGGGTACCAATCAACCGACTCTCACCAAATGCACACATAAGTTGTGCTATAGTAGGCCATGTAAACTTATGTGTGTTAAGTGGTCTATACATTTATTTTCAAAGTGATGGCCTTGTAAATATCATTCAAAACATTATACAGATTACATCATAAGTTTATGGTCGGAATCCTACCCCCGTGATGCAGTTGATTACTCTCTACCTTTTTGAATGAGGTTTTCAGGGTTCGAGTCCCAGGTAAGGCACGTGTGTATATGTAATTGTCTCGGTACTGTCGTATATGTTCATGTTCCTGGTTAATGATATTGCTGTCAACGAGACATCAAGGCCTTCCTGCTATCTATGCTTTTAAGAAATTCATTAAAAATGATTTGCACCCATGTAGAGTAAAGTAGGCTCGTTAGTTATACCAGTAACTTCTTGTTCTTCATTTATTATTTTACATCCTACAGCGACAAGACCAGGTGCATCATCATAATTAAAATTATTACATTAAACTATTTAAAGTAAATAATTTTAATTAAAATAATATGTAATGCAAACCTTTATATTTTCTCCTCACAGGTGTATAGGTTTTTTCTATGGACTGCTGCATTTGGGGCTTGAATCACCTTTTACGTGCATGTGGTAAGGAAAGGCCTCAAGAAATATAAGTACATATAATTAATTTTAAATCATTCATATACAGTTGTTTAGCATTTTTTTACAAAGCTAATGTAAAAATAATTAAAATCTTGTCCAAATGTAGATTAACCTTGCCACAGAAAAGCAAAATATGAAAACAGACAATACAATAGGTAGGATCTGTCATCTTTGCTCCTCTATTCGTCACTGTGTTCCAACAATAGGAAAGATCTGTAGGGACCAGAGAATGCGCTTGCTTACGTTTTGAATTACTGAATTAAATATTACTGCAATGAAAATACACAATGAGAGTTATTTAATAGTAAGGAAAACATTTACTAATTTATTTAACTTCTCATAAAAGTATTAAACTTTACAGTACTTCTTCTGGAGAAGACCTTCATTATAGCATTCCTGTATTTATTATCATATCACTACAGCGATCCCATAATGAGGAGGGGCCCTGGGATATAGAGTTTGTCAACAGAGTTACAAACACAAACATATACCTATACAAAATATTTCAGTACACATCACTGCAGGTACTATACATCATATCACATCATACTACATATTACTAGACACTATACATCATATCACATCATACTACATATTACTAGACACTATACATCATATCACATCATACTACATATTACTAGACACTATACATCATACAAACACTTAGTCTTCTGTAAAATCACCAAATGAAATTAATTTTTATTTGGGCTTCCTTTCCTGGTTTCCTCTGCTCTTTGATCCAGCACAAAACAAACTTTGACAATTATTGTCTCCCCCCCTCCTACCACACCTAAAATGTCTGTGGTGTAGTTTGCATCATAAGCCCTTCATGTGGGTTATTGTGTTTTAGCATATTTTGCTTACTATTAGTTTATCTTTGTAAACTCGATAAAATATAACAATCTCCCAAATGAGTGCCGTACAAATCTTCACCAAAAAAAAACTTAAAATTCTATAGCACACTACAATTATTTTTTTAAGATAATTAAAAATTCTTTTAAATTTTTATATTGAATTAGAGTACTTAACAAAAATTTAGGTAACAGCATGGTACATTACAAAAACCAAAAAAGAAACTATCTCTTGCTTCCTGTCATGCATCACCTCTTACATTTGCAAAACACTGATGGCAGGGAGGGCAAAGAACGCCTCCATTCCCCTAACACTCATCGCTTTCCATGTAATTGCAACAGCAGGCACTCTGATGATGTAATACTGATACATAGCTAGCGCAGCAATGGCCCTTAATTTGTTGATAATGACAGATAATGATATATGTCCCCTGAGACAGAGGAGGAGAGGAACACCCTAAGTCATTAAGAATATTTATATTGCATATGAAAGAAGAATGCATTTACATATTTTGTAACATTAAAATATCTTACTATAATTTATTTATTTAAATAGTTTAGAAAATTGTTTAATAAGTGTACAGTTTTAATCAAAATGTAAGCTTTTTATTATTATTTTTTTTGTGAATGCTTCAGAAAGCACATTTTGCACAAATAAAATCTCACAAGACCCTTAAAGTAATTAGGGTACGTAAGTGAGTACAGGCACAGGACATGGTAGTATGTATACAATAAACATAAAAATATTGCACCGCACTAAGCATGTATTGCAGGGTGCACATAGAATGGTGTTGGACCACCCGTAGCACAGACGCAGGTGTGATATGGTCGCACTTGAAGGCATGCAGATGTTGAATTTGCTCCTGAGGAAGATCCTGCTACAGCTGGCGCAACTCACCCTCCAAATTTGCTGTATTTTCCGCTGGCCGAAGCTCCCGTCCAATCTGATCCCAAACTTTCTAAATTGGCTGGAGGTTTGGGGGCCTTGCTAGCCGAGGAAACATGTTGACATCACGAAGCTAGGCCAGAGATACCCATACTGTGTGAAGCCAGGCATTATCCTGCTGCAAATGGGGATAAGCAACACCAGGAAGGGGAGCGCACATGGTCGCAGAATTTCCTGGATGTATCACTATGCCATTAGGGTTCTCAGGGTTCCTTCAATCACCACCAGTGGGGTGCCGGAATCATAGGAAATGGCATCCCACGCCACGACGCCTCTTGTTGGGACGGTGTGCAGCTCTACAGGGAAGCGTGTATCATGGCGCTGGTCAGCACGTCTCCAGACTCAAATTCAGCAGACAGAACCGTGATTCATCGCAGGACATCACTCGTTGCCATTCCGCAAGCTGCCATGCTGCCCGTTCCCTGCAGAAGGTAACACATGCTCTGCGATGCTCAGGTCGTGATGGTAGACATCGTAAGGGATGCTCCAACGACAGATCCTGCTCTGCTAGCCGACTGGATATGGTACCGGTGGACACAGGCGTATCCCCAGCTGCCATGACGCGTCCCTGGATGGTGTGCAGTAACACCCGTGGAGTTCTTACAGCCTGTCGCGCGATGAAACAATCCTCCCTCCTGGTGGACCACCGGGGTCGACCCAAGCCTTCTCAGCGAGTGTGTATACCGTTCTGTTACCTCTGTATCCTACACGACCCACAGTTTAGGCAAAACTGTTTAAATGGCAAGCAATGAGTTGAAACATCCGACCTGCCTCTTGGAGGCCGGCGATGCGGCCTCTCTCAAACTCATCCAGCTGGGTAAAGGCGTGTCGAAATGTGCCATCGGCACATGCTGCATCTTCACTGAACTTGTCTCTGTTGCTCGCACTACTCATACTTCTANGTGTCGAAATGTGCCATCGGCACATGCTGCATCTTCACTGAACTTGTCTCTGTTGCTCGCACTACTCATACTTCTACTAAGGTTTTATTCAGTGTCTTGCAGCTATTAATGATGGAGGGACATGTATACCCCCTAGTGGCATGCTCGCGCAAGCAAACTGCATTAAACGCAAATGGGACACATGTCAGTCTGTGATGACACTGTGTGGTAATCGTCTTTGTACTCGTGCAATTCATTCATGGTTATAATTTCTTTTTTTTTTTGCAAATAAATGTATTTCAAAACATTATTACCAATTTTCTCATCATACAACCAGAGTAATTATTATGNCTTTTTTTTTGCAAATAAATGTATTTCAAAACATTATTACCAATTTTCTCATCATACAACCAGAGTAATTATTATGATAGTCTTGCTTCATAAAGTGTTTTTTGTTGTTTTTTTATTATTATTATTAAGCTATCCGGAATGTAAATATGCTTAAATGTGGATTAAAAACAGACTCTTTAAGTAATTTTTTTTAGTCATGTAAATAATCAAATTTTATCAAAATATTGTAGTGTTACAAAATATATGCTTTTCCTTTCATATTCAACATTGATCTTACTGTTCTGACAATTTTGTAGTGTGTGTACTACTTTTTAATGAGTCCAACATTTTGTACAGTTGGGTGCAGCACTCGATTGGTAGCCGCTCTCTGCTACCTTGAATACGTTTCTTAAACATTATGTTGCGGCAGTCCCAACCACAACATTTCTGTCGTGTGGTAATACCAAGCAAGAGCCAGTGCAAGGAGCAGCGATGAAGGACAGAACTGTGTGCTTGTTCCAGCCCAGCCTGTGGCACATGCTTGGTCTGAAGGTGAGCGGACTGCTGCCGGCTATCGTCATGTCGCTGCTTCTCACGATGGTGCTGTTCCTCGGCCCGTTGTCCGTGCAGTGCCTGGCCGGGCTTCGGAGACTCTGCACAGGTACCTACTGAGACACCTCGTATTTCTCTATGTAATTTGTTGATATTTTGTGTTAGTGTGTCCTCTCTACATTTTTTGAAGCAAGTACCTATTTGCCGGAATATAAAACATTTTATTCCAATTTTAACCTCGGGATAATGTTATTGTCTTTGCCTTGAATAGTAGCACGTGATGTTTAATGTTTTCAACTAGACACATGATTTATTGGTAGTTCACGATAAAATGAGCACTCTCGAAGTCAACCCCTTGAAAAAAATCACTGCCCCATAACTGCATACATTTTAGCGTAAGCAATGACCTCAATACTCACAGTAAAGTTGGCAGCTAATTATTTGTTGTAGTACCAGATCTTAACACCTCACTAGACACAATATTAAACATTAACTGCACCTGAAATTCATCACTCAGTGTTTGTTTTATGCACATAAGAATGAAAATGACGCAATGATAACACATTTTGGGTCCGTTGTTTTGTTTATTCTTTGGTTTTGCCTGTTTGCGTTCCAGTGTTCAAAAGCTCTGAATTCCGTGAATTTNGGTCCGTTGTTTTGTTTATTCTTTGGTTTTGCCTGTTTGCGTTCCAGTGTTCAAAAGCTCTGAATTCCGTGAATTTACGTTTCTGTCTGGTCCTTGCTTTGGTTGGTTCTCGTTATATGCGTTGAACAATGTGATTTGTGTGGCAGTTCAACAACCTCGAATATAAAATATTTATTTACGTAATTTAGGCCTATTTATGTCTTGTCAATAAAGTGGTTCTTTTTATAATTGCTTTTTGTATTTCAATGTGGTTTCTGGTTACGGGAAGTCTTTAACATTTCGCCTGATATGCCGACCTGACCAGCGTGTGTAATAAGGTTGTAATAATATAAAAGCTAAAATAAATTTAGGTTGAGTGCATTTAATTATATTTGCATTATTATTTAGCAATTCTGGAGCTTCAATGGATGTGTGTTATATTTACGTGACTGTCTGAGAATATGAGTGGATACCTCAGTACGTATTTCAGTAGTTTTTAGCAAATAAAGCTACGAAACTGCTTCGTATTACTTGTGGAACATTCCTCCTGTACTTTTAATTTGTTGGTACAGTTCCTCGGCATTTCATGTGGTTAATTTGCAGGTTGGAGTAAATTAGAAATGCTCAAGGATAAAGAGTTGTAGTCAGTCTGTTGCGGTCACAGTCTGTCGTGAGGGCAAAATAGTCCCTTCAGCAGAGGAGTGGACTTGATGACCACTACTTGCCTTTGCCTTGTTGGTGCGTCCTGGGCTGCTATATAGACTAGACTTGACCTAAGGTGAAGCGTCGTTATAGTGGTGGAAATAATCTTTGGACTAGGAGCTATTTGTGGGACTTAAGCATGTTGTTCCCTGGTAGCATTATGGTCTTCAGTGCAGACTGTCGCAGTATGGCTTGGTCTTGAGTGACTAGTCGGTCAGAGGGGTGGCAGGTGTGCATTGGGGATGTGCTGAATGTGGCATTTGCCTGCCTAGACAGACTGAGCTGTGTTTCAAACCCGTCAACTCTTTGAAGAGACTGGTATGCTTGATCGTAATAGGAAATAAGGAAGCACAATGGCATGTGTCTTGCGAGTTGATTCTTGAAGTGTTATGAGATTATTTTGAACTGTTGAACCTCATTGCTTGGGTTTCAAAACCATAATATCACTTTGGAAAGTAGGTACTCTTGAGTACAACTTTTGAAATGCAAGATCTTTGTGGAAGAGTTTTTGCTTAATTTTAAACTTCTGTTTACAAGGTGATGGAAGAAACGTACACACAATATGAACAGTGCATATCTTGAGTACACTGAATGCACTCCGGAGAAAATAAATTGAACACAGAAATACGATTTAAACATGAAACAGTCTATATGATATATATATACACTGAAGAGCCAAAAAAACTGGTACACCTGCCTAATATCGTATAGGGCCCCTCCGGGCACGCAGAAGTGCCACAAGACGACATGGCATGGACTCTACTAATGTCTGAAGGTATGCAGGAGGCAATTCACACCATGAATCCTGCACGGCAGTCCACAAATCCAATATCCGCAAATTTGAGAACGGGTTGCACGTCTGTCACGTTTAATGATTCTCGTCAGTCGTCGTTTGCCCCGTTCTTTCACGATCTTTTTCAGGCCGCAGCGANCGAACATCCAAATGTTATCGCTACCTCGGAGCTGCTATGTCCCATCTCTCGTGCGCCGACTATAACACCACGTTCAAACTCACTTAAATCTTGATAACCTGCCATTGTAGCAGCAGTAACCGATCTAGCTGCCGACCGCATCGCGTTACTCTGATTGGTTCCACACTTCTGTTATTTGCATACGCACGCCTATGCCACTTATTTTGACTCTTCAGTGTATATTGGCTTACAGATTGCAGACACGTTTCCTTCTTAATACTTGCAGGTAGAAAAGAATAGTTTTAAAAAACACCTGCAAATAGTCAAAGAAATATTGTTCTAGGCTGTTCACTGTAAAGTTAGCACTTTTGAGGCCCTAGTTACTTTTTTTTCCTATCAGCTTCTTTTATCCTTCCACCACTNTCCTATCAGCTTTTTTTTATCCTTCCACCACTTTTTAAAATAAATATTGCCATGTGAATAATAAATACGGTGTATATATTTCACCGGACTTGAAAGTTAATGTCTAAGGCTACAATAAAATATGTTTATTGACTATTATTCCAAATAAGAAGGGTTTCAAAAGTGCTCACTTTACCGTTTATAGCCTGTAGTGTGTGCTCATGCATGAGAGCAGGAGGCAGTTTTATTGTACATACTGCATGCGTGCGTGCCCATGTGGCTGATTTTGTCTGGCCATAAAACTTTTTTCAGCATGTCTGCTACTGTCTCCTTTGTGTGTGTTGTGTTTTTGCATCAGATAAGCACCTACAGTTATACTAGAATTAGCTCTTTTCTTAGATTGTGTCTGATCCTGCTCTTACATGTACGGAAAACTGAATTTGATTGGATGTATTCACTGTATTTTTCAATGGAAGGCCTTTAAAAGTTTATTAAGTTTCGATATTATATTATGTATCAATATTCAACTTCATTTTGCAAACTAAAATTCACATACAGCAAAAGAGAACATATTTACTGAGTGTCACTGACTTTGTAATATAACAAAAGTTTGTGACACTGCCCATGTGTGGGCAAAATAACTGGTATGCAGTAATCTTCATGTCATCGTGAAAGCTGTTTACAGTCTTGCTGTGTTTCAGAGCCGCCGGTCCACGTTTCAAATTTCCGGAACCTTATATGGTTACGGAATCACATCGTGGCGCCGCTGTCGGAAGAGTTCACGTTTCGAGCGTGCATGCTTCCTCTTCTCTTGCAGTGCTTCAGGCCCATGACTGCGGTGTTCGTGTGCCCGTTATTTTTTGGAATTGGTGAGGACACATTCCGTCGGCAACAGCACAGCCATGGGCAGCTTCAGTACGAAGGGAAAGTAGGAGATATGAAACAATTTCTCATTCCTGTAGTGCTATGATTATTTTTTGTAATCATCCACAATATGTCACAGAATAGATTTAATTACACTTTCAGTATATAAGTTTTTAATATAGAAAATTAAAATTGCAATATTAGATTTTCAATAAATGTCATTCACTTTTATGTATCTCGCATGGTAATTTATTAATTAAATTGATCTCTTCAAATAGCTTGGTTATCATAATATTCAAGAAATTTGAGCTGCAACAGTCTGGGTTTGCAGCTGCGTTACTGCAGATATTTTGGTGTATTGGAGCTTCTTCAGATGTCAAGTATTCAGTTGTAGAAATTGCAAATATAGTAAAATTATAAATGGCTAAGATAAAGTTGTTTACATTCTCAATTGTTTGTAGGCAGGGCTGGGTCAGTTCCCATTATCTTTTCTCAGTTCCAATAGTCGTGAAACATGAGGATGAGTACGAAGAAGGGAGGTTATAAACTGAATTTCACATTGATTGGCATAATTGAACATAACATAATTAGTCTATAAACACAAGACTGTGTAACCAAACACAAGTTATGAGTTACATCTCTTTATTTTAGCTCTATTTCAATTCTAAACGCAATCCAAACTCAAGAACCATACAGAGAAGCTACAATCAAACTTATAACAGCAATATCACAAAACTTATGTGACATAAGACAGAAGCCAAATATTGTGCGCACATGGGGAAGTGTTTGCGAGACTATGGGCTGAAGGGGGTAAGATAGGGTGTGTAACTCATGCTGTTGTTGGCCAGCCTTGTTGCTTTGCATGTGAAGAGGAGCGGAGTGTCTGTATAATAAAGCTTCCCTTCGTCACGGGCGGGCAGGCCGACCCGTGGGTGCAAGGCAGCGTAGCGTGTTCACTCCAAACCACCACTGCCACATTTATTTACAAATATTTGCCGGTGCGTGTGCAGGTTTTTTATTCTTTTTATTCATCCATATTGCAGCATACCAATTAAGAATAGCAACACTACAACCCATCTATTTTATCGCCGTGGATTAGCAAACGTATTTTATCAATTTTCATTGTTATTTCATACTTTTTTCCCCTTTCCCTCCTTATATGTTTGTGATTTTTTGGTTGTTCCTGAGAATGGACTTCATTAAATTGCTGCCCTCGTTAAATCAGGTCTCAACTGCATCACGTTTTTCTTGTGTAGCTGTGTAAAGTGATGACGTGCATTAATATTTAATGCTTTAAAAGTCATGGCCAGACAAACTTGTAAATAGTACTATTCAAATACATTACTAAGTTTGATTTTTACATTACGATTGGGGTGTGTTTGTTACATATGCATAAATACATTTTTTTCTATTTTTAAAACAGTTCCTTGTGGGGAAAATATTTATTTACCCATACACATAAATTACAATTTTTGTTATCTACAATGCTTTAAAAAAATTTTGTTTGTTTAATAAGAATCCTCTTGCTCAGAACTGGGCGGATGAGCGTGGGTGGTACATTTTTTTGGCGTTATGTCATTTTCTCAAACTCATTCAGGACAGACCAGACTGCAGAATTGCCAACACCTCCTGATATGCTTTTCCTATCATATGTCTTTGACACTACAGATTACCCCTTTCAGGCGTCTTGCTGTGATTGAGTCACTCTATTTTTGGGGCAATAAATCAGAATTGGTACTAAGTGAAATCTTTTCACTGTTCACACAGTAAATATCCCTTATTTGCTCTAAACTTCAATTCTTCAAGTGGTTCCTTACTATAGCGGAATGAATGATGGAAAACTTTGCTTGCTACATAGTCATGAACCATACATTCAGACCCTGTTTTGCAACTTTTACTATATTGATAATGTGTCATACTAATAGGAAAACAAAAAAATTTTGATTTATATAAAACACTGCAACAAAATATAAATATAAATTTTATTTTTAAACTTTAACAAAACTCTTTTTGTAAGTTCTTCTTCCGTCCTACGGAAGTTTAATGTAGCAGTTCTGTTTGTGGTAAGTTTTCTGCAAATTTTCTTAAAATCAACCACATTTTTCGATAATAAATCCAGTTCACGTGTGTCTCCACCATTGTTTTAGTATATTGGCTAGCCTTCCAACACCTTATTCCATTTTAAACTACAAATGTGTTCTACATTTTATGTTTGTATTTCTGTCATAGAAAAGTTCCCGTAAATGTTATCAACATGTGTAATTTATGGTTTCCATAAGTTTATTTAGATTTTTTCCAAACAGATAATATCTATCACCTGATATGTCTTATTGTAATTTTTTCAGCCCATTTTCATCACATGGTTGAAAGGATGAAAAATGGCCTTGATTTCAAACGAGCCTTAATGATTTCATGTAAGTATTCTTCCTTTATGTGTGTGTGTGTGTATGGGTGCATGCATGCGTGCGGGGGGGGGGGTTTTTACCACCCCCATCCACATGATAGAATGAGAATTTTAAAAAAAATTATTTTGTTGTATTTGTTATGTACACTATTTGCCATAAAAATTAGTGTGCGAAAAAGAAGTATTAAATTGAAACAAAGTGTTTTTAGGATAATAGTTCTAACAGTTTTGTTATAGCAATAACATTTTATTTCTCTTTTAAAGTGTAGTATGTGAATATTTGATTATTTGTTATAATGTTAAAAGAATTTTGTACTGCCTCAAAGTAGGTATGGAAGCCAGGTCAGGACCCACCTCTCACATAAAAATGGTGAACTTTAGTATTTGTGCTTAATTTCAGTAAAAAAATTTTACTCTTGTGTTAATAGCTATAGGATGTCCACGGTAAAGTGAGCACTTTTGAAGCCCTAGTTACTTTTTTCTTTCAGCCATTTTTTAATAAATGTAGCCATGTAAGTAATAAAGACAGTGTGTCTATTTCACNCTAGTTACTTTTTTCTTTCAGCCATTTTTTAATAAATGTAGCCATGTAAGTAATAAAGACAGTGTGTCTATTTCACCATACCCGGAAGTTAACGTCTAAGGCTATAAAACAAAATATATTTATTGGGAATTATTCCAAATGAGAGAGCTATAAAAAGTGCTCACTTTACCGTGAATAGTCTTTAATGTGTATTACATTGTTCTGGCATGATTCGATGCTGTTTGCATAGGACATGTGTAGGAGACCTGCTTAGCTCAAGCCAGTTGATAGCAAGGAGAAATTTATTTTATACCACATTTAAAGGTGCATTAATAATATTTTTACTAATGTGTACTATCCAATTTATTGAATATAATTCCGAATTTTGTAATTCCTTGATAGCCCTGTTTTTTTTAGAAATAACTCTTGAATGTATCACTGCAGCAAATTTTCATTGTAAGTTAGGGCTCCAAGAAAATAGTTTTGTGGTGTTTAAATGTTGCGCCTTCATAAATATTAGTATCTATCCAAGAGGTTATAGGGGCCTATTTGAACATGAGCAATTCTGAAGAGGCTCTCAAACATTCATTAAATTATTTGTTTGTGACTTCAAGAAAGAATCTGGTGCCTGGGATAGCGCCATTAATCCAGTTGTCCTGCGGAGAATGAGGCTTGTCACACTACTTACCGCTTTCTCTTTTTGCAGTTTCGACTTAATTGAACTCTTTAATTTGTGTGGCAGTCTTGAAATTAAATTTAAATTTATTTATTGTTCAAATGCTATACATTTAAGCCCAAATGACATTGTGATGAGGGTCTACAAATGCTCCACCATTTCACAAAATAATTAATGCTGCTCAAAATCTCTGGACTTTCNCTTACCGCTTTCTCTTTTTGCAGTTTCGACTTAATTGAACTCTTTAATTTGTGTGGCAGTCTTGAAATTAAATTTATTTATTGTTCAAATGCTATACATTTAAGCCCAAATTACATTGTGATGAGGGTCTACAAATGCTCCACCATTTCACAAAATAATTAATGCTGCTCAAAATCTCTGGACTTTCNGACATTGTGATGAGGGTCTACAAATGCTCCACCATTTCACAAAATAATTAATGCTGCTCAAAATCTCTGGACTTTCGCACCTTTTAAAGATGTCATGACACCAAGGCATTAAGTTCTCCTTCTTTGTAGCTTATGTGGGTCTAAACGAAAGGTGGAAAATAAGCTGTAAAGATTGTTTATTTTAATTAGCAGTCATGTTTTGTCTTTCATTTACAGACAGTCTCCTTTTATTAAGTCTTCTGCCAGTTATTTTCATTAAATAGTTATTTTGTTAATAATGATTTGGTTACTTCTGTGTCTTCCGAGGGATAAATGCTGGGTTGTGTTTTTTGGTAATATGTTTTTATTTTCAGTCTATCAGAGATGAAATATTTGCTGGTAAGCTAAATGCTGAAATGTTTATTTAGTTTTTGTCAATGCTGTAGTATTTGTTTTTTGTTTAAGGGTGAGATGTTCCTGTACAAAGGGTATTTGAGTTTGACGTACGCTTTGTTGTGTGCAATATTTAACCACTTTTATTTAGACGTGATGACCCAAACTAGCTAAATCTGTTTATTCCTCTATCTTGCCATTTGTAAATAGCCTCCTANTTTTATTTAGACGTGATGACCCAAACTAGCTAAATCTGTTTATTCCTCTATCTTGCCATTTGTAAATAGCCTCCTAATTTTTTTCACTTACTCATTAATTTCCAATCCCTGCGCATTTATTTTGATTGCAGTATAATTAATTTCAAAATAATATGTATATTCTGTAAGCATTGTCATGCACTCATGGTACAGATGAAAGAAAGAAATTATTACAATACCATTGCTTGAAGACAATGTTNAGTTTTTTTCACTTACTCATTAATTTCCAATCCCTGCGCATTTATTTTGATTGCAGTATAATTAATTTCAAAATAATATGTATATTATGTAAGCATTGTCATGCACTCATGGTACAGATGAAAGAAAGAAATTATTACAATACCATTGCTTGAAGACAATGTTCCACCCATCTGCAGCACAGAAGGACTTCTTTGTCAAACCACTTTGTACCTGAATAAATATGTAAATAGTCAAGCCTCTGTATGTTATCTTGCAGGAGATTTGCACGTGGTCAGTGACGTAACAAATAGGAGAGGCAGGGTATACATTGCCCCTCCCTAAATTTAGGTAAAGGCTGCCAGAATGAGAGTAAATGAGTCAGTGCCCCAGCTGTTTTTCTTCACCGAGATGTGTTTATATATTTTATACAATCTCTAATGAATTGTTATGAGGGTAATCCCAAAAATAAGGTCTCCTATTTTTTATACACATAAGAAAAGCGTTTATTGTCTACAATATTTACATAATTGTAAAGGTTGAACATTGATCTATTTTTCTACTTAATCACCATTTCGGTCGATGCATTTTTGTAGACACTGTGACAGTTTTTATATGCCCATGTCATACCAGCTCGCGCCATGTTGTTAAGGAAGCATTGAACCTCATTTTTCACATCATCGTCGGAGCTGAAGCGCCTTCCGGCCAAATGNCTTTCGATCCCAAAACACATTTGTCATGACTTTATGGCCAGACTGTGTTTGTTTGAATTTTCGCGGCTTGGGCGAAGAGGGGTGCCGCCACTCGCGTGATTGTTGTTTGGTCTCAGGTGTAAAGTGGAATGCCCAGGTTTCGTCACCCGTGACAATCGAGTCCAAAAAGTTGTCCTTTTCGTCTGCATGGCGGCGAAGAAATTCGCGGGAAGAATCAATATGTTGCCGCTTGTGGTCTTCCGTCAGCATTCGTGGTACCCATCTTGCGCATACCTTCCGATATTGCAACTTTTCCGTTAAAATCCTGTAAATTGTGCTTTGGGAAACTGCAGAACCAAAATGGAGAGATCATCCAGAGTGATCCGCCGATCTTCACACATTGTTTTCTCAACCATCGCNGAAACTGCAGAACCAAAATGGAGAGATCATCCAGAGTGATCCGCCGATCTTCACACATTGTTTTCTCAACCATCGCGACTGTCTCGTCGGAAATTGAAAGTCTCCCAGTGTTCGACTCGTTCGTGCATGCTTAACACATGCTAGCAAACAGGTATTCAGTAGGCGGATCACACCGCACATGAACAGAACAAACATAGCGCGCACAAACTTTTGCTTAAATGAATACCCACCTTTAGATTTCTGTTGTGTTTAATATCTGAAAATTACTAAGGTAAATTTTGTGTGCTGAATTTGTGTCTGTATATAGGTATTACATTCATAACTGTAATACAGTTTGTTATTATAAGCATAATATTTGTAAATACATTATCAACATTACCTGAAATTTGTATTCACTTTGATATTTTTTCAAACAGGTTTTCAGTTCATGTATACAACTCTGTTTGGTGCTTACTCTGCATTTCTGTTCGTTAGGACAGGTGAGTACATTGACATTAACTTGTCTGTTAATATGTAATTCATTGTGAGGGTATCGCGGTTCATCAAAGTGTAGAAAACGTGTGAAAGTTTTCTTATGTGGGCTTTTGTGTTTCATTATGCTCTGCGAGTTCTCAGTACTAAAGCTGGTTGTTGCCTAAATTAAGTGTGATTTATTTTCTGTCAATCACTTAATTTACCGGAATCCATTTATACCTACTCAACGTTACCTGAGCAGTCTGGGATAGTAATGCGGACGTCGTCCGGCGACTATGTTAAGAAAATTCAGAATATTACACAATATTCCTATTTCGAATAGAATGGGCGCCAGCTCACTGGGTGAGCACGAAATCACAGTTCTCAGGATCGTGGGCCGAACAACCACGTGGTTGTATCCCCTGACACACACGGTACAAATTTACAGGAAAATGTAATAAATAGCCGGGGTATTCAGGCCCCCCAACACGCCTTAATATTACCTTTTTACCTTATAAATGAAGGATGCCTCCTTGAGGCGTCCATGACTTCCTGGATAGGGCCAGGGCCCAGAATACAACACTATAATGAGAATTCACAAGTTTTAGTTAACTCATGTAAATTGTATTGCCAAATAGTTTACACAGTTACATGTATACTATGCATATTAAAGTGGACCTGACTCACAAGGCCTACCAGCAGCCGTTGCTGTACAAAAAGGCCAAGAATGGCGCAAAAACTTACAATAGTAATTAAGCCTCCGGTGTCTGTAAACTGAGCTGACGGAGGGGTGCTGCGGACACACGGAAGACTGCTGGTAAATTAAATAAAAGTTCCAGTAAATTACGTTAACCTATTGCAGAAGTGTTCAGAGCAGAGTATGAAAATTCCCCGCGACGCAACGCACGTGCAGCACCTACTCCGCTCCGCGAGGTAATTTAATTAACTGACCTCATTAACATAGAACTTGAACATATACACATAAAATACTTAAATGTTCTGAGCGAGTTTTCTTAATTCTGTAGAGGGTTAAGAGTTTTTAATAAGCACTAATTTAAATACAAAACATGATTATGTGGTGCCTTGCAAAGCATCTGGGAAATTTAGGACTGTTATGTTTTAGGGCACTCTATGACCGGAACGATCAGGTTGAAAGAAAGACTAATTATTTCCCACGTCACTAATTAGCTAGATTAGACACACAATTGCACTCGGAAAATTATATAGAACACTTCAAATACCCTAGCCTTGCTACTCTACACCTCATTAAATATGCACATGGCGTGCATTTATTCTGCGATTACTTCGCAATCCCGTAAGGGCCAATTTCACGAACATTTGTCCGTGGGCGATAAATTCTAATGCTATTTACTACACATTCTAACACTTGATTCCTATCCTAATTACACATCTCTCTAGGGACACCACAGGCACTCGGTATCTGGTCATGACCCGTTCCCAAGTGAACGATGCGGACACACATCGGGACGCACGGCGTGCGTGTTCCGCGGGCCGCACTGGTGCAGCGACTGTGGGCCGATGACGTGATGACAGTGGCCGTGCCCGACCACGCGGGAGTGGTCCAGGTCATACTAATACAATACATATACAGAACTTTAGTAAGTATAGAATAACATTTTGCAGACTCACAATGCTACTGTTTTCAGTATACCCTTCCCTGCATTTTGATTTCAACTTGCAAAATATTTTGATAGTATATGGGTTAAATATGTAGGTAACTTACACATCAACATAATATTAATTTCAAAAGCAACTTTCAAATGAAAGGAGAAAGAGTACTCGTGGTACCTAGGTTGCAGGAAAATGTGATAATTATCACACCATTATGGTTTGCTGCTTACATTGGAAATTATGAAAAGATTATTACATTATACTTTATGTACAGTAAAATGTCATTATAATGTACATGAAAAAAGCCTCAACTTTTATGCGTAGTAATGAAATTACTTTATACTGAAAGTCTTACTTTAAACCTTTACAACATCGGATCAATGAAATTATGGTACAATTAGTCATTTCAGTAAGTAAAATTAATATGTAATTACAAAGAAATATTTTTTTTAAAACAAGAATAAAACTGTACTTTCTAAAATATGGAAATGCACAAACTATATCCTGCAAACTTAAAGGAATGTGTGTGGTTTGCAAACACACACCACTTATGTATGGGTGAAGTTTCCTTTGAACAAATCACACCATTCACCCTTAACAAATAACAGTGAAGGACTTTTTGTCTTTGGGTCACGACTTGTGTTGTGGTGGACAATGCCTTCCGCATCACATAAACACTTATTTTAATGTACACGACTAAAGTAGGTACTAGTGCCAAATTTGCGTGTTGTTTATGTGTAACACGAACATGCAATTTTTCATTACCGTTAGGTTCTGTAGATGTGCCTGGCAGTGTTAAATATTCAATAGGAGATACAGTGCTCTACAATATAGCATTTTTTGCAATTAAAAATACTAAAGATTTATGTATTGTAATTTTTAATTAGGATAAACCAGAATTTTGGATTGAAGAGGGTGGATAAACGAGTTTCTACTATATTACCACATAGGTCCTACATAAATTGTTACAGTAAGTTGTTTTATTCAGTTTTAGCATTTAAATCGAGAGGCTTAGTAATTAAGAACACTATTTACCATATAACTCTGATAAGATTGAAGCGTGACATCTGCAGGGCTAGTTTTAGGTGTCTCGGTCATAGACACAACTGGCTGTCAAGATTGACTTATGGTTGGTTCACTGGAGCCTGGCCGGTATACAACCTGGCGCACGTGGTTNAATTGACGGGGACGTCAAGGCAGGGCTAGTTTTAGGTGTCTCGGTCATAGACACAACTGGCTGTCAAGATTGACTTATGGTTTGTTCACTGGAGCCTGGCCGGTATACAACCTGGCGCACGTGGTTTGGTGGCTTGGTACAAAGTCTTAGTGTGCCGAATGACCTTACGTATTACAGTCGCCCGGGGTAGCTCCTGGCTCTGCTTCAGCTGGAGTTCATGCCTCAGCTTGGGGCGAAGGTGGTGCTGCGGCGGGTGATGCAGATAGAGGCCTTAGGAGTGCTGCTGGCTCGGCTGAGGTGGCACCACAGGTTTGCGAGACCCAGTGGTACATTGAGTCCTTGGTGGAGGGCGACGACGACGGGATGTGGTTCTCCGGCGGTCTTGAATGGAGGCTGAAATAAGGAGGGGGAGGGAGCTGGGAGGTGAGGCCTCTCCAACTGTCTGGCAGCTTGAGCTCGTTCCCGGGGGTTTATGCTGCAAAGTGCAGTTGGGGCTGGGTTACAACCTAAGTTAAGCTTGCAGTTGGTAGCTGCCTTTCTAATACCTAACCTGATACCACTCCTATGGGTGTAAGGCGTGTAAGTACGTTCTATGGTCGGCCACGCAAGAGAGGAGCAGGCAATGAAGTGCCCTAACTAAGTGTTGAGCCAAGCTGAGGCTGAGCCAACCAGAGTCGTACCCGAGTACTATAACCGGCGACAGTTCAGAGCGGTGGGTTTATCCCGGGAGTCCGACAACAACATGAGGCAAGGAGTGGGGGTAGGCACGGGGCGACAAATAACCTGTGTGCCTACCGCCTGCTAGCAGAACGGTATACAGAATCAGTAGTTAACTAGTACTCTGAAAGGACGCATCGAGGGTGACACATATCCCCCACTCCGGCAAACTTTATCCTGCTGAATTATTACCGCCGGTGTGGGAGGTCACTGCCTTTGAATTTTCCTCTTGCGAAGCAAGCTTTAAATGACGTGATTAATAATACATAATTAATGAACTACTCCGGCGCTGCTCTTTGTCTGGTGAAGCTAACTGTTTGTGACTCTGCATACTTGAAGATTGTATGTGAACTGGTTCGTGTGAGTGTTAAATAAAAGTAAAGAGTAACTAATACAAGACTTGAATTGAATTTATTTTTATTTGACGCCTTTTGTTTTTAAGTTTTATGTCTCTACCGATTGAGCGAACAGAGCTGTAATTTCCAGCCGCCACTTCTGAAGGCTGCCACGTTACAAACATGGCGGCCAAGACGTAGGGCAACGTTACAACGTGAAGATCTTTTTTTCAAGGGAACCGCTACTACAAACCTAATAGCTGAGTAAAATTTTTACATGGGAAAAGGAATAAAATGCCTTATTCGTAGTGTGGTAAAAATATATACACAAATTAATTTGCTAAAGCAAATGTTCTATGGTGAAAAATGGGTATATACTACAAAAATTAGTTTCTTTATGACAGTCATTTTAAATTAAATAATTACAAATATTTATTTAACTATAAACTGTTCATGGTTAATTGAGCACTTTCGAATTCAACCTTTGATCAATTTCACNCTTCTGAAGGCTGCCACGTTACAAACATGGCGGCCAAGACGTAGGGCAACGTTACAACGTGAAGATCTTTTTTTCAAGGGAACCGCTACTACAAACCTAATAGTTGAGTAAAATTTTTACATGGGAAAAGGAATAAAATGCCGTATTCGTAGTTTGGTAAAAATATATACACAAATTAATTTGCTAAAGCAAATGTTCTATGGTGAAAAATGGGTATATACTACAAAAATTAGTTTCTTTATGACAGTCATTTTAAATTAAATAATTACAAATATTTATTTAACTATAAACTGTTCATGGTTAATTGAGCACTTTCGAATTCAACCTTTGATCAATTTCACTGCCCCTTCCTGCATATATTTAAAAGGTACACTGACTTGAATGTGCATATTGTTGAATTGTGTTGTGCATCAGCTGCCGCATTATTGTTTGTTTGTTTGTTTCTTTGAAGTTGGCTACACCCGAGCCTTGTTTTGTCTCTGACTATACTGTTGTTGTGGTAATGTAGTGGTGGTTGCTTTATTATTGTCTTGGTGATGCGGGGTTATTTTGGACGTTATTAAATGATAAGCTGGTATTCAAGCTCCATATTTTAGTGCAGAAGTGAAATGTAAATATTGGTGGATATTGAAATTATTTCTTTTGCTCTCCATTTTTTTAATGCACATGAGAGTAAGAATTAGCAAATGTATAAAATATTTATTTATGTAATAATTTTAGAGTTTCGCTTGATTGATGCATGAATAAAGAGATCAGGCCCACGGAAATGTTAGTTTTACGTATGGTCGAGAAATACAAAATGTGCATGCGAGTAAATCTTCAGCTTAGTTTACCATGAACAACAGTCTGTATAGAAAAATCAACCTCGGAACAACTACCATACATGACAGGATACCAATAATAATGTCTTCCCTACATTTTTTTGGAAATAGTTAACAAGTATTTTCTGTTTAATTTTTTCTTTGATAAAAAAACACATTTAATTTTATCCCAGAATCCTAAGGCTGGTAACAATGTATTATTAAAACAGACTACAAAGTCGCAGCAATCATCAACAGATATTGTAAACAGTAATAGTGCGACTGAACTAAATGAGTGTATACAGTAAACTCTCGATTCTAAGACCTTTTATGGTTCCCAGGGGAAAAGAGTTGTTATTTTAGGGGGGTTGTTACTGGATAAACCTTTTCAATTAAATTTTTTCATGCTTCCCCAATAAAGGGTTGTTATTTCGAGAGAGTAGTTATTCCAGGGGTCGTATAAATGACTGTCTAACTGTAACAGTATGCTTGGAGATGCAGCAGCCAAAGGCAGGTGAGAATGCGTGAAGCAATCAACCCCCCTCCCCCATCACACACCATCACAAGCATGGAGAAGTCACTTGCTGGCATGGTGGACATGCAACCCAGCATGAAGTTGGCCAGTAGATGGAGGAGAGCATAGCCATGACCACAAGGTGGTCCAGGTATGCAGTTTTTAAAACACACAAGTGTTTTGCCCTGTGGGTTAACAAACCCCCAAATGGATAACAAATAGCATGAAGGTTATAATATTTTTTGTTTTATTTATTGGTTTTATTGTACTATAAAAATATGGACTCCAATATCCTTCAAAGAAAAATCACAGANCGTGAAGCAATCAACCCCCCTCCCCCATCACACACCATCACAAGCATGGAGAAGTCACTTGCTGGCATGGTGGACAGGCAACCCAGCATGAAGTTGGCCAGTAGATGGAGGAGAGCATAGCCATGACCACAAGGTGGTCCAGGTATGCAGTTTTTAAAACACACAAGTGTTTTGCCCTGTGGGTTAACAAACCCCCAAATGGATAACAAATAGTGTGAGGGTTATAATATTTTTTTGTTTTATTTATTGGTTTTATTGTACTATAAATATATGGACTCCAATATCCTTCAAAGAAAAATCACAGATAAATGCTAGCCTGGATTACACTGTATGTTAAAATGTGTTGGTTCCTTAGTCCTTGGAATGGGACAGCCAATCACCACAACTTTGGTGAACTCTGGCCACGCCTATGTCAAGAAGCGAAGATGGTCACTAGACAGTCCCTTCTCCACTCCACAGTCATGTGGCGGGGAGAAGTAAGGTCTCGCACATGGAATGTGCAAAGGGACCCTGCAAGGAGGATATTCGCTTCCATCCAGGTTGCTGACAGACGGCACGATCATGCCACTGTGATTGCTAGGGAACTGCTCGTTCACTCTGAAGGCACATGGGAACTTGCATGATGGCTATTTGCCTTCCCCCTCCTACCCTGACTAGGTGCAACGATGCCCACTGTGGTCGCTAGGCAACCACTTCTCTACTCTACAACCAAACGAGGGGAGGAAGTGGTGAGGTGCCAAGCATCTGCCAAAATGTGCACGAAGACTGATGAAGCAAACGCCCTTTCAAACCTAAAGATGGATTGCCGTCACGGTCATTGCTAGGCAAAGCACTCCCTCCCTGCCTTTGGCTGTTTGGATAAATAAACCATTTTAAGTACAATCTGTTTNTACAACCAAACGAGGGGAGGAAGTGGTGAGGTGCCAAGCATCTGCCAAAATGTGCACGAAGACTGATGAAGCAAACAGCCTTTCAAACCTAAAGATGGATTGCCGTCACGATCATTGCTAGGCAAAGCACTCCCTCCCTGCCTTTGGCTGTTTGGATAAATAAACCATTTTAAGTACAATTTGTTTAATTTTTACTTTGGTATAGATTAGAGTTATTCACTTAGTTTTCCCATCAGGCCACTTTCAAATAATTGCAATGCTTGATGGGCCATATCTACGTATTACTAAGTCACTTGTACGTAGCCTGTTTATTTATGTGGAGATGTAAGAAATGAATTAATACATAATTTTATTACAAGATTCATGCTAGTGGTAGTTACAGTTCATGTTAAATTATGTAATTATATGCTAAGTATATCTTAAGTAAAAATAAATGCTGATAAAATATTGTGTCGCGGGCTAGTCAGACAAGTCTGGTGGGCCACACGTGGCCTGCGGGTCGCTAATTGAATAGTTGGGGTGTAGATCTNCGCGGGCTAGTCAGACAAGTCTGGTGGGCCACACGTGGCCTGCGGGTCGCTAATTGAATAGTTGGGGTGTAGATCTTGAGCCCTGGAAGTGAAATCTTGTATTTGCTGTTTAAAAAGAAACAACCTATATACCATGGAAAAAATGGCAGACCAAAGGATTCGTGCATTTCATGCGGAAGTATGTACAGTATATATATCACAGAAACATGTTAAGTGAGTTTTACTTTAGTTTAACAATATATTCTGTACCATATAAGAAGGCCACTTTTTGACAGCTCGGCGAAAGTAGCGCCACTGTTTACATCTGACTATGTATCCTTCCGCCATCAGCTGGTCCGTCAAGTCGGGGCTGTATTTTTTATCAACACGCTGTCAGCTAATCCACTTGTCATTGTACTGTAATGCTAAAGATATTTTAAGACTGACATATGTCTAAAAAAAAAAATTATGTTATAAAAGTAAAAATATAAAATGTTGCAAATAATTAAATATTTGCTAACTCTTTTTTAATTTGTCCGAGATAGTGAATTTGGGTTAACATTTGCGAGATGGTCTGTTGTATCTATTATCACACTTTGGACGTTATAGCTAATATATTCGAGTTGGATATATGTGACGTGGAATAATGTTAAAATTGCTTAAAAACTATTCACGCGTGTCTCACTTTCTACGGAAACAAGTAGATGGGTTTCGAGAGAACAATATTGCTTATAATTTACGTAGACGAACAATTACCAGCCGAATATAAATTACTTGTACTCCAAATCGTTGTACATGAAATATATGTTACTTCAAAAATTATGCAGAGCTCATGGAAAAATATAACTATTGGCATCTGTTTGTNCACTTTCTACGGAAACAAGTAGATGGGTTTCGAGAGAACAATATTGCTTATAATTTACGTAGACGAACAATTACCAACCGAATATAAATTACTTGTACTCCAAATCATTGTACATGAAATATATGTTACTTCAAAAATTATGCAGAGCTCATGGAAAAATATAACTATTGGCATCTGTTTGTAAATTCGTTATATATCGCGCAGGAAAGCGGTTCATTTCTGGCTGGTAATGCTTTGCAAAATATCCGACAGATGGCGCGCACAGCACATCACGGCGAAGTTTGAGCAACCCTTTTTTTGGTCAACAGATAGTGTATTTTTTAAAGTTGATAGTTCTTATATTAAGGGCTGGAAATATATTCCAAATTCATGTCGTTTCGTCAAATTATTAGAAAAAATAATTCAACAATAGTATGCAATATTTCTGTATGATTTTGGAATTAATATCAAGGACGTGTTGAAAGCGAGGTTGGAGAAGGATTATACAACATGAAAAAGCTTTCTGAAGATAGCACAACTTCAGAAAACATTTCCACGTCATATCGTTCTATTGTGCATTTCATTTTGAACACCTATACATAACTACATTATCACGAAGTTTAGTTTTTAACACTAACAACCATTGTTTTGTGACCTCTTAAAAATAAAATGTATTAATAAATCTAATAACGCTTTCTTATCCACGTATTTTCTTCTTTACTGATGTGCATCTGCAGTGCACTCAGAATAGCCAACGTAATTTTAACTTTTGTTTGTTCGTGCATCAGCTGATACAGGATTTTGTAAATGGCACTTTGTTTGTTTCGTATACATCAAGTTGCCACTCACTGACTGTCAGAATTTGACCTTCTCATATGAAATGTACCATACCAGATTACTATTTATGTCATTTTGTATTTTTGCAGGTCACTTTGCAGCACCTCTCACAGCCCACATATTTTGCAACCACATGGGTTTCCCAGATTTTGCAGAGATTTTAACGTACAAAGACCCTAGAAGGATTTGCCTGGTGTGCCTGTTCATTGTCGGGTTGGTAGCCTGGTGCGTGCTCCTGGTGCCTCTTACAAACCCGGCTTGGTACGGAAATGATCTGTTCTGGAAGAAATAACACAACATTTGTGTGCTATTTAACTGGCCTTCTCATCGAACCTCAATGGTGTTTCAAGTTGTGCACTTTACGTATACTGTGCGCATAACTGGTGCTGTAGTATCGTAACTACTTAAGTGGACGCAGTTGCAGTTCCAAGTTGAGCAGCTCCTCTTTAAGACGGAGCGTACTGGACTTGTTTGCCAATTCTTTTGATAAGCATTTGAAAAATTTAAGTCCACTTTTTGTACAAATAGGACTGAGTGATTAGCTGCGTTGGAAACAGAACATGCGAATCCTCAGTGTTAAACTTGTTATGGTACTTGACTCTCCTTTAAAAAAAAGCAAACTCGCAAGGAGAGGAATGATTGTTGTTAAGACTGACGTAACTTTGCTAAATACTGCCGCACAAATTTTGCACTTTTGGTACCTGCTGATAAAAGAAGAAGTTAGTACATGTTAAGGCTGGCTTTATAAACTATGCAAGACTTTTTACGCACATATTTCAACGTACCTGTTATAAACTATGCATTGTGGAAGAATGCAGTGCAAGAGTGGGCGAACTTTCAGCTTCTTTTGCCTGGACTTGCATTTCTGCATTTTTGACGTGCAATAAATGGTTCCCATAAACACTTGCAGAAGTTTGTAGTGTCCTGTTTTGTGTCTGCCATTAGAAAACATTGTCCATGCATATTGCTTTATTTAATTCCAACGAACCATCATGTACGACATCTTCCTATTTACAAATGACATACACGACATAATTTATGTAAACTGGTTAGTCTTTGCCAGTGCATCAGCAAACACATAATTGCCAAATATCATGTACACCCGTGTCTAGACATAACTCACATATATGTATGCACGGTGGCAGATTGGCTTGTGCACATTCAAGTAGCAAAGGGTGAATGTATAATTTTATCACAATTTTGAAGCAAGATTGTATGATTGGTTGATGGTTAATTGAACAATTCTGATAGATTAGGGACACCTGACTTTGGCAGTGAATTCCATTCAGGCTAGACTTCAGTATCCTACATACACAGCTGAAGCCTTCCTTTAATTATTTGGTAGATACACTTGATTTTCACTAAAAGAGTTTCCTGTCTAGTTGAGATAGTATAAACTTATGTAATCACAGGTTGTTTTAACTGTTATGAATCTTAGTTGCCAGCCCACAAATCACACAAGTTTAATTCTGGAGTAATATAATTCTAATGGGCTCAGTCAGATTACACAATGTCTTTTCACAGACATGTGTGGCCAATAACCAAAGGAAAACTGCAGGTGCGTATACATATATAGACACATATATGCACGGGATGATTCACGAGTAGTTACCGCCACTCACAGGGCTTATTCCTTACATCATTTGGAGTAAAATATATGGGTGCTATTCCCAATATGTAGAGAGAGTAATTCAAAAAATTTGAAGAATGTCTAATACAATAATAACACTTTCAGAAGTAAATACAGTGATGTATTATCAGACTGTATTGTTTACAGTTGAGCATCACCGTTGCATCAAACAATGTGGAATCATGTTGCATTTCTTCCTCAAGACAAAACAAGGGACAACCGGCAGTACAAGACCTATAGTGAAACCTCTCATGAACTCATCTTTTTGATGGAATTGCATACAATGTCATCTTAAAGGCATTACGACGCCTTGTTCATTCTCCAAAACGGTAATAGCCAAAACTCTCACTTCGCGCAGCCATGGCGACGTCTTAAATGACGGCTTCACATACTGGTAGTCTGCCTGTCTCACGCACCCAAGTCGTATGATTGGCCAGAAATGCATAACAGGCATATGTACATCTGCTCTGCAGGTTTCTTGGTACTGCATTCATGCCTTTACGGTGTGGCATTTTCTCTGTCGGACAATGTATTTTTGGTGTTGTCCTATCTTCAAGCAATCTTACTTTTATATATATATACATATATATTACACACATTTACACGAGTCTTTGGTACTCCCTCGTATTCTTTCTCCCTCTGCTGTAACTAAAGTAATATTTCTCTTACTTACACATCAAGCACTGTACAACAATTATTTTGCAGGTCAGTGCTGCATTTCCATCGTGCACAATGAGGTATACTGTATTCCGCATCTACCTCATTGTGTTCATTATTTGTACTTACTGCTTTGCCCTATGATGCTCTGACTTGTAGTATTTTAATGTTTCTCTTCTTAAACACCACTAAGGTGTTTCTTCACTCCTTATACCACCAGATTTTTTTTTCACTCATGGAAATTGTTCCTTCCTCTTCTCTTAGGGTCATCGTGGGTTTGAATAAATTGCTGCATATTTTCAGATCACCAAATTTTGGGATACCAATTGTAACTGAATGTACTACTCTTGACAGGTGCCAGACAATAGACAGGGTTGCCCAAAAGAGCTGGGAAAGTGTTAAGCATGAGCTCAGGATTCTGTTTGTTATCGTTATTTTATTCATATTGCGGCTTTACTTGCTGGTGAAAAGCACAAAGTCAGTGATGGGACAGTGCACTATTTTTTGGTAGGAAATTTAGAAGGTGTAGATATGTAGAGCTTAATGTCTCGTCAACAGCGAAGTCATTAGAGACAACGCAAGTTGTTCACAGAAGCAGGAATGGGATAGGAATCTGCCGTGGCCTGTGGTAAGGAACCACCCCAGCATCTGCGTAAGTGATGTTGGGAAACCGTGGAAAACTTAGATCAGGGTCGTTGGACCAGGATTCAAACCCATGTCCTGAATGCGAGTCCGTATGTTTACTACTGTGCCACTTTGCTTGGTGTGTATGTGTTGAGGTGCTGCACTAGCCTTCACCTGAAATGGGAGTTGAAAAATTCTTGCGGGAAATCCACCTCCAGTGCAGTCTACCAAACACACAAGAATGGAGTTGTTTAATGTAATGTGTACAAAACAAACATTGTGTAAAAATCACACATGGTTTGAAATTAAAATAATTTTTTTTTTCAAATACACATAATTAAATTCTAAGATTGGTAGTATCGTGTGTTCACATAATTGTTTATAAATTATGCATAATTTTTTATATTGCTTGCTTGTTTTGTGATCTTGCATAGTTTCTAAACTCTGCCTAGGTTTACAGTTTTATAAGTGTAAAGGGTTTGTGTTGTTATTTAATTGGAATTCTTGCCGTAGATGGAAATTGTGTGCTACTGTTTTAGTCATGCACATGATGTTAAAGAGTTAGTGATGATGACCTGCTAGCTGGTTGTTAAGAAGGAAAGCAGGGTCAGTCGTTAGTAAACATGTATATTTTGCGTCTACAGACAAGAAGTTTTAGGTGCATTGGTGTATATGGCTGTTGATCATTTACCTAGTCAGTTTGCATTTTTGGAATCTTTTAGTTTTGAAGTGTCTGTGCTGTCTTGAAATAAATCAAATTTATCTTTTATTGTGTGCATTGCTTACAGTTTATTTTTTATCTTTGCTGGTAGCTCCATGATAATGATTGATTCCCTGTATCAGTAAATGTAATCTAAACATGCATAGCGCCCTCCTCCTTAGCTTTGTATGAGTCCAGGAGATTTTCTTATCCAGGTGACAAAATTGACTACTCCTGTGAAAGTTCTGAAATTGTGAATTACAGTGTATTTCAATATTTTTTTTTTCCATTGTGTGGTGTGAACATTAAGTTATCAAGTTTTGATGAGTGTTTTTGTGATTTGCATTTGTGTTTCGTTTTTTTTTATCTAAGTTATAAAATTGCTTCATAAAAAATTTAAGTGAGTTTTGGTGGTGTTCCTGTAACTAATTACTTTACCTTGCACGCCTGGTTTGGCACTTTTGCAGGAAGGATCACATTTTGTCTTCAGTATGATTTGTAAACGTAAGTTAGTAAGTTTATTTATTAGAACTTGCAGGGATAAATTCTAGAGAAAACAAACTCCTGGAAAGTTAATTGTGGCGCAGCTGAAGAACCAACATACTGTACAGAAAGTCTTGTAAATTTCCATTCAGGAGGATGTAGCAGATAAAGGTTGGACTGTCAGCTCGATCATCAGGACAGTCATCTTTATTTGGTAGCCACAGCCACGAAATTTTAATTTCAGTTGATGTTATGAGAAATAAATTTTGGCATGTCGTCATCTCAGTGGTTACATCAGCCATTGGTTAGGAGTGACATTTTAAAAGATATATACTGTATTAAACTACGTTGGTTGGTTTTCATCCACTAAGCATTTTATATGTGTTGCCCATCCACTCAAATGCCACAAGATATGTAAACAGAAGCATGAAACTTTTTTTTTTTTTTGTTTATTTATTCAGTTTTCACATTTTTTTCATATTTAAGACTTATTCACACTATGTCACTCTCACAGGGTGATGTTTCTGCCCACGCCCATGTTGCCTTCTGTTCATGGTAGACTTATGAGCACTTGTTCTTGGTGCAGGGACCAGGGTGTAAGAAAGTTATAATTTTTTTTTTTTTAAATAATTGATAGTCAAATTTTTTTAATTTGATTATTATTTTTTATTTAAATTAGATTTTTATTTTGTTTATTTATTTCTTTACATTTTACTAATTTCCTTTCTCTTAGCACTGTGGTTTTTTACATGCTGTTACATAATTAATTAATTGTATCCTATAACGACCTTCTCAACAGTGCCTACTCTGTTCTTACGCTTAATCTTACAGTATGTACTTTATTCTGTGCATATGTTATGTATTTTCTCTCTAATGAATTAGTATTGTGTTAGTATGTTGGCATTGGCTGTTGGTTTTGATATTAATTCTTAACAAATAAAAATTTATTTATATCTCTGTAATTACTTACACAACAATATAGTCCATAAGATATTTTAAGTTAATTAAAATACTTTAGAACTTATAACTAAGAAATGTTTGTTGCAGTACCTCCAATAATATGTTAAATGTGATCTATACCGAATCTAGAAAATAATACAGTAATACAGTTTAAATATTAAAATTTTAAATGAAACTTAGACTTTATTAATCTATTAATAAATTGTATCCATGTATGTATTCTAGAAAGCTAATTTTTTTTTTTTTTTTTTCTGTTTCAAACAAAGGGCAAATATAAAAAAAACTTATTTATTACTTTGAACAAAAATACAACTCTGTGCATAACTAATAGTAATCAGTGATTTAAAAAAAAAAATATTTGGTTTAAATTAAAAATTTTATCATGATTAAAATCAATATACCCTGGGAAGAACTGAGTGCACGTCTACTGGCCTGGTAAATGATTGACATAGGTCTGCAGTTGAAATAAAAGTCAGTGTCAGATTTTGTCTATATCTCGGCGCCCTAATGTCTACTCTCACTATGAATTAGGCTCTAGCCAAGGAATATCTGAATACGTTAAGTAGGGTGGTCAACCAACAAGTCTCATGAAGACTAGAGTCGCCTCAACCCTACTTTAACAGCCATCTCTCTTGTGCAGCCTACTTTCATAGCATGCTATAACTTGGTGAGGCTACTGACATTTCAGGTGTGAGTTAGTATGCTGCTAGGGACAGGCCCATGCTTGCATCAGCTTTGTGTAGGTCTTTGTTTGCTCGCGTCAGTGCAGTTGGAACACACTAGATACTTACTGAATGACTGCACGTCTCCTGTTGTCTGGTTGGGTGGTGTGCCTTCCTCCACTTAGATCAGGGATGTCATTAGTACTGTCAACCACTGTTGGCCAAGAGCTGAGTAGGAAGCGTGTGGAGGTGATCGGGGTTGGCATGGGTGAGATGTCTGGAGACTCATTTACTAACAACAATTTGACGCAGCGTTTGTCAGGCTTGAGCTGCAGATATGTCACGTATTCTCTATGGCTGTCATCTATCACGGTTGCCACTCGTATGGAAAACAGGGAAGTGTCGGGGAAATCAGGGAAATGTCAGGTATTTTGAACATGTTAGCTAAATGCCAGGGATTTCTGTGATATGCGTACCAGAATGGCATAAAATTGTTTTGATGATTGTGGACAAAATACTTGGCATTTTTCTTTGCAGTTTATGTAGGGAGCAATTTTGTAAGATCAGAGAAGTAATTTGGTGTAATAGGAAGGGTTGAATCCTTAAAAAAAATAGTAGCAAAAGGTCAGGGAAAAAAGATTATTTTTGTCTGGAAATCGGAGAAATGTTAAGGGAATTTTCCAATGGAGAAAATATGGCAACCCTGTTTATGGATCATGGCTGGAAGCCGTCAAAGTGCATCATAATGAAGCACAAACATCAGTGAGAGCTCCGTGAACCAGGCTAGCAAAAGCCACTCCATGAGGGATACTCAGATATAACCTAACCCCAGTGAAGACCCAAGTGGCCTGAACCAGGAAACTGCGAACAGGAAGAACCACAGACAGCGCTGGCTTACAAAGTGTACTGTAAAAGTAAAATTAAGGCTATTGTAACTATCCATCCAGATAACCTGGGGTAGTGTGTTCCTTGGCAGGTTCTGCATAACCAGGGCCATGCATATGGGAGGGTTTTGGGGGTTAAACCCCTCTCACGAAGTTGCAAGAAAAAAAGCAAAACCAAACTGCATTTTAAAACCATAAACAAATTGTGATAATCTCAGTATTAGTTATCCTATAAAAAGTGATAATATTTGGTTGTCTGTTGAATATTTTTATAACTGGGCTGTACCAGAAAATAATGTTCATTGTGAAACTGAAGGCAACGTTGATATAGCTTTGTCCCTGCTGGAACGACACTTCCCACACAAGCGTGTGCAGAGGATGGATCGGACCTCTGGCTTGTACGAGAACACCCTCTCTTTGTTGCAGTGTTCGGTACATGTTCTAGTCAAGGCTTGCAACTTTACAAAACTACTTGCACCCACCAACTGAGCACATCTGCACTCAACCAACACCAACGTGCTGTAGGTACGCTTTCCTCCCACCAGCTTGCTGGGATTTAATCGCATCAAGCTGACTCCCGGCATCACGTAAGCAAATTGCCTTTGATGGGCACTGTCTCTGCGTTAATTACTACAGACAAGGTTATGTATACTTTGAATAGTGATAAAACTGAAGTTATAGTTAAATACATGTTAATACACTGCATAACACCAAAATACAATTTGAGACACAAAATAAAACTAAATTAACAAAACTACTCTATTTTATCAGTAAAAACTTCAATTATTCCTTCTAAGAAATTATATTCATAATATTTTTGTAAAATACTTACCAAAGTGAATACATATTGTCTGGAAACTTCAATGTTTGTACCAGAAAATAGTTGAATACCTTGCATGTAATTATACATTTGTTAATTTATTTTAAATAAAACGTGTAGTTTTCAGTGTATAATACTTTAAATGCAATGTTGTACAAATTTTACATGAATACGTGTTTAAATATGCATTTTTGTTAACTATACACAGCAGTTACAAAGATATAAATAGAAAAACGAAAATCTTAAAGTTTTAACGAGTTAACAGTTGAAAATAAAAAGTAAAATCTCGGCAAGTTGTGAAGCAGAGGGTGCTCGACTATGCGGTGCAATCTCATTCTTCTCTAGCTTGCTCATTCGCAGTGACNTAAAACGTGTAGTTTTCAGTGTATAATACTTTAAATGCAATGTTGTACAAATTTTACATGAATGTGTGTTTAAATATGCATTTTTGTTAACTATACACAGCAGTTACAAGGATATGAACAGAAAAACGAAAATCTTAAAGTTTTAACGAGTTAACAGTTGAAAATAAAATGTAAAATCTTGGCAAGTTGTGAAGCAGAGGGTGCTCGACTATGCGGTGCAATCTCATTCTTCTCTAGCTTGCTCATTCGCAGTGACGTCCATCTCCTCCTCACACATTGCTTATCCAAGCATAGAAACTTGCNACGTCCATCTCCTCCTCACGCATTGCTTATCCAAGCATAGAAACTTGCTGAAGGCCAGTTGCTCCGAGTGTTTGCAACTCAACCTTGCAACTCGCTCTGTGGTGTGCCTCTTGGCAAGTGGACAGTTCTATCTCACACCAGCTGCTTGTATGGCGCAAATCCCACCTAATGCATGGTTGATTGCACCTTCTAACTGTGTGTGTGTAAACTACCATGTCTGCCCACGTTATCCCACTCACCTATAGTAGGGAATTTAATAATAAAAAACAATCATCCTTTACTTTCACTGGCTATTGTTTCTAATGTGAAGAATATAACCCAAGAAATTGCATTGTGTTGAGAGAATATAAAAAGTATAATTCTAAAAATTAAATTCTCATGTCTTTGTAAGCCTTGCACAACACCCTGCCTCTACAAATTCACTGATATCACATTTTACCAATATCAGTAAAACTAAACATAAAATATATGTACCTAGTGAAATAGGTTGTTTAATTCACACACAGTATTTATCAGACTATTACTTGTACAAAAAATGATGGCTATTATAATAAAAAAAAAATTGCCTTTAAGGTATGCTAGTGGTAATGGTTGAATTTGCTTAGTTTCCCTTTTACATTGTTTTTTGCCTAATTTTAGCATAGAATGAATTGCATGCAGCCATGTTGTGCCAAACTGCAGTGTAAAACCTGTTGGCCAACCGCAAAGGACATTTCATCCGAACTACAAGGACAAACTGTGGCATGTACCATGTATGGATAGTGCGTATTTGTCTTACAATATTGTAGTTACAAATTTAATTGATCTTGACTTCTTAGTTTTAAATGGGTATGTTATTTAATAAAACTGTTATCTTTTATTCACATACTTTCAGTGTAGTGAATAAGTGACAACTCATAATCATGTCATAATGACCTTGGCCGAATATCTTTTCAGTGTCGTGTAGGAATCGGTGTACTGTAAGGATTGTAAATGGTCCTGTATCAGCTGAAGTTGTTACAGGCCGTCAGTTTGTCACCGCTACTCACATCTCCTCTCTCTTCCCGAGTGAATGTATAGGAAAGACTGCAGCTAACTATAGCCTCTGCCACTTACGACGGTGTTTGTGTGGCTCGTGCAGCGTAGCAGTGCATACAGCTACAACTTTGAAAGACAGACGTAGATGTGCCTATTTTTTGCACCAGATAGTAGTATTATACAGTCAACTCTCGATTCTGCGACCCTTCGCGGTTTCCAGAAAAGGGTTCGTTATTCCGAGAGTGTCGTTAATGGAAAATTATTTTGTGGTTCCTCAAAAAAAGGTAGTTATTTTGAGAGGGTCGTTATTCCAGGGGTCTTAGAATCGAAAGTTGACTGCATATTTTTATTTTTATCGAGTATAATACAATTCTGCACCAAAGTGCATGATGTCTAGTCCAACTTCTGAAGAACTATATAGAGTGAAAATATAGCTTTTCCTTTTGGGAATTGAAAATGCACGCCATTTCCAAATTGTGATAATCGGTGCAGTAGTGTGCATAAATATAAAGTTTTTACTTACTGGTTTTGTGTGTGTGTGCGTGCATGCGTGTGTGCACGCGCGTGCACACGTGTGTGTGTGGGGGGGGGCGTATGCGAGCATGTGTGTCTATATATATATATAACACACGTCCTTTATAAAACTCCAAGAAATCCATTTAATTCGCCACATATTCTTTCAATTAGGTGTAAATATTTAGAACTACTTTATGTAATTTGCTGCCAACTTTACAGAAAGTGAGACGACTAATGTTAACTTTTATTTACACACAGTAATGGGTGGTGATTTTCTTCAAAGGTTGGTTTCAAAAATGCTTGCATTACTGTGAACTGTCTATAAGAACATTTTGTACAATATTTGTTTATTTGCCAATGCTTTGTGTTGTTATCAGTTAGATTGTCCCAGATGTTGGAACAGCATTTGAATATCTCATGCTGAAGTAAAAAATTTAATTTTGACTAATTTGGATGAATTGTTTATTGACTTGGTTACAAAAGAGCAACTTTAGAATCTTTTGGGATCTTGAGAGGTCCCTTACACATTTTAGGCAAGCAATATAATTTGATTTCAGTTTGTAGTTAAAAGGAACTTGCTTAATCTTTCTAGTATAAGATTTAATCATGTGTTTAACGTAGGTTAAAATTTATGAAATTAACAGTACACCAATGTTGGATTGCTTTTATGTAATTTGAAGGAACATGCGGTAGATTAGAGTTTGTCTTTTAATAACATAACTTTAGAATGTAGCTTCTCGGTGTATGTTTAGCTCCACATAAACTACACATTAATGGTAGTGATAAAGAACAGTGGTTGGCGACACTGAAATACTTTTGCGGAACACCAACGCTTGTCTGAGAAATACCTTAGCATACTTCCATTATATTTGCTACTTATGTTTCAAAGGTAGCTTCTGAATCAGGTTGTGTACCGTATGCCAACACCTAGTTTAATCAACTTCTAAAAGGCCAAAACATACTGTAACCATCTAACCATGGGAACCTCTTAGTAAATAGAAAATTTAAGTTAGTAATGTAACTACTAGTCAATATAGTTTATATAAATTATTTATTTTACAAATTGAAAGACAACTATTTATAAATAATTTTACCTAAAAAAAACTTTTGCAAAAATGATTGTGGCCTGTGATTTTTAACTTACAGCCTGCAATTCTTGTGGATAAAGAAAACATTAAGCCCGTTTCCAAAGAGCAAAAAACAATACGCTACAGCCGAGTAGCGTTCTGGGCTTACCTATTTATTACTATAATTTTGGTTATTTGGCAATTATTAAAATACTCTTCCTTATATTGTGTTTGTGCTGCCCACGTAAAAAAATTTTTAATATCTCCATAGCTATAAGCTTAATGCTTTATGTAAAAAAAAAACATATTTTAAATTAGCCAAACCAAAACTAATGACTATCACACCAAACTCCATCTGATTTTTTAAGGTTAATTAGAACTGCTGTGATTAGAATTTCGTTTGTACTTTCAAAATGTATATCATATATCCCTGTTTCCGTTTCTTTTGAAACAAAAAATTGTAATATTTTGCACAAAAAAAAACATTTAAGTCCAATTTTTTTATAGTACGTCACTACATCAACCTGAAAGTGATTCATTTTTAATTTGAACTAATTATTTTCTTTGTAGATAATAGTTGTAAGAGCGTGTTAATCAGATTTTCTGTTCGGAAGAGTATTGTATATTGAAACCCCAATTTCCTTTTAACATCAGTATATTGTGTAAGCCTATCTGTGTTGTTCTTCTCCATCATATTTAAATACTATGTATTGTTATTTAGTATTTAATGTAAAAATAATTTTTTCTATTTCAAGAATAAAAATGTTGTGAGGTGTACACCTGCCTTCAACAACGTAGTTAGTTACTGTCTGTGAGCTAGTTTCACACAGGTCTGACTATTTCTGATTTTACTGATAGAGGAATTGTTGGTACATTATTATTTCACAAATATATGAGAAGGCTCCGTACAGTGCAGTCAATGTAATTTCGGTCACATAATGTAGTGAAAAAATATATATAAACGTGGTACTGTACATTAAACCCTGGATTTTTTATAATGTTGGCACTTATTGGCTTGGGTGTCAGATGTTATTAACACGGAATGGGCTAAGTTTCGGCATGCTGATGCATGATCAGCGATATTGAACCAGTCACTAAATAAGCCATTGCATTGTCCTCTTCACATTTTCTGCACATCATAATTAGGGTCATACACATTTCTCTTTGAAGCACCTCTTTTACATTGTGATCAGTAGTAAAATACAGTACTTCATATCTAGAATGTTATTATTTTTTTTCTGAACATTTTAAGGTGAGTAGTGAAGGATGCAACCGTAGGCGTTACTGGGGGAATGCGTAAAACATAAAGTGCATCTTCACAGACGTAGGTTATGATAACTTCCAAACAGACGTACAAAAATCATGTTTGCATTTCTCGTTGCAGTTGCCTTAATGTCAGTAGTATGATGTTGACCCGTTCACAGAATTATTTCATAAAATATTGTATTGTTTGTGATTGCCGTTTTCGTAGTTTTTGATAATTGTATTTATGTGCTGTGAGTTGTGAATATTTTGTTAATGTGGTAAAAGTGTTATGTAAATACTGCATATGTATACTTCCTCTGAAGTTGCAGTAAGTCTTGCTGTGGCATTATTGTTTTCACAAGAGTTTATTCATGACCTCATGATCAGTAAACTGTAACCACATTGATTATAACATTTCTCTTATCTTATGACAAAGATTTTTTTTCTGGTATGCAAACAGTTTGTGCCTTCAACATGTTCTATAATATGGCGCATTGTTTTGAATCAAATGCAGCCACGTGAGACCTGTCAAAATGCTGCTTAAAAGTTTTTTTTTCTCCCCTCACAAATACTGGCAACTATTAATTATATAATCTAAATTCTTATTGTTGATACATCCTTGTTAATATGCTATAATTTCTGTAAACATTTTACCATATGGTACAGATTTGTGAAGTATGACAAAATTATTGATGTCAGGATGACTGGGAATGTATAGCTATTGAATTTTACACTCTCCTTATGGAAAATATAATTTATTCCAAGTTGTTATGTGTAATTGGAGTTTCATAGAATGTGTGTTGCATTATAGCATGACATAATGTACTTTGAATGGTAACTTAACAATTTTTAAAATAGAATTTCATTTTCAGATTATATTTAAATTTATTATTATCATTATTTTTATTGTTGTTGTTGTAACACCAAAATATAGGATCAATGCAGCAAAATGTTTTGTACCTTCTTGAATTTTACAAGTTGATGAGATTACATTTGAGCACTGTATCAAACACTGTGTTATGTACGGTATACGCTATATGTGATATCCCGCAGGAGTTGCAGAAAAACCACTTCAACTGAAACACAAAACTAAATGCATTTTGAGGGAATTTATCTGATGCATGTTATATACTAGGGTGAATGGACATATTTGAGACACATTAGCTGTCATCTTTACTTTGTTGTTAAACCACAAACTTTTTATTTTTCTGAAGATGCAGTTTTAACTGTGCTGTCAAAAAAAGGCAACTGTGAGGAACAAACTGCCTGAGACTACATTTAAGCATGGCAACACTAAAAGTAGGTTAATATGTAATACTTTGTCGTCTATTAATGTTTATATAATCCTTTACTAACTTTTAAAAGCATTATTACTCTGTCGCATATTTTTAGTGGATCTATTCCTTCCTTGTGGTTGGTTCACTTTAGCAATTTTTTCCAAAGTACTCTATATAAAAAAAAAGGTAAATCATATGTTTGAGGTTTACAGAAGTTGCTTAATCTTTACTGCATGGATACATTTTTGTATTTAGCACATCAGAAAAAATGTCGTAAGTTAATATAAATGACGAAAATATACTTAATCCTGCTTTCACCAGAATTCCTTAGAATAACCAGTGAAACAAAAAAAATAGTCTTTTAAATAAATATTAAGATAAAATTGAACAACCAGGCATTATTAACTCGCATACAGTCTACTGTATATTGTGCTTAAACAATTAAAATGTCACAAATGAATCACATCAAACCACAAATGGAAGAAGAAGAAGAAGAAAAAAAAAAAAAAGAACACACATTGTGATTAAACCACTACTCATGTTGGGTGAGAGTAGGTTAATGTAGGACAAGATACTGTCACAAGACGCCTAGAGGGGCGTTTCAGAGTTTGTGAGGGATGGAGGTCTTAATAAAAATAAAAAACTAAATTTGATTTTTAATTTATTCACACAGCTATTATTTACAGCATTAATATATCTCCACTATTACTCCTTTTATTTCTCAGTGAGCACAATATTTAATGTCTATTTCATCTCTAATTAACGTCCTTAATGTGTCTGGTTATACGTAGTCGGTTAAGTCATATTCATCATTAGCACACTCGGTCTGTCTGTCGCCATCATTTGTAATGACTTTCACTCACGCAGTCTGCCAGCCGCACTCTTCGCTGCTGTGATGTTCCCAGTCGCAGACTTTCCTCCTGCTGGTCACTTCCGGCACTACTCGCCTCGCTCGTCGCACGATCGTCCAGACTCCCGATGCTCGTAACCTACCCGCTCTACTCGTCCACTCCCGGCTCAGAGGCCCGTAGCACTTTTATATTCGCTGGCCGTGACCTGGAAGGTCCACCGCACGCACCCCAAGTCACGCTGTTAGAAACTAGGGCGGTAAACCACTAGAAAGTTATTCAGATAAAGGCAGAAATTCAATCTACTGAAGGTCAAGAGTGCGCACCGCAAAAGGCTTATCGTGGCGGCTCACTTTTTGAAACAAAATACGCAGTTCTCGGATTATTGCTCGCCTGACCTTCGTTCTCGCCACTCGATATCATAACTCTGTCAGCTGCACTTAAGTATGGTTAAGGGTTGCCACCAGTAGCACAGGTAACAAACACGTTGAGTGGTTGGCAACAATGCTACTGCAGCTTGCTATATTGATGCGTGTTATTTGGACTTGGGATTAATAATTTAAAAAAGTAATGATTAAAATTAATTGTTGAAGTAACATTAACTATTTAACTTTGTATTTGTTGACTTTGCTGTTGATTAACATTTGTTAATTTTATGCTGGCCTGGAAGATACTCTGGCAGGCGTAATTCCTTCACAAGTAATTTAACACATGTTATATTTGCAACAGTTGGCAGTGGCACAGTCTGTATAAGCAACGCTCTGAATCGCATGTGGTTATCAGTTTAATCACATGTAATTATGTAGGTGCTGCTACTGTCTTTATCGACACAATCGCACGGTACTCGTGTAACGCTACAACCTCATTGAGTCACGTCTTTGTCCTCAGGTGTACTGCTGTGTATTCTGTGGTTTCCTAGCAAATTATATTCAATAGTTTATTCTAAAAGTTTAATTAATTGCTTCTGGTATAACGTTTCTCCTCCCTCCTCTTTTCCATCCCAACCATATTTTGGCCAGGGATTGAATTCTTTTGCGATCAAGTTA
The DNA here is from genome assembly GCA_002778355.1 of Clitarchus hookeri. Lineage (NCBI taxonomy): Eukaryota > Metazoa > Arthropoda > Insecta > Phasmatodea > Phasmatidae > Clitarchus > Clitarchus hookeri. The sequence continues at coordinate 441,690 of NQII01000994.1, read as the reverse complement.
AAAGTTACGAGAACAGTGTCAATTGAGTTTCAGGTGTCTTCTATGTGTGCCTAAATGTTAATATGTACCTTAAGAGCTGTTACTCCTTAAATTTAAGAAATAGTTAATTAGTGTTGCTGTAGTAAGTTTTTTGGTGACAAGATCTTATTTGTATTCATTATAAACTCATGAGACTAAATTGTGTTTTATTTTTTCTTATTTTTTTAAGAAAAATATGCATGAATGATCTTTTTGGGACTTTTTAGATCAACAACATTATTGAATTATTTTACTTTTAATTTAATGTATTTAATTTTATTTTAACATAAATCTGTTAATTTTTTTTTTCCAATATTAACTCAAACTCTAAGTAACCAGTTAACGGTTTTTTCGACTTTCCCAACTACAGTGTTATTAAACCAACCATCTGCCTCCCTGGTACCACAGAGGCGGCCACCACCCATCTGTAACCCTGGCCAGTATCATGTGCACAGGAGATGGTAGTGTCCTTGAAGATCTTTATTTGCTGTTCATCATTTATTATTTCACACAGATGCAGTGAGACACTGTTCACCTCAAGCGATTCATTTCACAGGTCACTCGTTTTTATGACTGCAAAGAGAAACAACTGGTCTCCGCAATCACTGCTCTCCCTCGGCTGGTGGGCACTCAGGCATTTTGAATCCACTCGTCGCTACTGTTGTCGTAGCAGTGCTTTGCCAGCTAGCAAGTTATTCAGGTTCAATACTTCAACAGCCAATAAACTCCAGTGCCTTAGTGTACTTCACAGTATGTATAGGAGACTCTTGATCCACTGTTACTTGCAGCAGTTGTCCCTGGAGCCCATGTCCTGTGTTAACTCACAGCATTTGCTAATGCCAGGTTCTGACAGGTTGGTGAACAAGCAATGATGATCACAGAGTTAGTACCAACAGTCATCGACCCCATAGGTGACATTTTCAAGACAACAGCTTTTTGCTTTATCCTTCACTCCTTTCTTATTAGCTACCCATGTATCCTTCCCTGTTTCAAATGCCCCGCAGTCATGGCAACCTAAGAAGTTGGGTGTCGTGGGACACAATCCAGCACTGCTTACCTCGAGTCGTTGCCAAGGCGGCCGCGGTGGTGTAGTAGTGGTCGGACCACTTGCCTCCCAACTAGACGAACCAGGTTCAACTCCCGGCGGGATAGCTCCAGGATTTTCATATGTGGGAATCATGCTGGCGATGCTGCCAGTTGGCAGGTTTTCTCAGGGACCTCTCATTTCCCCTGCATTTACATTCCGGCACTGCTCCATACTCACCTCGCTTCAGTCTCATCAGCTCTCAAACCTTCGATTTCTCCACTGCACTCCATTTCTTTGGATGCTGTCCGTAGGCACCGAGGCCCATGACCCTGGGTTGTGAGCACTTACACACCCATGGCTAGAGTCCCCACAGTCTGAACATCACAGAGTCCTTTAACACTTGGCACCAGCGAAATCCCTGATCAAAAACAAACAAACAAACCTTTCTAGTAAAAATCCTCTATTTAGCACGTAATACAAGTGTAAGTTATAGTAGACGTGGAAACACAAGTACTCGCAGGGTGGTACCTGCTGATGGAAACACGTACACAAAAGTAAGGCTGACACATATTGCTGGCTGGGTCAGCTCTTGAGGTGGCGAGCGGTGATTGGCAAACAGAGCCTAGGAACCGGGAGGCAAACCAGGGCATGCTGGGAAATTTGAAATGTGCCGAAGTGGTTACGTTAGTTTTATGCCAGGTGGCTGTCTGGATTTGGTGATGTGTTAGTGAGCCAGTTCCCAGCATTGCTGTTATGCACATTTATTATTTGAAAGTAGTAAGGTCCTCGCCCTTCTGGTTCTGTAACAGGAGACAAAGTTCTGGTTGTGAAATGCTGCAAGCAGCTTACGTCAAGTATGTCCACCTTAAAAGGCACCGTTCAGTCTTGGTAAAACATAACATTTTATTACCATTTTGTTTACATTACTTATAATTCTGCAGGATCACCAAAAACATCCCTAAAATGTGCCTACAAAATTTAAAAAACTTTAAAATTTGACAGGCAAAGTGCCAACTTTATGACCTAGGGGTCAAAGTTGTACTTTTCTCTATTCACCATCCTAGTGTCTGGAGCCTAATTCACGCAAATTCATAATTTTTGATATTGCACATTCAGGAGGAAACTGAAATTGCTCTGGAAATTTGCTGCATGCTATTGAGGGAATGTGCCCTGTGGTGACATAAGAAACACACGTCGATCAGGGTGATCCTCGCCACTACTGGCTGCGACTTCACGGTGCTCGATATGCACGCGAGCAGTAGCCACTGCTCGATGCTCACCTGCTCAGCTACAAGGTAAGGTGACACTATTGTGTTCTTTCTTGAGAGAAACTCGGGCAAGCAAACATTTATGTAGACAGTCAACGTAATGTTTTTGTTGAAATGTGGGACAGTAGCAAAGGACAAGAAAGTGTCTCAGCGCTACTACGTAGGACACTCGCTCTGAAGCGCACAGGGTGGCAGATTTTATAAGGTTTACACATGGTAAAACTTAACGAGAAACAGTTTTTCTCCGATCACGAGCCACAGACGGAGACTGAAATGTTGTGGCTGAATGCAGCGTGTTTCACTTTAAATGTTTGTATTTTTGTGACTGAACTATAATGTTATTTATCGTGTTGAAGATTACCGTATAATTTCCCAAGTAAATAATCTGGCTGTTCCCGGAGCGACTAAGAAATAGATAACACGCGAGCAGTGTGTACCAGCTGATTGATTAACCGTGTTTCCTGGTCCATTAAGATAGCCTTGTCTCCTCTTCTGCCCTACTCCAAACTTACTTTCAACAAGAGTGCATATAAATTCCCTTCAAGTCACCTGGCACGGGAAGACACACAGCATTTTACAGATGTCCAGAATTGTCTTGGAAAATGTTTATTGTGTGTATCAAAATGACTTTAATTTTAATTCTCTATTAACATCAGTATAGGCTCTTTTCACAGTTGGTATGCCTGTCCACAAAATGAAACTATCTTTAGTGATGTGCCACTGTTGACAGATCCTAGTACCCTAGGTGTATTTTAGTTGAGCTATAACGAGTAAGACTTTGTGTTAATGATGATTTTCAACACTCGGCAACAAAGTAGAACTTAGAACTTTTAATAAATAAAATAATTACAAACAGCTGGGGTTAGAAGTCCCTAAATTGAATACCATGCTTGCAGCTAACTACACAAGAACGGTCTGGATCAGCATGTCTCCTGCATTTTTTATTATCAATATTTATTTTCTGATATCAACAGAAAAATTATTATGTCGGTCATGAATTGGGGGTACTGGACAAGTATAGATACAAATTATTTGTAAACATAAATTTTATAGTACAATGAATACAAATGGCTCAATAAACTTTCCAATATAACTGTTTCGTCTGCTATACAGGCCTTTTAGACAAGTAATTGTAAAACTTTCACAGTTCATTAAAAATTTTAGTAATTTACCATACAAATACATATTTAGTACATTTCTCTATAGTTGAATATACCAAACAAAGGCATTGCATCACGGTTACAAGAACTAACAAAAATGAAAACATGAATGGCAAATATTAAGTCCAAGCAACACTATACGGCACTAGACAATGACTGCACTTTATAGTCTGAAATTTCTATGGGAATTCCTTGTTTTTGAAACCTGATAGGCATATGAACCAGAGGTTACAGTTTTCAAATGGGCAAATCAGACATGTCTTGGAAACAGACAAACAGGGTGACATACCTGATTATCTAAACCAATCAAATGTTAAGGCTGAGTGCCCAGCCAGGGCTGCTACAATAGCCAGTCCTATATGGAACCCCCTCCCTCCCCCCACACACGCACAGTGGTGTAGTAGTTACGCTACTTGCCTCCCACCTTGGCGAACTGAGTTCAATTCCTGGCGAGGCCGCTCCTGAATTTTTGCAAGTGAGAATCATGCTGAACCATGTCACTGGTTTTCTNCAGGCAAAGTGCCAACTTTATGACCTAGGGGTCAAAGTTGTACTTTTCTCTATTCACCATCCTAGTGTCTGGAGCCAAATTCACACAAATTCATAATTTTTGATATTGCACATTCAGGAGGAAACTTGTTGCATGCTATTGAGGGAATGCGCCCTGTGGTGACATAAGAAACACACGTCGATCAGGGTGATCCTCGCCACTACTGGCTGCGACTTCACAGTGCTCGATATGCACGCGAGCGGTAGCCACTGCTCGATGCTCACCTGCTCAGCTACGATGTAAGGTGACACTATTGTGTTCTTTCTTGAGAGAAACTCGGGCAAGCAAACATTTATGTAGACAGTCAACGTAATGTTTTTGTTGAAATGTGGGACAGTAGCAAAGGACAAGAAAGTGTCTCAGCGCTACTACGTAGGACACTCGCTCTGAAGCGCACAGGGTGGCAGATTTTATAAGGTTTACACATGGTAAAACTTAACGAGAAACAGTTTTTCTCCGATCACGGGTCGCAGACGGAGACTGAAATGTTGTGGCTGAATGCAGCGTGTTTCACTTTAAATGTTAGTATTTTTGTGACTGAATTATAATGTTATTTATCCTGTCGAAGATTGCCTTATAATTTCCCAAGTAAATAATCTGGCTGTTCCCGGAGCGACTGAGAAATATATAACACACGAGCAGTGGGTACCAGCTGATTGATTAACCGTGTTTCCTGGTCCATTGTCTCCTCTTCTGCCCTACTCCAAACTTACTTTCAACAAGAGCGCATATAAATTCCCTTCAAGTCACCTGGCACGGGAAGAGAGACAGCATTTTACAGATGTCCAGAATTGTCTTGGAAAATGTTTATTGTGTGTATCAAAATGACTTTAATTTTAATTCTCTATTAACGTGAGTATAGGCTCTTTTCACAGTTGGTATGCCTGTCCACAAAATGAAACTATGTTTAGTGGTGTGCCACTGTTGACAGATCCTAGTACCCTAGGTGTATTTCAGTTGAGCTATAACGAGTAAAACTTTGTGTTAATGATGATTTTCAACACTCTGCAACAAAGTAGAACTTAGAACTTTAAAAAAAAAAAATTACAAACAGCTGGGTTTAGAAGTCCCTAAATTGAATACCATGCTTGCAGCTAACTACACAAGAACAGTCGGGATCAGCATGTCTCCTGCATTTTTTATTATAAATATTTATTTTCTGATATCAACAGAAAAATTATTATGTCGGTCATGAATTGGGGGTACTGAACAAGTATAGATACAAATTATTTGTAAACAATGTTACAGACACAGTACAGTGAATACAAACAGTTCAATAAACTTTCCAATATAACTGTTTCATCTGCTATACAGGCCTTTTAGACAAGTAATTGTAAAACTTTCACAGTTCATAAAAAATTTTAGTAATTTACCATACAAATACATATTTAGTACATTTCTCTATAATTTAATTTACCAAACAAAGGCATTGCATCATGGTTACATTGCCAGGAACATTGCTCAAGAACTAACAAAAATGAAAACATGAATGGCAAATATTAAGTGCAAGCAACACTATACTGCTCTAGACAATGACTGCACTTTATAGTCTGAAATTTCTATGGGAATTCCTCGTTTTTGAAACCTGATAGGCATATGAACCATAGCCAAGGAACCAGAGGTTACAGGTTTCGAATGGGCAAATCAGACATGTCTTGGAAACAGACAAACAGGGTGACATACCTGATTATCTAAACCAATCAAATGTTAAGGCTGAGTGCCCAGCCAGGGCTGCTACAATAGCCAGTCCTATATGGAACCCCCTCCCTCCCCCCACACACGCACAGTGGTGTAGTAGTTACGCTACTTGCCTCCCACCTTGGCGAACCGAGTTCAATTCCTGGCGAGGCCGCTCCTGAATTTTTGCAAGTGAGAATCATGCTGAACCATGTCACTGGTTTTCTCTGGGATCTCTTGTTTTCCTCGCCCCTGCGTTTGGGCGCTTCTCCATACTCATCTCACTTCACCCTCATCAGTTCTCAAGACCTCAATGTTGAGAGCCGCTCAAATCTCTCTCCACACACGCGCACGTGGAAACAGGCAAACATTTCAATACAAATACTCGTTGTGACAGGTGAGCCAAAACAAAATAGGGAGGAATTACTTACAGTAGAATCTACACACACCTTCCAGTCCCTGGCCTGCTATGAGAACACTCCTCACATCCACATTAAGTACTAAAAACCTAACAGTCTACGTGCCTAGGTCATGGTAGAAAAGCAAATGGACGAGTCCTGGCAGCAAACCTAAACACTGGCCAGGCAAGCGAGGCACTGCGCAGGTCTGGTGGGGAACAAGGAGAGGAACACACTTCATAAGGAGAGCAAAACTAGAAGCCGACAGCCATGCGAGACCACTGAATCCAAGCAAGGCAGATCTGCAAAATCATGTTCACGGGGGGAAAAATTACAGTTCAAGAGTCAAACATCATTTAGTCATTTTTACGGGCTTTTATTAATTCCTACTTATTTTATTGATGTTCGAAAATTATTGTGGAGTGTAGTAATTTTTGTTTTATTAATTAATTTCTGGTAGATTTTGCTGTACTGGATGTAGTCTGCATCCATGTGCTATGGACGTGTAAGGAGCAAGCAAAATACTGAACATTATTGCCTCGACAATGTATACAGCTCCGTACACTGTTCAGCACATACGACTGCGACTCAGATGCCTTGATACAATGAGTGGCTCTGTGTATGTTTTCCATGTGCATGTTTGGTGTGTTTTTAATGGGACCGCAATGCGTGCATGCACATCTCCACAATGGCAGTGCACCATTCCTCCACTTCTTTCAACTCTACTTGACTAGAGTCGAGTCTGCTTGCGTAGGAAACTAAATGTATGCACATCTGGGTGAGTTATGCTTGACGTAAAGTACACACACATTTTGTATGAATGCACAAGGGTTTTATTAAATATTGCGATTTAAATCTGTGATGGGTTATGACTTTTCCTCCATTTTCATGCATTTTAAGCTAGGCTACTTTTATGAAAGATACAGTATCCTGTATTTTAGTTTTTAAAAACAGTTAAATAACTTATAAACTATTTATAGAAGTTATCAGTGGCAGGGGAATTCAATGTGGATAGTATTGTTCAGATTTTTTTGTGGTACATGGGGGGTGGAGGGGTCTGAAAAATCTAAATCTTTCAGTGACCATTGCAACCCCTGTTTTGTAAAAATACTACAATGTTCCTGATGCGTAATATTCGTAACTGTGTTTGCTTGTGCAAGTAATGTTGCCAACCTTCAGACAACCCATCACCTTCTGTCTTCGGCCACTTCCGTCCATTTGCCAAATACCAGCACCATGTCATCGAGTCCATACGGTGCAATTTCCCGTTCATGTGTATATTACTCTACTGGAATTTCTTCTCTAATGACAGGTTCACCATCCAACTTTTTAAGATTTGGCAGCCTTTTGATGGCTTCAGCTTTCCATACGAGCTCATCGTAGGCATCGCAGAGAGGATTTCCTGCAAAATAAAAGCAATATGCTATGAAAGGTTGCGCATAATAATTTGCATTAAAAGACAAATTCTTTAACTATACAAAATGGTGGTAGTTTGGTTGTCCAGGCACTTTTTGGGTCGCCATATTGTATTGGAAAATACTTTTTGTTGTAATGTTGTGAGCGTGGAGGAGTTGTGTCTCACAGCGTTGCACAAGGCTCGTGGCGTGCAGCGGTGGAAACCTGACCGTACAGGGCTTTGCTGCAGTTGTATCTTGTTAGGCAATGACACCAGATGGCAAGTCTCCATGTTTCTACTGTTACTGACTCTGTGATCTGCCCCACCCTGAGGAAGAGGAAATGGATCCCACTTGCAGCCGAGGCTTCCTAGACAGTCTTTGATCAAATCATCAAAATCTGTAGCTCGTTTCCTAAAAAATCTTTTTTCCTAATTGACACAAATATTGCTTTTGACGTAGATGCAATGCTGCCCTTTCCTTCCTTTGAATGTCAGTCGTACTGTACGTTCACCGACATCAAGCATTCTTGCTGTCAAACTGTTCATTTGTTTAAAATTTATACTTTTGCTAAATACTTGTCTTGATAGTAAAAAAAGAATGCATTCTAAAGATAGTTCGACCTTGTTTGTTAATCACTTCTGTTTTACGACTACTTATGCTAGTGCGAGGTTTACTTAGCACCATAATTTCATCAAAAATTTTACACACAAACAAATTAAAAACAATGAGGATTGTTCAAAGCCCATGATGGTATTGGCCACTTGGGCTACAGGCTAGAGCAAGCACCGACACCGTGTGTGGAGTGAGGCAGTTATTGTGCTACACATTGTTTGTGCCCAGTAAGCACGAGTCAAGACTTCAGTATCGTCTGCGTATAAAGCAAGGTGGAAGCATTTATGTATACCTATGAAATATGGTTTCCTCTCAGGGAAGAACAAATAATATTTTTTATTCAGAAAAATAGTAGTGAGTTCATGCACATTCCATTAGAGAGTAAAACACGATCGGATAATAATACATGACTTCGGATATTCACCTACTTGTTCAGCAAAATGAGCTTCTTGCAAAAAGCAATTGAATTTTAATAAAATATTTCACAATTTTTTGAGCGCATCTGAGAAACATTTTGCTTGACTCTCTGTGGCCACTGTAACACTGCGAACTTGGAAACAGCGCACAGCCGTGATAGGCTACTGGCACCAGCTAGTGGGAGGAGCTCCGCTGAGCGACTAAGAAGTTCTGCGCTGGGTGTAAAATTGTAAATTAATGTGAGACAAGCGAAATTGTAATAGCAAAATTAGAATTTTTTTTCCAGTGATGGAATATTTTTTTTNTGTAAATTAATGTGAGACAAGCGAAATTGTAATAGCAAAATTAGAATTTTTTTTCCAGTGATGGAATATTTTTTTTCTATAAAACCATATTCAAGCAATTCTTGTAAGATTGCAACAAAAATGAAAGTTCATGCGGTTTGGGAACTTGAACATATGTGCTTAAAAACCAAAACAATACAATGTGATATTTTCTTTATCTGTTTGAATGCTCTGTGCTTTCGCAGTTCAAAAGATGCTTACTCTTTTTTAAGTGGTTGCAAATAATTATTGTAAATTTTTAATCCAAGGGTGCATTAGTGTTGAATTTATAAATTAAAATCAGTAACTACTCATACAAACATAATACAACTTTATGGCGATAATGATCGAATTCAAAACTTTCAGTGATGAAATTGGCACGGGGTGTGTCGGATGTGCCCAGGCACGCCCTAATGTCCGGCGAANTGTAAATTAATGTGAGACAAGCGAAATTGTAATAGCAAAATTAGAATTTTTTTTCCAGTGATGGAATATTTTTTTTTCTATAAAACCATATTCAAGCAATTCTTGTAAGATTGCAACAAAAATGAAAGTCCATGCAGTTTGGGAACTTGAACATATGTGCTTAAAAACCAAAACAATACAATGTGATATTTTCTTTATCTGTTTGAATGCTCTGTGCTTTCGCAGTTCAAAAGATGCTTACTCTTTTTTAAGTGGTTGCAAATAATTATTGTAAATTTTTAATCCAAGGGTGCATTAGTGTTGAATTTATAAATTAAAATCAGCAACTACTTATACAAACATAATACGACTTTATGGCGATAATGATCAAATTCAAAACTTTCAGTGATGAAATTGGCACGGGGTGTGTCGGATGTGCCCAGGCACGCCCTAATGTCCGGCGAATTTAATGATTTCATATTGTGGTCTTTGAGGAGATTCATTTATTATCCTCGAATTTCAGCGTGCCCAAGAGAATGCTGGTCAGTAAGAAACGCATTGAGGAACACCTAAACTGATTTGTCCATCACGTCGGAACTGGTGGTCAAGGCTCGGCTTCACCCCTTCTGCACAACGTAATTTTGGATTCATAGTAATTACTGACAATACACGATTATAGAAAATTTACATTTTACAAGTTGTTTACTACTTTTGTGCATTATTTTAATTCTGTGTTATCTGCTTTTTGTAAAAAGTCTAGAACTTATTAATAAAATATAAATATGTTCTCGACTTTTTACAACAATCAGATAAAACACAATTAAAATTGCGCACAAAAATATGGAAACTCATAAAATGTGAATTTTGTATAATCCTACATTGTCAGTAATTACTATGAATCCAAAATTATGACGCGAAAACAAAGAATTTCTGTAAAAGTTATGAAGCCAAGCCTTAAGGATAAGTTTGACATACAAAGTGACTATGCATTTGTAGTGTGTACTGATTGCTATTGAATTTTAAAATTTATGCTTTTGAATTCTAAGTTTAGTTTTCACATATTGAATCGCATATGTGGAATGCTCTGGTTTTCCTGGAATGATTTCACTTAGGCCTACTCTTTTTAATATAACTAACGTAACTTTCACCAAGCATTAANTAATAAAATATAAATATGTTCTCGACTTTTTACAACAATCAGATAAAACACAATTAAAATTGCGCACAAAAATATGAAAACTCATAAAATGTGAATTTTGTATAATCCTACATTGTCAGTAATTACTATGAATCCAAAATTATGACGCGAAAACAAAGAATTTCTGTAAAAGTTATGAAGCCAAGCCTTAAGGATAAGTTTGACCTACAAAGTGACCATGCATTTGTAATGTGTACTGATTAATATTGAATTTTAAAATTTATGCTTTTGAACTCTAAGTTTAGTTTTTCACATATTGAATCGCATATGTGGAATGTTCTGGTTTTCCTGGAATGATTTCACTTAGGCCTACTCTTTTTAATATAACTAACGTAACTTTCACCAAGCATTAANCTCTGGTTTTCCTGGAATGATTTCACTTAGGCCTACTCTTTTTAATATAACTAACGTAACTTTCACCAAGCATTAAAAGTGAATATTTATTTTAAATAGTGTATTAACTCATAGAGTTAACCAAGGAAAAATGATTTTGTTTTGGATTTTAATCTCGTGGTCTAGGTGTAAGCATGTTGACGTGCGAAGTGACTACCTAATGTATTTGTAATGTATACCGAGTAATATTGAATTTCACAGTTTATACTCTTCAAACCCAAATTTGGTTTTCATCTATATAGTGTAGGTATACATGGAATTTTTTTGGCGAAGGAGTAGAAAAAGGGGGTGGGGGGGGGATTTATTTCACTTTACCAAGTGATAAAAAGTCAAATTTATTTAAGGTGTTTAATTAATTAATTCAACTTTTCAGATTGATAAAATTTACTTTTCAACAATTGAGTCTTTCATAAATGTTTTAGCAAATGAATGCAAAATGTGGTCTTATAATATGCTATTTGGTGACAAATTTGTGTAACTATCACTAATCAAATATTTCCTGGGGGAGAAGCCCCCAGACCTCCACCTTATATGCGGCCATCAGCAATTCAAGTGTGTGCTGTCCCATTATGATGATTATCACTTTGTTTTTTTTATAGTAACTGTAAATACAAATTTAATCACCCATAACATATAACATATTTGTGTACCTGTACTTTTGATAATAATTGGTCAAGAGAGTAACAATAAGAAGCACCTTGAAGGTCTCCTAGCAAACTTCATACCTGATACCAATAGTTTTTACAAACACTATAATCATTAGTTGCCAGGTCCTCAGTCTTCAACAGTCCCTGTAATTTTTGTGTGCTTTGTCAGTTTGAACAATCATCTTCAATGGACACATAACCGGCCTTGAAATGACCATTGAAAAGCATTTAATTCAAAACATATGTCATGCCCCATCCCTCACCAATATTTTAACTATTTTTGAAGCTCTTCAAACCCATTTTAGTAGTAGTCTGCTTCTTAAAACTTGTTGAAAACATTATCACTAATCCATTTCAGTAACATGTTATCAAGCAAATTTTTTGAATATTTTGTCTTTTCCCAAATTTTAGTTTATCTTCTGTAGCTCCAGGACTCTTCACTCAAGGGGCCTGTAGGGGTGGCCCTGTCAATACATATTATGTAGATCAGTAGCCTTCAGTTCTTGGCCATTGAGTGTTAGTAAACGATCATTGTATGCCCTTTTTTAAGCCAAAATAATGCCTTATTTTCAAATAAATATGAATGTAAATATAAGGCAATGTTGATTATATGTCCAGAAAACATAAAAAGAGAAAATTACAGGTTATTGTTTATTACACACTAACCTACAAAGAGAAACTCTTGTAAATTTGGTATCTCTTGTAGTTTGTTGAATTCTGCCCAATCTTTAACCAAATTGTTTGATAAGTAAAGCACTTTCAAATTTTTGAGGACGTGTACCCCTTTCAGCTTCTCTATGAGATTGTAAGACATCCACAACTCTTCCAGTGTCTCCCCAACTGCTTCCTGTAAATTATATAAAATATGTTAATGTGTACATGCATATTACACTTGTCATATGACTTTAAAAATGTCAACGTTTATAAGAAAACTCTTAGGAGCCCTAGAATGCTTATCTGTAAAGTATAAGGAAAATAACTTAATATTTCAGTTACAACTACATAAAGTGCAGATAGTCCATAAGCGTGAAAATATACTTCAGAAAGCCTTTAATGTAGAGGCTAAGAGTTGTATAGAGAGACAAACAATATTTACTAGGCCTGCAAATGATTTTATGTAATTCCTCCCGAGAGATAAGATCTGCAAGTTCTTCAAGGAGCCCAGTCCAGATATTTTTTCTATCATGTTTGTAGACAGTGACAGCTTCCTGTAAAAAAAAAAAAATACGTAAATTTTAAACAATTTTATTTTCTTTTAATTTTTATANTAGACAGTGACAGCTTCCTGTAAAAAAAAATATATACGTAAATTTTAAACAATTTTATTTTCTTTTAATTTTTATAAGCTACATGTACTGCCATTAAGAGAAAAGAGATATGTAAAACTATCAACGTACCATTTTTATACTAACTAATGCCTGAACATGCCACGGGCGCCCATGCTCAAGGCGAGACTTGTGCAATCTCCAAATAAGTAAGTTAATGTGATTGGCCTTAGCTACTGCAGGCCTGTTGACATTTGTAATCATAGCTTTTCATATGGAGCACATGCAAGAAGACTAATCTGTGCAATAATGTGTATGTGTGTGTCAATATATATACATACGTGTGTTCTTTTGATATGAAACTTGGTAGCACAACCTTCTTCAATAGGGTAATCTTTTATATGGTACAGTGTTGGGTCAGATGTCAGTAGACGGTAACTGGGGCCTCACGGTACTGCAGAGACTAGTACTGTATTTGGTGAGAGAATGATGTTTGATTGCCAACTAAGTTACATGCCTCCCTCAGAAACAACTTGATGTAGAGGCAGATATAAGTGCTATGGCTATACTCCCNGCGAGACTTGTGCAATCTCCAAATAAGTAAGTTAATGTGATTGGCCTTAGCTACTGCAGGCCTGTTGACATTTGTAGTCCTAGTTTTTCATATGGAGCACATGCAAGAAGACTAATCTGTGCAATAATGTGTATGTGTGTGTCAATATATATATATATACGTGTGTTCTTTTGATATGAAACTTGGTAGCACAACCTTCTTCAATAGGGTAATCTTTTATATGGTACAGTGTTGGGTCAGATGTCAGTAGACGGTAACTGGGGCCTCACGGTACTGCAGAGACTAGTACTGTATTTGGTGAGAGAATGATGTTTGGGTGCCAACTAAGTTACATGCCTCCCTCAGAAACAACTTGATGTAGAGGCAGATATAAGTGCTATGGCTATACTCCCNGTGCCAACTAAGTTACATGCCTCCCTCAGAAACAACTTGATGTAGAGGCAGATATAAGTGCTATGGCTATACTCCCCATGTTTTAGCTCAGGAAGACGTCTGCCTTTTCATGCAGTATGCGAGAAAGAATTGGTAGCCAACACACATGCACACACCATGTAACACATCTTTTATTATCCACGGGGCACAAGCAAAGACATAAAGTCACTTCATTAAGCAAAATGTGAGACTAATGGTACAGGAAGCACTTAGGATTAGGCTTGAAGCACAATTTGTGGTCAGAGGTGAGCTGAGCCATTTTCCAAAGTCAGAGAGAACTTTGAGCTGTAATAGTGCAGCCGCAATGTGGCAGTGGTGCTGTGAAATTAAGAACAGGAGACATTAAATGACTTATCAGCAAAGTAGTCAGAGTATGGGGAGGACGAGAAGGAAAAAAAAAAACAAATCCTTCAGTTGAACCAGCACTACGGTAGATTATGAGACAAAGAGATGAATTCTCCCCATGGAGTACATCCAACCCTCGCCTTAGTTCCATTATAACTCTTAGCAGGTGTGGTTATCCATCATCAACAGACCAAGCCAATTATTAATTTTATGCGTGAGCGTGAAATTTCAAACTAATACACATTGGCAGGCACCTGAAAATTATGTAAAACAAAACACAAAGCACTCTGATTTTAGCCCTTATGTGTGTGTGNTACACATTGGCAGGCACCTGAAAATTATGTAAAACAAAACACAAAGCACTCTGATTTTAGCCCTTATGTGTGTGTGTGCGTTATAATTGGCCCAAGGGTATGTTAGTACATTAAATTCCTCCTACCCTCTGAGAACCTAATCCTNTGTGTGTGTGCGTTATAATTGGCCCAAGGGTATGTTAGTACATTAAATTCCTCCTACCCTCTGAGAACCTAATCCTGACCACAAATGCCCATTTCTCTGGGTACACCTGGCACCGAAACTGAAATATCGTGTTACAGCTGAATGAAGTTAAGGTTGGTTTCCTCATTGTCCCTGTAGCACAGGGATGGGTATGGTCGAGCAGGAAATCAGGCATCCTCAGTACGGATGGCATTACAAGTTGTAGTGATGGTCACTTGCTTCTATTGGGTGTTGGCAATCACTGGTGTGTCAGTTGGTACAACTGATAGTGTGAACTGTCATGGCGCTTGCCATGAGTGGGTACTTCCACACCTGCGTTAGCCAACCTGCTCATGTTCAACAGGTGCATGCTGGTTGGTAGAGACGTCACTTATGGAAAGGGCATCACATTATTTGGATTCTGTAAGGAGTAGACCTTGACAGCTCGGGTGTGCTGGTGTTCCCTTAAGGTCCTGCCTCCCATTTGGTAACAATGTTATGCCAATCGTCAACAGGGAAATGATGTGAGCACAGAAACACTTGCTACTCTTCTACGATAATCTGTAAGGTGGCGCATTGCAGGGACACCTCGGATGCCCAGTAACCTCGAGCTGTCGTATCTGGGGTTGCTTGTTCCTCATCCTCTGTCTCTGTTACGACAGACTAGACTGCCAAGTGGAGTGCAGTCTTTTTGATGGTAGACATCAATTGGCCAGGCTTTCTCGGAATGGAGTTCACAGGCCCATGGAAAAGGTTTTGTACCAACTGAGAATAGGTGGTTATTATCATGCAGACCACAGCTGCAACTAAGGCCATTTCCATTTTGTGGCCTACCTGATCTGCTCTTAGTTATTAGTGCATTTGGTGAAATTGTGCAGCATTGATGGTGGGTGTCTTTTTTGGTAGTGTGGAAGTGTTGAATATTAGCCTCTGCTATATATTTAATGTTAATCCTGGCTATACGGAGAGTCGCGGCTATTGGCCAAGGCCATGCTGTTGTTCTGCAGTCTAGTTCATGATGGCGCTCTCACAGCATGTCGTGGTATATCCAAATACATCTGTAATGCTACACTCCAGTTTATTATTTATCTTCCGTGTTTTTCTACAGNGCATGTCGTGGTATATCCAAATACATCTGTAATGCTACACTCCAGTTTATTATTTATCTTCCGTGTTTTTCTACAGGAAGCAGTGTTAAACTGACATATAACTCACTCAGTGGCATAGCAAGAGGGAATTTGGGGGCTGGTAACCCCCATCCCCATCCTTTGAGCATTTGAATGTCAATGATTAGTATTAAAATTATTCCTTCAGCTCATGATTGCAAGGCTATGTGGAGTTAGCCCGTGGGTGTTCATTCAAGATTATCAAGTCTCACTGTCACAATATTTATAGGTAGATGTGCAGACTCTCCAACGGTGCACGTTTTTCACTGCTATGCAGTCTCGGGATGCATTCATCATATGTGACTTCAATCACAGCTTTTTACTCCTCAAAATATGGCTGACAGAGTACTGCAGCCCACCACCACCGCTACCGTCTGTGAGAGTTGGCTGTGAGGGCAAATAGTGATGTCGGTGGTTTCAATAATAGTACCAGTACCATCATTGGGTGGAGCATGCCATGTGCTTTCGTATGTTCTGGGGCTACGCCGCACTGGGCTTGATGAATGTGTTGCTGATGGTTGTATTCACCAGGTTTTAGGTGGCTGGTTGTTCACCACTAGGATTCACATCAGCTGAATGGTGTTAGTTGTAGCATGTTTAGGGAGTAGTTTGTTGCGAGTAGTCATGTCTGGGTTGGTAGCAGAAACAGTGTAAAGGCCAGCATCAGGCAGGGCTCCGCCTACTCTCTACGTTCACTGCAGCTAAGCATTTCGCATAGAACCATTTTGTGATGGTCCCCCTGCATAAACAGTGCTGTCTATTCTGATTTCTCATGTTTCTTGCGGAACGAGACGGAGGGGGTAGGGCTAGCATCTCCTTAGACGTGGCAGCTTGGGCAAAGAACAGGTGCTTGGGTTTGTGCTCATCTTTCGCAGCAAGATGAACTGGCATCATGAAAGCCAATATGACCTTGTGGGGAGTGACATGGATGTTGATGTGGCAGGAGATATCATGTGGTCCTCCCACGTCTACGGTTAGATGACTACATCCTCAAGATAGGCTAATGTGAAGTCACTAGCGTACCTGTCCAACATTTACACCATCGTGGTTTAGAAGGTGCACGGAGCACATTTGAGACAATGGCATGGTGCAAAACTTAAACCACTGACCATCTGGAGCAACGATGGCAGTCTTGTGGCGATCTTCTGTCCCGTATGCAGTGTGTTCTGGCTGATGATGTTATCAAACCAATAGGACGAAAATCCACACAGAAACGCCAAGATCCATCTGTTTTAGCTCCTTGAGTTAGTTATTTCAGAGTTTTGGTTTCAGCGGTGCCTTACTGTATCATTTTCTGAATTTGATGCTTAATAATTGAGCTCTGGTGTTGTTTGTGAATGCATGGTGGTGAATAAATTAGATTGTCATAAAACAGTGATTTTGTATGTTCGCAGACACTTGTATAGTGTAGTGGTTCTGTAGCAGGGAAAAAATAACTGTNTCATAAAACAGTGATTTTGTATGTTCGCAGACACTTGTATAGTGTAGTGGTTCTGTAGCAGGGAAAAAATAACTGTCTTTATTCAGGATTTGCTGGACAGCATTGTGAAATTTCAGTAGAACATCAAGATCTAGTGAAACTATTAATTTACAGATCTGTATTGTGGACAGTGTCTCGCATGCTGTCCTAGTGAATATGGCAGGCTGTAGGTTCCACAGTGGGGCTGTGTTCTGTTGACCAGGGAATTCTCAAGATGACATCCTCCCTGAGATTGGCACAAACAAGGACTGTGGTTGTCTCAATATCCCTAACTCTTGCTGAAATTTTGCATTTGCCCATAGTTTCACCATTTTGCTATTTAGCTAAAATGAATAGTATTGATAGTTGGTTAGAAGTTTCAGATGTCAATGAATTGAAATTTTACAGAATTTTATGATGATGCAATGTGTATTAAGGTGTAACATGGCTGTTTATTCAGAAGCACTGGGTTATAAGAACACAGTTAATCCGTGTTTTATAAGAAATACCTGTTGTGGAATCCTGCTGAGAGAACACACACTTTCCCGTGGGTAGGGAGCTTTAGACACACGTATCCTGTTGGCGGTTCGTTGCGTTCTTTATTGTGCCTCTGTGCGCTTAGAGCACTCGTTATGCCAATGAAACTGCTGTCCATCACAGTACCTGCGTGGATAGTGTGGTTTACACCACAGTCACTGGATCCTAGGTACAAAACCAGTTTCTTTGATGATGAGGCAAGCATTCTGATAAAGTGCAGAGAACTCATTTCTGAACTGCATTTCTCTCATTGTGCCTGCTGCTGATTCCAAGAATAATCAGAGCTGTTTGGATACTGATGCTGATGAATGTGAATACGTATCTGAAACTCATCAACTCACTCTCTTGCAGGTTAGTAACGTTTAATATTTCAAGTAGGCTAATGAGGTTTTTTAAATCAAAATTACAGGTGTATCTGACTTAATTTTGAATTTCCTTTGTTTACTAGGTAACCAAAAGACTACTCAGATAGAAAACTAAAAACAAAAGATTTGCAGTTGGTGAAGCAAGTATCGAATGTGGGTCGGATGCTTACTTAAGCACGTCTCCTGTCAGCTACGATACATCCCCAGCTGGTTTCTGGAACACTTACTACACAAGAATATAAAGAGACTGAGCAAGTTCTGGCTCTCAGTTCCAGCTGGTTCAGTCTTTTCTGAACAAGTGTTTTCACAAGGACGACTTATTGTTACAGATCACCGTAGTCTCCTACTGCCTGACCATGTATATCAGCTTGTATTTTTAAAAGAAAATTTGTGATATCTTAAGTAATGTGTATCGAAAATCGGTGATGGTTTAATTTTGCTTGCTATCTTTCTAATACAGACATTAGTTTAATCATTACTGTCTTGTGTTGTGTTTATACTGCAGATCAATTGGGAAAATCTCTTCCTTTTTAATTTCTCATATTTCTGCATAACAATGGTGAGCTGGAACAACAAACAAGAGGGAAGGGCATTGGTATCTGAACAACTCTACTTTTCAGTATTGTTTGCNTAATGGTGAGCTGGAACAACAAACAAGAGGGAAGGGCATTGGTATCTGAACAACTCTACTTTTCAGTATTGTTTGCTTATATTGATACAGCAAATATTTCCATTGCAAATATTGGTGATATCGTTGATATAGAATATTGCTATATGGGCTAGTATCGCTAATATCGCAATATGCAATNATTGCAAATATTGGTGATATCGTTGATATAGCATATTGCTATATGGGCTAGTATCGCTAATATCGCAATATGCAATGTATTGATCTATTCTGTTTTGCCAATTGCATTTGCTATATTAGAGAAATATTGTTTTGCCATGTTATGCCACCCAATTGGTGGGTTTGGCAGTGGTGGAAGTTGAAATACAAATGTGAACTTGCCCCAGCTCCCACTGTACAACTCCTTGGCCATGACACAGCATTGGCAAGAAATAACATTAATACCTCGACTGTAACAGGTAGCTTGCTGACATCTGGTTGGTTGTATGAAGCTGCCAGAAGTGAAGCCACCAACGTGGGATAGTGACAGAAGATCGCCTTTTGACTTTTTGTCTGAAAGTACAGTTTGCATACTAAATAAAATGTTTTGGCCTTTTGTAGGTAATTCCTCGCTGTGTTACACATCTACAAAACAGTAATTTGCACTGACTGCATGTAAATGTGACCGACACCCAGACCCTCGTACTAGCATGTTTGTGAATCGGCGTAAACAACACCAGAATGGCGTGAATGTGGAGGCAACATTGTGAAGAGTCCCAGAACACACACACATCTTATCTATCCGGCAGTTACACAAAACCGCACACATTCCAGGGGCGCAGGCACGAGGGTGCATGCAAGAGCCTTGTGTGTCAGTTCTGTGTCAAATCTGTCTTGTGTAGTTCATAAGCGCTGGGCACCTACTGAGTTGGCGCATTAGCAGGTGTCCATATTAATTTGCACACGCAATTTGGGATCTTCANTAAGCGCTGGGCACCTACTGAGTTGGCGCATTAGCAGGTGTCCATATTAATTTGCACACGCAATTTGGGATCTTCAATCGCCAGCGGGGGAACACATTTCAGGCACACCTTAGATGGGACATTAGTATAAGTCTGCCAGTTCACTCGGCCACTATCCTGATTGCAGTGCAACTGCTCTATGTTAGTGGCCGGCGCCGAACAGCTGATCTTGCCTGGTTATGCAGGGGTGAAGACTGACAACACAAGTGGTAAAGTACGTAATGCAACATTACTTTGCTATATGTTAATGTCCATACACACTTATTCAGTCCCAGAGAAGGCGTGGTATGTGGTTCAATGTCATTCTTGCTGCACTAATCTGAAAGTCGTGGTCCANTATTCAGTCCCAGAGAAGGCGTGGTATGTGGTTCAATGTCATTCTTGCTGCACTAATCTGAAAGTCGTGGTCCATCGCTGTGGTTACACACCTCCGGCACGTGGCTGCCTCCTCTACATGTGCCCTCAGGTGCGATAGACTGACTGGGTCAAGAGAGGAGCAAATGAATCACGCACACCGCCACATGCTGCTATAGCCTTTGCCACTGAAAGGACGATGGGGGATTGAGGTGGCATGACTTCACAATGAATGTCTACACATCTCGCTCCACAAAAGACTGTCTTTGTTTAACATCAAGCAAGTATGTAAGCCAGAGGTTGATAGCAGTGCATGAAGGAAGACCCATTGACACAAGTATCCTGCAGGTCCTAAGTGTGGTCTGTGCAAAAAAATAAAATAAAAGAGTACATACCTAGATGAACTGATATTTTTTTTCAACTCCCACAGATATGGTTTTGTGAATATTGCACATTAGTGGCCGAGACACACATGATGATGTAACTTAAATAAAATAAATTAAATTTAGGAAATAATTTAAATAAACAACATCCTGGTGGGATATGATAAAATGAGCAGAAAAATTCTGGAAAA
>NQII01000994.1:382159-420944 GCA_002778355.1 Clitarchus hookeri | reverse complement strand
GGGGGGGGGGACTTAAATTTTTAGATAAAGTATGAAAATGTATTGAAAATTTAACATTTTGATTTAAAATGTTAAATTTTAAAATATAGTAAAACTATACAATTATTTAAAAAGAAAAAATTCAAAAGTAGTTTTAAAAAAAAAAGCGTATAAAATTTGAGATTTCACTTTGCACCACCACCTTGATTTTTTTTCTTCTGTAAAATTGAAAAAATAGTACATAAGTCCTTTAAAATAAATTTTATATATAAATAAAAAAAATAAGTGAAAGAATTCAAGTGAAGTAATTAAAATAAAACAAAATTATTTTACAGTTTTATGAGGTGCATACACTACGGGATATTTAAAATTACTGTAGAAAAAATTAAAATTATAGGATATTTTAAATACAAATTTATATAATGACACGAAATTTCATTTAGTTCGATTTGTTTCTATTAAAAGAAAATATGAGCAAAAAATAATATATATATTTTTAATTTACCTTGGTTAAATAATTTAATCAAGGAAAAGAAAAATTACTCTTTTAATTTAAGAGTACAAATATTCAAAATCGTAAATCCAAAAAATTGTAGAAATCATTATTAATGTTTACTATCAATTAAAGTAGAAATTGTAAAAAAAAAAATTACTTCTAAATTAAAACAATATAAATGCTACCAAAAAAATAATTTTTTAAGCCTTTGTTTATAAATAAGAAAGATATGCAAGAAATGTATTTTACGACCTCAAATTTTAATAGTGTAATGATACAAAATTTAAATAAAATATCAAAGAGGGTTTTATGCCATTTTAGCAAAAATGGCTGAATTTGAAGCATAAGGGACTGGTTGAGCATTACATTCTATAAATAATGTTAAACTGTTTATAAATAAATATAATACCTTTAACAATTCCTCTTATATTGAATTACCAAAAAAATAAAGAATGAGAATACTTTGCTGATGTTAAAAATAATGATGAGAAATGTTTTGTTTCTAAAGATAAATTTAATGAACATGAAAGTAATTGTTCCAAAAATGAAGCTGTAACAATGGAAATGCCAAAATGTAAGGTAAAACCATTTTAAAAATTATAATTAATCATTAAATACTTTTTGTAATTTGTGCTTATTTTAAATATTTCCTAGTAAAAATAAATTTGCGAGCCAAATCCTGAAATATCTTACAATAATTGAGCAAGCGGTTTTATTAAGTTAGTACAAAATGTGTAAAAATTTACTCTTTCTCCAGAAGTATGGAAAAAATCAGTAACAAATTTCGGAAGTAAATAAAAGTGTGTTTTACATCGAACATTGAAATTATATCTCAAACAAGAATTAATATTCAAAAATGTTCGCAGAATATTAAAATTTAGACAAAGTTATTGGGTTAGAAATTGATGAAAAAAAATTTTTTGTAAAAAATATATATAATAATTAGTGTCCATAAAATCTAGAAATAACACCCAAAAATTTTGGAAAACAAATTTGTAAACACAATTTTATTGTGTTCGTTCTAAAATGTAGTAGCAGATCATATGAATGAAACAAAATTAATTTGTAACAAAAGTAATTTATTTTAGAATCTTAATTTTAGGAATTTTGAAATAGTTAATGTATAATATTCATTATAAAATCAAAATATAATGAAGATATCAAATTATGGTATCAAGATACTTTAATATGTAATGTAAAACCAAATATTTTTATATGAATAATGTTATACATAAATTACATAGTGATTATCTGAAAAATGTTTGCAAAATTCTCTAAATGAATGCAAACAGTCTTAGAAAAAGTAAAAAATAATTGTATAATTATGGCCTAATTCAGGTTGGGGGAAGCGCATATTTAAAGGTAACAAAAATTAATTAAAATTCAAAGGTAGTTTGAAAATATTGTTGTAAAAAGTGCACTAACTCATGAAGATAAAAAAATTGTTTTCTCGAAGACAATAAAGTATAGAGAAAACTGAATTTAGTATATGATGCTATAAACANATGGCCTAATTCAGGTTGGGGGAAGCGCATATTTAAAGGTAACAAAAATTAATTAAAATTCAAAGGTAGTTTGAAAAATATTGTTGTAAAAAGTGCACTAACTCATGAAGATAAAAAAATTGTTTTCTTGAAGACAATAAAGTATAGAGGAAACTGAATTTAGTATATGATGCTATAAACGTGAGGTTTATTTAATTTAAATGAACTAAAAAAGTTTTAAATTATGGGGATGGTAAAAATAATTTTGGAACTATAATTGCTTTTGTTTACAAAAAAACTAATTAAAATATAAAACTTTAAGAAATATATGTAGAAAACCGTAAAATTTTGAAAATATACAAAAAATNGAGGTTTATTTAATTTAAATGAACTAAAAAAGTTTTAAATTATGGGGATGGTAAAAATAATTTTGGAACTATAATTGGTATAATTGCTTTTGTTTACAAAAAAACTAATTAAAATATAAAACTTTAAGAAATATATGTAGAAAACCTGAAAAACCGTAAAATGTTGAAAATATACAAAAAATTATTTTTAAATAAATTTAATTTCTTTTTTTTTAATATGTATATTTTGCAATAATGTGTATTTTTGTAACATTTTTCAAATCGGCTTTATTAATAATTGTTATATATCAAGTAAAAATATTAAAATTAATTTTTAAAATACAAAATAATTCTTTCCGTGATTTCTATCATAATTTAAAATTTTAAAGAATTCAATTTTTTATTTAGTTAAAGTTTGTTTAATTTTTTTTCCTGATAGAGATTCCATTTTTAAAAATGTATATATATATATATATATAAACATTGTTATATAAAATTGTTTTTAAAAATAAATGAAATTTAAAATATTTTATAACCATTAAAAAAATTTTATCAATGGAAATAAAAGTACAATGACAACTTTGCAAACCTAAAATGAAGATTAATGGAANTTTTTAAAAATATATATATATATATATATATATATATATATATATAAACATTGTTATATAAAATTGTTTTTAAAAATAAATGAAATTTAAAATATTTTATAACCATTAAAAAATTTTTATCAATAGAAATAAAAGTACAATGACAACTTTGGAAACCTAAAATGAAGATTTATGGAAAATATGCTTATTTAGTTCCATAATCTCAACTATTATATGATTCTTAATCGAAAACATATTTAAAATTGAAATTTTATCTAACAATTATTTTTTATTAATTTTAAAATTATTTTGAAATTTACATTTTTATTATTTCCAAATATTTCAATTTTTATGGTGGTATAATTAACATTCCACAATTCTAAAAGGTAAGTAATTAAATCTAATTATATGTAACAAGTTTAATAAATTATAATAAAAAATTGTAATAAAAACTTTAAATATCTGTAGTTTTGTAAAGTAACTTCAACATCAGCACTATCAAAATCAATTATNTAAATTGTAATAAAAACTTTAAATATCTGTAGTTTTGTAAAGTAACTTCAACATCAGCACTATCAAAATCAATTATACTTTCATTTATTTATCTCTGAATTCTAAAATGATATAATTAAATCGTTCATTATTAATTTTAAAAAAGGAGTGGGGAGCTTTGGTTTATTGCCAATCGAATCTCGAAATTGAAACATTGTTTTCTGTTCAAAACTAGTAATATCGGTTTATAAATTATTTTAATATTTAATAATCAGGCCATAATCTAAACTACAATGTGAGTTTATTGTTTTAAGAGAATTGAAATTTATTTTTTTTAACAAATTAAAATTTTTTTGTATCTTGTTTTGAATTCTAAAATATCCTGTAATCGATCGTCAAAATTAAAATTACAATTACTCCTAACATTAATTTTATTATTTACATTATCTGGTTCCAAAATGTTGTAACCATCCTTGAAATGTTTGTACAAATTTACATATTTTTTTATATGAATTGATAACGTATTATCTTTTCGGAATAATAATTTCTTAATTTTACTGCCATTAACTATTTTGTGTGATATCTTATTATTGCAGTCGAATGATTATTGTNGAATAATAATTTCTTAATTTTACTGCCATTAACTATTTTGTGTGATATCTTATTATTGCAGTCGAATGATTATTGTGTTAAAAATTACAATGTAATTATTTTTTTAAACAGAATTAATTTCTGCTAAATTAAAAAGGGAGAAGTAATACCTGATTGTACTCAATATTTTTAATCCGTTCAAGTAATTGCAGAAAAGCCGGTTTTGTTTGCAAAAAAGTATGGTCGAATTTTAATGAAAAAATGTAATATAAAAATTGAAATATATATTAGTTATTTAACTCTGTCCNGAATAATAATTTCTTAATTTTACTGCCATTAACTATTTTGTGTGATATCTTATTATTGCAGTCGAATGATTATTGTTTTAAAAATTACAATGTAATTATTTTTTTAAACAGAATTCATTTCTGCTAAATTAAAAAGGGAGAAGTAATACCTGATTGTACTCAATATTTATAAATCCGTTCAAGTAATTGCAGAAAAACTTGTTTTGTTTGCNGTTTGCAAAAAAGTATGGTCGAATTTTAATGAAAAAATGTAATATAAAAATTGAAATATATATTAGTTATTTAACTCTGTCCAAAAAAGAAATATTTAGATTAATGTCAAAATATTTTTTTAGTTAAATTCGATGATGCTATTTTAGAGAACTGAGACACAATTAGAAAATATTTTATTGGAGGGCAACATAAAAATGTGGATGTTTTTGTTTACCCCAAACTTATTCAAAAGTTTATTTTTCGAGAAGATGATCAAATTTTAAACAATATACAAAGATTTAATTGCCAAGTAGTGTGTATTTTTTGTTGCTATTCGCAAACTATTAGGCCAAGGCCATTGAAAGTTGGTAATTTATTAGACTAACTTGAGTGATAGGTACTCTTTATCTTCTGTTCTCCTCTCAGCCATCAATCCATCATTCATTCAATTACTCGAAATTTTGCGATCAATTGTTATCTATCTTCTCAAAAGAGCATATTTGCTAGTTAACCAAATGTCCTGACTAAATCCCTAGGTCAACCTACCAGACCAACTAACTAGATGTCAAACACCTNCTAAATTGCTTTAATTTCTTTATATTTTAATAGACTGATTGTTATTGGGGCGGTTTTGCCCCCACCTCCCCTACTCTTTATCTTCTGTTCTCCTCTCAGCCATCAATCCATCATTCATTCAATTACTCGAAATTTTGCGATCAATTGTTATCTATCTTCTCAAAAGAGCATACTTGCTAGTTAACCAAATGTCCTGACTAAATCCCTAGGTCAACCTACCAGACCAACTAACTAGATGTCAAACACCTNCTTGCTAGTTAACCAAATGTCCTGACTAAATCCCTAGGTCAACCTACCAGACCAACTAACTAGATGTCAAACACCTCAATAAACATTTCTCGGTTCATTTGTTCACCAAATAGCACTCAGCCGACTTGAAACGATCCGAGAGAGACATAACACTTCAGATTGAACCATAGTCCTCGCGCACTTGTACAAATTGTGTGCAAACAATGGCGTGCACCACTCAATTATAGTCTTTCAGAAAAGCTGTAGAGACTAAAAAAATTAGACACAATATACAGGATGTCAGGTAATTCCCGGATACGGACTGCACCACCTGAGTCTGTTATCAAAACTAAGTAGGTAATACTCCTCGGTAAAAACGCATAGGAACCTTCGTTTACGAGAAAAACTGCATTAAAGGTCCATAAACCATTGTAGCAAACATGTGGTATTCCAGTTAGAGACAGGTGAAGTGATGTGGCGATGTTGGAACTAATGTACATGGTGTGAGGCGTACGGGAAGGAAACGAGCCGAGCTCAGTAGTGTCAAAGAGGCCGCATGCAGTGGTTGCTGGAACATGAGTGCATCCAGTGGCAAAGCTCTATGCATCCAATGCGCGGAAAAGTGCATTGCTATGGGCAGAGCAAACTTCGAAGACCCGTTCTAATGTTTCGATGTTTTGTATACTGTGCTTAATGTGAAATAAAGTCATTTTATCTACTTTAAATTAGTGTTTTTCGTACACTAAGGNATGTTTTGTATACTGTGCTTAATGTGAAATAAAGTCATTTTATCTACTTTAAATTAGTGTTTTTCGTACACTAAGGGCCCTGGTAGGAGAACTAATACACTAGCGACACCTGACCTAGGTGTGGAAACATGAAATCCAAGATTGCGTCCTCCAGCTACGTATAAACAAATGATAAAAGAGAAAACCAAGATGGGATCCGCTAGCAATGTATAAACAAATGACAAAAGAAAAAATCAAGATGGCTGCATATGGTAGAATTATTTCATTTGCTTTCTGTTTTTTTAATGCATGACAATTAGCAAATTTGTAAAAGATGTACTTTTCTAATAATTTTAAAGTTTCAGTTGACCGAGGCATAAATGAAATGATCAGGCTCATGGCAATGTTAATTTTAGATATGGTGCAATAATACATAATTTGCATACAAGTCGATCCTAAGCAGGGCTTTCAAAAGTATACAAATTACGATTAACAGCCTGTATATATGGAGCAGCGACGGCATACAAGGGAGGGGAAACAGGAGTTCCCCGACAAAGCCAGACTGCTAACGGCAACATCCGCAAATTTGCCACAAGTGGAAATCCCGAGAGAGCCCAGTTCATCTTGGTGGCAGGTGGGTATCTAACACACCACTGCAGCCCACCAAAAGATGGACTTAACTGCGAAAACACGCCTCCTCGAAAGCTGGCGCAGTTTGTACTGTCGAAGATCTCCAATATAATTTCCGTGAACTAGAAGAAACACTGTGCAAAAGGATTATGATGTCACATCCAATTGAGAAAAATACTGAGCTGTGCAGAGTTGGGAGCTTGTGTAGTTGAGGGAAACGAACCTTTACCTGCAGTTTACCAGTGCAGACAGTGAATTGTCCATTTTTTCCAATGGTGGCCATTGGAAACACATGACTACTTCCTGTGCTTCTGCTGCACTTGTGCCGTGTTTCTCTTCCCACTTCTTTATTGCCTCCTTTATAGTTGTTGGTTTAGACTGTAAGAATAAACATAAAATGAATTAAAATAAAATGTGTTGTTTAACAGAGTATTATTTAATGAACAGCATATTGCAACCACATCACTAATGTTGACGAAATTGGCAAATATTTGTGTGTATTTCAAACTGTAATATATTACGACAGGAGGTAAATTCGTATAGAAAATGGAGGATCTCATACGTAGATCTTTTAACGTGCAAAGCTGGATTTTAAGCAGAAATGTGTTCTATCAGAAATACACTGGAGAGCCAAAAAATGGTTGCCTGTAAAGTCGGTTTTACGGGCGAAGATTTTACGTGACAACGTAGTGCTGCGCGCGCGGCAGACCGATCATAGTTGAGNATTGGAAACACATGACTACTTCCTGTGCTTCTGCTGCACTTGTGCCGTGTTTCTCTTCCCACTTCTTTATTGCCTCCTTTATAGTTGTTGGTTTAGACTGTAAGAATAAACATAAAATGAATAAAATAAAATGTGTTGTTTAACAGAGTATTATTTTATGAACAGCATATTGCAACCACATCACTAATATTGACGAAATTGGCAAATATTTGTGTGTATTTCAAACTGTAATATATTACGACAGGAGGTAAATTCGTATAGAAAATGGAGGATCTCATACGTAGATATTTTAACATGCAAAGTGCAAAGCTGGATTTTAAGCAGAAATGTGTTCTATCAGAAATACACTGGAGAGCCAAAAAAAACTGGTACAGGCGTGCGTATGCAAATAACAGAGGTATGGAACCAATCAGAGTAACGCGATGCGGTAGGCAGCGCCTATATAAGACAACAAGCGTCTGGCAAAGTTGCTAGATCGGTTACTGCTGCTAAAATGGCAGGTTATCAAGATTTAAGTGAGTTTGACCGTGGTGTCGTAGTCGGCGCACGAGAAATGGGACATAGGATCTCCGATGTAGCGATACAATTTGGATTTTCGCGTACGACCATTTCACGAGTGTACCGTGAATATAGATAATCCGGTAAAAAACATCAAATCTTCGACTTCGCTGTGGCCGGAAAAAGATCGTGAACAAACAGGACAAACGACGACTGACGAGAATCATTAAACGTGACAGACGTGCAGCCCTTTCTCAAATTGGCGCAGATTGCAATGCTGGAGCATCAACAAGTGCCAGCGTGCGAACTATTCAACGGACCATCATCGATATGGGCTTTCGGAGCCGAAGGCCGACTCGTGTACCGTTGTTGACTGCAAGAGACAAAGCTTTACGCCTTGCCTGGGCCCACCAACACCGCCATTGGACTGTTGATAACTGGAAACACGTTGCCTGGTCTGACAAGTCTCGTTTCCNACCATCGATATGGGCTTTCGGAGCCGAAGGCCGACTCGTGTACCGTTGTTGACTGCAAGACACAAAGCTTTACGCCTTGCCTGGGCCCACCAACACCGCCATTGGACTGTTGATAACTGAAAACACGTTGCCTGGTCTGACAAGTCTCGTTTCCAATTGTATCGGGCGGATGGACGTGTACGGGTATGGAGACATTCTCATGAATCCATGGACCCTACATGTCAACAGGGGACTGTTCAAGCTGGCGGAGGCTCTGTCATGGTATGAGGCGTGTGCAGTTGACGTGAAATGAGACACCTGATACTACTCTGACAGGTGACAGATATGTAAGCATCCTGTCCGATCACCTGCACCCATTCATGTCCATTGTGCATTCCGACGGACGTGGACAATTCCAGCAGGACAATGTGACACCCCACACGTCGAGAGTTGCTACCGAGTGGCTCCAGGAACACTCTTCTGACTTTAGACACTTCAATTGGCCACCTAAATCACCAGAAATGAACGTTATTGAGCATATCTGGGATGCCTTGCAAAATGCTGTTCAGAAGAGATCCCCACCGCCTCGCACTCCTATGGATTTGTGGACCGCCCTGCAGGATTCATGGTGTGAATTGCCTCCTGCATACCTTCACACATTAGTCGAGTCCATGCCACATCGACTTGCAGCACTTCTGCGTGCTCGCGGGGGCCNGAGATCCCCACCGCCTCGCACTCCTATGGATTTGTGGACCGCCCTGCAGGATTCATGGTGTGAATTGCCTCCTGCATACCTTCACACATTAGTCGAGTCCATGCCACATCGACTTGCAGCACTTCTGCGTGCTCGCGGGGGCCTTACACGATATTAAGCAGGTGTACCAGTTTTTTTTTTTTTTTTTTGGCTCTTCAGTGTAATTTCTCCACTGTCTTCAGAGTCGCTCTGCGTCTTGCTGAGTGTAAATATGNTTTTGGCTCTTCAGTGTAATTTCTCCACTGTCTTCAGAGTCGCTCTGCGTCTTGCTGAGTGTAAATATGGCCGACAAAACAGCGTTTTTCTATGAAACTCACATGATAAATCCAATTGTTTGGTTTTTCAGGATGAACAGAATGCTCCCCTCTGAAATCATTTGGAATATAAGTCACTAGCTACATCAAACACACACTTCACCTCTGCCATGATGTTATTGCAAACTCTGGGACCCATGATTAGTTTTAAAAGATAATATTTAAGCAAATATACATCTCAATTGTGTGCAATAGTTAAAAATTCTGCCGATAATATTATAGGGAATAATTTTGGTCTTTTGTGTCTGTCTTAAACATTCATCATATCCTCTTAAATGCGAGAACAGACTAAGTATTAGGTACTTATCGCAAGGATCCTAGCCATCGCGTAATACTCTCTTGTAACTTGCAACTGGCACAGTGGCTGTGGTCATTTAAAATGCCTAGTCTCACAGTATGTTAAAAACTTCAGTGTTCATGTTTCTTTGCTTATCATATGGACGCAACTCGTGACAATGTGAGGTGCATGCTCTTGTCACTTGCATACAAACTATGATTACAATTTTTTATTAAGTATAGGCCCAAGAATGAATTGGGCAAAAGTGTTACGGGCAATGCAAGACATCTATAACTGGAAATGGTAATACTGCCAGCTGCTAGTGAGCACAGCAAGTGAGTGCATCATGAACGTACTCATGTCATGGTGTTTAGGGCGGGAAAAGGCGGAGAGCGTCATGAATAAGAATCCTACTCTTCCACTCAGTGTATTTAAAAGAAAATTGTGAAGACCATTATTCTCAAAGCCCCGAGACACTATTTAATAATGATGTTGGTAGGCCCCAAAACTTCACAGATGGAATGCCAAACAAGAAATTACCAACATAACTAATTAGCATATGTTCTTATGGAAGTAATTTTGGTGTACTCAAAAACTTACATAAAAGAAACATGTGTTAAAAAANCTAATTAGCATATGTTCTTATGGAAGTAATTTTGGTGTACTCAAAAACTTACATAAAAGAAACATGTGTTAAAAAATGTCCAAGCAGAAAGAATTTTCAATAAGATCTTATATGGTGGAAGACTGAAACTATTGTGTAGCGAATTTAGTACACACAGTAGGTTTACGTCAGCACACAAAGATTTATTTTAATCAGTCTCATAGTAAAATAGATATGNCTAATTAGCATATGTTCTTATGGAAGTAATTTTGGTGTACTCAAAAACTTACATAAAAGAAACATGTGTTAAAAAAATGTCCAAGCAGAAAGAATTTTCAATAAGATCTTATATGGTGGAAGACTGAAACTATTGTGTAGATAATTTAGTACACACAGTAGGTTTACGTCAGCACACAAAGATTTATTTTAATCAGTCTCATAGTAAAATAGATATGACATACACTGAAGAGCCAAAAAAAACCTGGTTAGGCGTGCGTATGTTAATAAGAGAGGTATGAAACCAATCAGAGTAACGCGATGCGGTCGGCAACTAAGTTCGTATACTGCTGCTGCAATGGCAGGTTATCATGATTTAAGTGAGTTTGAACGTGGCGTTATAGTCGGCGCACGAGAGATGGGACATAGCATCTCCGAGGTAGCGATAGCATTTGGATGTTCGCGTACGACCATTTCACGAGTGTACTGTGAATATCGGGAATCCGGTAAAACATCACACCGTCGACATCGCTGCGGCCGGAAAAAGATCGTGAAAGAACGGGACAAACGACGACTGACGAGAATCATTAAACGTGACAGATGTGCAACCCTTTCTCAAATTGGGGCAAATTGGATTTGTGGACTGACTTGCAGGATTCATGGTGTGTATTTGCCTTCTGCATACCTTCAGACATTAGTCGAGTCCATGCCACGTCGTCTTGCGGCACTTCTGCGTGCTCGCGGGGGCCCTACACGATATTAGGCAAGTGTACCAGTTTTTTGGCTCTACAGTGTATAATACGATATGCCTCTAGGTGTTGGCGTTCTGACAAAAGGGTTTGTCCAGGGCCCCAGAATAGCATGAACTGATGTAGAGTCCTTGGGCGGACAGCAGTGTGACAAAGTCCCACAGAGAAGTCCCTATGGCGAGGAGTGCAGTGGAGCCGCAATGCTGTCCTTGCACTGCCTTGTGGACATTTTTTTATGTTGGCCAATCACTGCATTTCCAACGAATGATTATTNCATGCCACGTCGTCTTGCGGCACTTCTGCGTGCTCGCGGGGGCCCTACACGATATTAGGCAAGTGTACCAGTTTTTGGCTCTACAGTGTATAATACGATATGCGTCTCTAGGTGTTGGCGTTCTGACAAAAGGGTTTGTCCAGGGCCCCAGAATAGCATGAACTGATGTAGAGTCCTTGGGCGGACAGCAGTGTGACAAAGTCTCACAGAGAAGTCCCTATGGCGAGGAGTGCAGTGGAGCCACAATGCTGTCCTTGCACTGCCTTGTGGACATTTTTTTATGTTGGCCAATCACTGCATTTCCAACGAATGATTATTTTTAATTTTTAGTGAACTTATGGATAAAGAACCACAACAATAATTTATAATGTTTTAATGTCGTGCACACATTGTTTATAGATGAGGACAGAGAAAACATTATTTTACTGATATGTAGGATAAGCTTAATGTTAAACCTTCCAGATGATAAACTGCCATGATGGCGCAATTTGAAACACAATACCNACACTTTCCTGCATTTTTTGTACCTTTTTTTTCCCAACCTCTTCAAAAGTTTGTAATAGCACTTTCGCTTCTAGATCTGAAAGGTAGCCAGGTGGTCGACCGATGGTGTAGGCACCGTTCAGGTCTCAACGAGTCGATGGGATGGTACATACACTTGTCGTGAGTCGAGTCAGGCTCCAGGGTGGCAGACCAGTCGAGTCACACATGCACTTTCTGTACGAGAGGAAGTCAGTTATACAAGGCAAGGTAAAAAGTTATTTCGGTTTAAATAGTATATACCTACACGTACGCATTTTTAAGGATGAAGAAAAACACGCGAACACTCTGAGAAAACATTTGCCACCGCTGGCAATAGCAGTAATCGCGATGTCTTACGACCATGCCATTGACCTGTGACCACTGTTTCGGACGACATCTACACTAAGGATTAAGGTTAAATAAAAACTCCTTTGTTTCTAAAACAGTTATGGGAACACTATGAGAAAATCCATTTGCGTCGCTCACAACAGCAGGAACCATGTCAAAAGCAACCGTGACCTTGACCTTAAAAACCTATAAAACAATAATGGGAACACTGAGAAAATCCATTTGCCTCACAATAGCAGGAACCATGACAACAAGCAACCATGAACTTGACCTTGAATGACATCATGTGGCCTTGATCTTAACCTAACCTTGGATGACCTGTGACCTTGACCTTTGGCCACCATATCGAACAAAATATACAATTTAAAACAAAAAAGAATGAAAATATTTTTAGAAAATTTTAAAATCACACAAAATCTACTGCTTAAAACAAAAATGAATCTCAATTTTCTTAGAATATTTTACAATCACAGAAAAAATCATAAGACCTCGGTGTCTTCATATTCGACGAAGCTAAGGTCTGCTCATCGTTGGGGGCGATGATTATGTTATGAATTTGGTGGCTGTATCTTAAACGGTTCGGAAATTACATCCAACTATGCTTATAAATGAACTTAGGACATACTTTATGCGTGCACAAGGTGCATCTCTACACTAGCGTGCATGGGCTGGCTTCGCTCCGTGTAGCAAAGGTGGAATGATAGAGCATGAGACTCGTCCCCGCCAAGACGTCAGGTGAAAGGAGGCCAGAAGTAATATGAGCAAACCAAAGATGAATGACAGAGTGTGACTCATCCCCGCTAGGATGCAAGGTGAAATACCAGAAGGAATATGAGAAAACCAATGTGGCATGACAGAGAAGTTGCATGACGTGGCAATGAACTCGAACATTCTNGTCTTCATATTCGACGAAGCTAAGGTCTGCTCATCGTTGGGGGCGATGATTATGTTATGAATTTGGTGGCTGTATCCTAAACGGTTCGGAAATTACATCCAACTATGCTTATAAATGAACTTAGGACATACTTTATGCGTGCACAAGGTGCATCTCTACACTAGCGTGCATGGGCTGGCTTCGCTCCGTGTAGCAAAGGTGGAATGATAGAGCACGAGACTCGTCCCCGCCAAGACGTCAGGTGAAAGGAGGCCAGAAGTAATATGAGCAAACCAAAGATGAATGACAGAGTGTGACTCATCCCCGCTAGGATTCCAGGTGAAAGACCAGAAGGAATATGAGAAAACCAATGTGGCATGACAGAGAAGTTGCATGACGTGGCAATGAACTCGAACATTCTTCGGGCAAGATGGATGGTGCTGGTATGGAATGATAGAACATGAATGTCAGGGTAACCCCTCATCCCCCCCCCCAAATAGTCACTTAGCCACATTGTGGAGTCATGCTATTTTTGGACTGAGTAACTCATGATTTTTGGTAAGGAAATGTTTCTGGTTTTAGGTAAATTCGGGAAATTTTGGGCGTTTTTGAAAGGAAAAGAGTAAAATGGCCACTTTTGGCAAGGAATGTCAGAGCAGGAGGTTTACGCGTGACGTCATCTAAGATGGTGGCCGTGGCCCCGCGCCCCTGACGTAGAACATGCATTTTATAACTACTGAAGGTAACATTCCTCATTTCTCTACACTTTTCTTGATATTCTTCTTTAGAATGACGTTATACACAAACATATTCATTGTACCATTAATAAATGTGACTATTCCCGACTCCTTTCGCAGACATACGCCCCCAAATCATAACTGAATCTCCCCTTATTTAACTGTGAGAAGAGTATTGGCAAAATTATTGGCCGTAGGTATTAACTTTTTACTATACACTGTAGACACCATCCGAATTTAAAAAAAAAAAAAATTGATTTTGGTCTTATCTGACCATGACATTGTTTTAAAACTTCTGGTTGTTAATTAGGCGCTCTTTAGAGAACATCAGTCTAGTAGCACGGTTTGACTACAGACATAGGACAGACACCTCCCTCGCTACCAAGGTGGCCATTATAGCCGCGTCCAAGTAACACCCAGCCAACCGTCTCGGAACACATTTTATTACAGGTAGCAATGTTTTATTTCGCGCGTAGTTTATGAGCACTTTAATGGTGACTGGACTTTATTCGCAGCAAAATTATTCGTTTCGGGGACTTGCACGTTTCTTGTTTAGGTTTTATTGCTGTTCCTAATTTAGCCTTGAAAATTAAATTTATTTACAACTTACCGAACTGTTGCGTGACNAGTAACACCCAGCCAACCGTCTCGGAACACATTTTATTACAGGTAGCAATGTTTTATTTCGCGCGTAGTTTATGAGCGCTTTTATGGTGACTGGACTTTATTCGCAGCAAAATTATTCGTTTCGGGGACTTGCACGTTTCTTGTTTAGGTTTTATTGATGTGCTGTTCCTAATTTAGCCTTGAAATTTAAATTTATTTACAACTTACTGAACTGTTGCGTGAATCTTGTTCACGGTTTGTCTAACTTTTGTTTAGGAGAATCCTCTAAACTCTAAATTAACTATCGATTCTTTCAGCTCNTCTTGTTCACGGTTTGTCTAACTTTTGTTTAGGAGAATCCTCTAAACTCTAAATTAACTATCGATTCTTTCAGCTCGCAACCCTTACCCATTTTCTTGAGACGACTGCAGGTTGTATCGCGGAGCAGGAATAGCGAACTGCACGCACACACCCCACAGATGTTTACGTTCGACTCAAAGCCATCGATTACTAAATGCCTGCTAGTGTATGGCTAACAAAGGGACCTTCGTTTTTCTTCTCAAGGGCTGCGTTTGCAAGGAAATATCTTGTGCACTAGGTTCGTACATGTTGCTCTTATCTGCAATTTACAAAACTTCAATAAACTATTTTANAAGGAAATATCTTGTGCACTAGGTTCGTACATGTTGCTCTTATCTGCAATTTACAAAACTTCAATAAACTATTTTATAATGGGTGCGATTGTGTATGGATAGAAATGTGACATAGGGCCTACTGTAGGTACGCTCCGGTGCAGAGCCTTGGGCTAAATGGCGATGACACACTTGATTAGCGTGGCAGTGTGGCCCTTATCACCCCCGCCTCAGACTCGGGGAAATAGCTGCACATAGGCTCNAAGGAAATATCTTGTGCACTAGGTTCGTACATGTTGCTCTTATCTGCAATTTACAAAACTTCAATAAACTATTTTACTTATAATGGGTGCGATTGTGTATGGATAGAAATGTGACATAGGGCCTACTGTAGGTACGCTCCGGTGCAGAGCCTTGGGCTAAATGGCGATGGCACACTTGATTAGCGTGGCAGTGTGGCCCTTATCACCCCCGCCTCAGACTCGGGGAAATAGCTGCACATAGGCTCNGCACACTTGATTAGCGTGGCAGTGTGGCCCTTATCACCCCCGCCTCAGACTCGGGGAAATAGCTGCACATAGGCTCGAAAAGTTCTTTCTGATACGGAAAACTGAATTTTTCATATCCTATATTCAAAACAAAAAGGAATGTGTAATCTGTATTCACGTCTGGCCACGCTATTCTCGTATGAGAAAAGCCTAAATGTTACTTTTCTCTGCTGTTTAAAAAAACAGTATCAGTACTTCGGGTGCTAAATACGATGTAGTGGCATTTGAATGGTCGTTATTGATTTCTACGAACAATGTCTTGTACATCAAATCTTAATATTTAAATTTGACAAGAATTTTATCCTAGTATATGTTATATCATTTTGAACACGTCAAAAAAATTTAATGAAGTAATAAGTTAACTAAAACTATTTTCTAGTTCAATNTATGTTATATCATTTTGAACACGTCAAAAAAATTTAATGAAGTAATAAGTTAACTAAAACTATTTTCTAGTTCAATGAATTACTTTTTAGCAAAACGCGATTTAAAAAAATTACGCGCCTTTCGTCCCCTGGATATGGTACTAATGCTGCACTGTTACCTCAAAATCTTTAATATTAAGCATCTCAGAAAGAGGAAATATTGGAATAATAAATGCTAGAGCAGTGAATAGTATGAGCTCGCTAAAAGTAGTCAGTGGCTTTAAAGCGAGGTCTTGAGAGCCGATGAGGGTGATTGAGGCGAGTATGGAGCGGCGTCGGAATGAAAGTGTGGAGGATACGGGAGATCCCCGAGAAAACACGCCGACCAGCGGCATCGTCCGGCACGATTCCCACATGCGAAAATCCGGTGACCCGGCCGTGGATGAAACCCGGTTCGCCTTGGTGGGGGGCTGAGCAGGCTAACCGCTCAGCCACCGCGGCCCCTCGGTGGCTTTAAGGTTTTGGTNAAAGTAAGCAGCCTATATAATACAGTTTACAGTAGTTACTTACCATTTCAAAAGACTGCTTCAATAGTTCACCTGGGTCTATACAAAGTCTGTGCTATCGGCAGTTGCTTTGTCGATACGGCGGTGCTGTTTACAACGTTCCCATGGCGACAGCTTGGATCGCAAGTGCGCACGTGTTAACATAGGCGCCGCAAATAACGAATTTGGGGGAGGGGGGGATGATTTATTATGTTGCACCCTCAAACCTTCGCCACTTTCCTTTTTGTCATTTTTGAGTCCCGCGCAACGTTTAAGACTTAATTTCAACAGATTAATCTTATATTAAATTATTCAAGTCGTTTTCGCACTGTCCTAAATGCCGGATCGAACAAAAAAAAACTGTGACAAAGATTAATTAAATAAAAGTAAGTAGCATATAAGAAAAAAATTTAATTCAATACTAGTAACATTGTAAAATTAGTGTGTCAAAAAACGAAACGGGGAACAAAAGATCAATTAAGCAAAAGAAACTGAAGTGACAAAACTAGCATATTATAAAAATAATGCCATTATTTTTTTTATCAAATCTAGCCATATCGTAAAACAAAGTATATATATAAAATGGTAAATAAAAATAATATATTCCCATATAAGTAATCAACACGGTGTGTATATTCCGCCACACTCGGAAATTAAAGTTTGAGGCTAAAANTAATATATTCCCATATAAGTAATCAACACGGTGTGTATATTCCGCCACACTCGGAAATTAAAGTTTGAGGCTAAAATAAAAAATATTTATTTACTATTATTCCAAATGAGAGGGCTTACAAAAGTGCTTACTTTACCGTGAGTAGCATATAGCGGCGTGGCTGACTGCGTACCGTCTGTTCAACTATAGCGAGCTTGCATGCATAAAAACAGCATACAAACACACACAAATTCAATTCGTAATTGTTTTACATATATTGTAAATCAGAGCATTTCTTTGTGAAATTGTTTTAGTATTACGAGTCCCTAAGGAATCACTGTTTATGATCTGCTGCAGCCTATCGTTTTGTGGTCGGCGTGTTGCGTGCAAGTTAAGTATTCAAATTCTTCGTTCTAAAACTGATGCTCAAATTTCTCTAAATCCATGAGTTTTAGGTAGTGACACAATACTACCTGTTTTGTCACTTTGAACATGCGACCAATAATTTGTTATTACGAACACAATTATTCTTTCATGTCAAAATTTCGGGGAAAAATAATTTTGCAAACCGCCATAATTTCCACGAAACTCCGACAGCGCCAGGTCTCTGCGTCTCACATGGTTTGCCTTTCATTATTCAGTTACACGCCACGCAAATATCGACACCAGGACATGGCCATAGTGACATAGTCGGTTCACGGCTGGAAGAGACTTTCTTGAAGCCCTGCTAAAGATCTACTTTCAAGCCCATTTCGTATCCTTTCGCCAAAGATAAACAAACATTNAGACTTTCTTGAAGCCCTGCTAAAGATCTACTTTCAAGCCCATTTCGTATCCTTTCGCCAAAGATAAACAAACATTACCATGTGGCAGTCACATGGTAATGTTTACATTCAACTTTGTGTGTGTGTGTGCATATGTTCGTACATGCACATGCCCATTATAAAAGTCATGTATATATCATTAATGGATAATTACACATGCGTAAAGTTTTTAATCTTGAGAATTTCACACAAAAGAATATGCGATGCCAGCGGAAAACATTTCATTCTATAAACCCAAAATGCGAGTATTTTGATGAATCGATATTTGTTGTCTATTTACAATCGATTGTTAGTGACTTTCGATAATTTCCCGTACATCGAAGGCAAGATCAATAGTACTGAACGAAATTGCTACAGACGTTAAAATGGCATTGTGTTTTTTTTTTTGGGTGTATTCACTCCCCGATTACTTCCCACATATTTGAGAGCATCCTGTTTACCTCTACATAGAGGAAGTGAGTAATATGCGCTGCAGAATAACACTATAGGGATTGCAGAAAAAAAAAAAGTACACGCGAGGACATAAAAAAAAGGGGGGCTCACCCCTGGCTACGTGCATGAGTCTATGGCACAGACGATGGTGGACATTTTTAATCGTAATGCAAAGTGTTAAACGTTCATAAATACTGACAGTAAAAAATGTTGCCTGAAATGAGAGGGTCACCACCCCCGTTATTTTTATTTCGGTGCAACTATTGATGTGAGTTTGATCTTTGGCTAAAGATCCTGATAACATAAAACAACGTTCGTATAATTATAATTGAAATTCAATTATACTTCGTTTCGAGTATTTTGCATTAATACGGTTTTAAATCTCGGCTAAGGGCTTATATATCTCCCTTAATATTCAATTTAGGTAGAAAGTGACTTGTGTATTTCTCACTTGATTTTACTAAAGGAATCACCTCGCGAAATTTGTCGGGCGAATTCATCCCCATTCTGTGTTTATATACGCGTAATGTAAACACACGCGCCCACTTGTTGAGTCGCTCGATGAAAACCTGCTAACGACTGTACGGTTTTACTTTTCTCACATCTCTTAACATAACTACGCAGGCTAGCTCTAAAAAATTCAANAGTCGCTCGATGAAAACCTGCTAACGACTGTACGGTTTTACTTTTCTCACATCTCTTAACATAACTACGCAGGCTAGCTCTAAAAAATTCAATTTTTTTAAATTATTTTTATGCTTTTTCTTTTGTTTTTGAATACACGAAATATGATAAAAAAACAAAACCGTACGGGGAGCTTAGATATTAGATATTTACTTTGTAGCCTCATTTCCGAAGAAAATATAAACTTATGCAATCACCCGAATATATATATCTGGAATGTATCCCCCCCCCCACCCCGGGCCTCGGACCCTACACAAATCAAAAAACTTTTGAACCCGACAACCGAATTTCGCGAAACCACGTCCACATATAATATTTATTAATGACATCGGACTTTGATAGTTATCGATCACGTCGGGAACTTATTTCCAAAATGGCGGCAGTTTTTAAAACATAGGGCACTATGTTATATGTCGGGAACTATTACACAGACTTAAACCACATTTGGTACTTTGATTGTGCATGATTTAAGCATTTAAATTTGTGGGCTATAATATTATTAGTCCAACATTTTGGAAGATAGTGCAAATTGAAAAATAAAACATTTCCCTTATATTTCGGGAAACATTTAACCGATTTAACCCAAATTTGGCACGCATTGATATTGCATGATGCAAGCATTTAATTTAGAAAACGATAATTATATTGGTGCACCAGTTAGGAAAATAGTGCACATTGAAAAATAAAGCTTTTACATTGTATCTTGGGAACCATGTTTTCAATTAAAACCGACTTTGGTATGTTGGCAGTGCATTTATTTTGACTTTATTTATACTTAAGTTATGGCTTCAATGCCTTCTCTTACACTTAACCAGATATTGAATTTAGAAAGTAGTTATTATCCGCCATTTTGGAAGATAGTAATTTTGTTATATATCTGTAATTACACAATTTAGTCCTGCCATACAAGTAATACTATTGTAGGCTATTTCATGTGTGTAATTTAAATAGACGACTTATTTTCAAAATGGCGGAAATATACATATATTTGATGTTTATTTGTAATACCTACAATACCATTTCATCAGTTTCGACCAAAATTGTTATGCTAAAGTATCTTCTACAANGATGTTTATTTGTAATACCTACAATACCATTTCATCAGTTTCGACCAAAATTGTTATGCTAAAGTATCTTCTACAAGCATCAAATGTGTAAAAACAAAGCCTATCTTGCCCGCCATTTTGTAAGATAGTGCCACATGAAAAATAAATACCTAATGTCATATCGAGAAACAATAAACTGGTTCCTACTNACCATTTTGTAAGATAGTGCCACATGAAAAATAAATACCTAATGTCATATCGAGAAACAATAAACTGGTTCCTACTAAATTTGACACTCAAGTAATACTACAGTAGGTCATATAAACTGACATGTTTTAGTGAGTCAGACTAGTATTTGTAAAATGGCCACATTAATCTTATAGACACCTATGCTATATCTATGAAACCATGTAACCAATTCCAACTTAACTTTGTATGCTGGCAGTATCATGCAAGCATCAAGCACCTTGGAGCATGAAAGGTGGAATGACAAAGCATGAAGTATCATGACAGGGCAATGAACTAGAACATTCTAGGGTGGAATGACAGAGCATGATAGTGGCAGACTCAACAGATTCCCACTGAACTTTGTACATATGTAGTGCTGTAGTAGGCCATATTTAAGTGTATCTGGCATTATTAACAGTATGAAAGTCACATAAACCATTTAGATAGGTTTGTCATATCTATTAAACAACTTAACGGCTTTCAATCAAACTTAGTATGTTGGGTAGCCATTAGAAGCGTCAAATATGCTTATTGAGATCATCTTTTGTAACATAGTGCCAGGTGAAAAAANAGCCATTAGAAGCGTCAAATATGCTTATTGAGATCATCTTTTGTAACATAGTGCCAGGTGAAAAAATTCAGCATTTATGCCATATCTCGAGAACCATTTAATTGAATATCCACCAAAGGGACCACGGTGGCTAGCGGTTAGACTGCTCGCCTCCCACCAAGGCAAACCAGGTTCAATCCCCAGCCAGATCACTTCCAGATTTTCGCAGGTGAGAATCGTGCCGGATGATGTCACTGGTCAGTAGGTTTTCTCGAGGATCTCCCATTTACCCCACCCCTGCATTCCGGCACTACAAATTAAAATTATCAAAAACGTTTACGAACGCTTTTAAGTTCACACACCCAATATTTCTGGTTGCTTCAATTGCTCAACGTTATGAATGCCAGTAATCGGTGCTGCACCCTCGTTCTTTTGTCTCGTGAAACTTGTTTAATGGCATTAATTTGTAGTGTGCAATTTCCCTTGAAAACTGTTATCTCTCTTCTTATCTACACACTTTAGCAAGACTTTATTATTTTGGGATAGTCCATTTTTTCTCATGATTTATAGGTTATTCACGGTAAAGTGAGCACTTTTGAAAGCCCTCTCATTTGGAATANTAGTCCATTTTTTCTCATGATTTATAGGTTATTCACGGTAAAGTGAGCACTTTTGAAAGCCCTCTCATTTGGAATACTAGTCAATAAATATATTTTATTTTAGCCTTGGACATTACCTTCCTAGTGCTATATATATATATATATATATATATATATATATTTATTTTAAAAGGTTGTTAAAGGATAATAAATGGCTTTTAAAAAAAAAAAAGTAACCAGGGCCTCAAAATGGCTCACTTTAGCATGAACAGCATATATCACTACACTACTACACACTTAAATATTCTTTGTACCTGCCCGTGAAAATTAATATTCACAGTGGCTGCTTTTATCCTCTTGAAACACCACCGCTTTCTATGAGTAGCGCATTACGTTCACCACTATTACCATAATTTTCTAACAGGTTTTCATATTTGTCCATAATTACGAATGCAAGAAAACATGCAAACAACTCTTCAATGGCATAACTAGGCAGTGACTTTGTGGGATGATATGTTGCCGCAGGGTACAGAATACTCCCTAGGCAGGAATCAGGTGAGAAAAATCTTTTAAAATTTAATTTCCAAATTATGCATTTTGAAACATTTTCTGATGGAATACGTATCGCCTGTTGATGGGAACAAAGTAATTCATTCTCGCCTGTAGTCACCAATGAGCGCCACTGGGGAGTAATTGATAACCCTGACTAACCCCCATCGTTACGCCGTTGCGAGTCTGTCTCCCAGGCGATGGTCATCTTCATGGCGCACCTTACATCGTAATTTCAGCTCAACCAACCTCACTACATTAAGTATATCAATTACCATTAATCAACCTATTTTGACGTTTCACTATATCAACAGACAAAACAAGGCATGCACAAGCACCTGCACACACTCAACTGGTCTAGCATATGAGAGATGTGCGACTCAATGTTGAGCCCTCCAGTGAGCGCCTTAAGCAGACGTGGTCCGCCACCTCTGCGTCTGACATCGCTGCACCACACAAACAGCACCAAAGCACACCGTACATTGCACGGAACTGAGCGCGGCTGGATTCGTTCTCTGTGCTGTCATGCGCACACACCATGAACGGGTACCCGCGACTCATTCTCACGCCGAGTCAGCGGAACCAAGGCGGAAGCATCAGTGTCGAGGCACTGCCGTATTCGCACCAGAAAATAAAACGTGTGGGGATTTGGGAGGTGCTGAAAAGACACTATTCCCCGGCGTGTAGCGAACTCAGGATTTTCGTGAATGTTACACCTACAAAAAATTGTGTGTAAGTGGGCTTACAAAATAAACATTTTAAGCCAGTGTTCTTGCATTTTTCTCTAAANCACCTACAAAAAATTGTGTGTAAGTGGGCTTACAAAATAAACATTTTAAGCCAGTGTTCTTGCATTTTTCTCTAAAGAGTTTGTATCCTCACATCATGTCAAAAATTTGTGAGCACGAGTTAATTAAATCACAAAAAGTTCTGGATAGTTCCAGTGTGCCCCAATCAACTTCACCAGCACAAATTTCTGTTTATAAATGTTATAATGTATTACTGAATTTTCCTGCGAAATTAAAGTTATTTGTGTCTTATTTATTGTACAAAGAATGTGTTTTAAAAGGGCAACTTTTTTGTGCTTAATAAATTACTGTGGTTGCCCAGTCATAACACTAATGAAGGCTTAAAAGAACATTTAAAGAATTATGTAATTCTCTCTCGGCTGGTGACATGCGAGATCACGGCAAGGTACCTGTTCCTGTATCAACTATTCTGCTTGCAATTAGAAATGTTGATGAGGTTTACTATTATTAATTATAATAACAGCTTTTATAAGATATGTATTACCATGAGGAGACAGCCATCTCACAACGTGCCTTCAGTTTGGCTCAAAGGACGTAGGCGCCAAAAGCACATCGCTTGCTCGGGAAAGAGGAAAAGGGAGGGTGGGGACTGTTAGTCTTTTTGTGCAGCTATCTATGCTTAATTTAGTTTGTTTCCATAACCTTTTTTCAACATTCCACCCCCCTCCTCTTCACTGAAACCTCCTCCATAAGACTCGTGCCCGTAGATTTACGGCACTATTTTCTCGGCAGCCTAGCAAGGTGTTTCCGCAGTTTCCATCCACTGTCAGGCCATAGGTGCAGTCCCCTATATCGCGTTTGCGCTGAATCTGCTTAACTTGTATCGCATCTCAAGCGTAAATTGCAGCTTAGTAAACTCAGTTTGTCTCTCCTCATTTACGGACAACCTGTGTCATCTAAGTGTTTCGTGAAGTCTT
This sequence comes from Clitarchus hookeri, assembly GCA_002778355.1. Taxonomy (NCBI): domain Eukaryota; kingdom Metazoa; phylum Arthropoda; class Insecta; order Phasmatodea; family Phasmatidae; genus Clitarchus; species Clitarchus hookeri. The sequence continues at coordinate 396,971 of NQII01000994.1, read as the reverse complement.
GCCCACTACATACTATACCAAAGTCTTAGCGTACCTCTGAATGATATTTTTTACCTACTCCGATCATCCGTGTCACACTACAAGTGACTGAGGCAGCATCCTGCCATGTGGAGAGAAGTGCTAGTACTCGCCCAAGCTGGGTATTGAGAGAGTTGGCACCCAAAGACTTACAAATCTCTTAAACGTCCATTTTTCCTTATTACCACAGTTCCAGACATTAGTGTAATGGAGACTATTTTGGAAATAACGCCTGTTGGCTGTGTGGTGTTGGGTTAATGGAAGTTTTGAGGGGCGGCGAATACATTGTTAAGTGGTTTTGGATACTCGACTAGGCGCCAGACACAGTCGGCAGGCGGTGCCAAGTGTTGCTGCTGGTAATGATCTCAGGGTATGGGGGGCCATACGCGGACGTACGCAGTCCCTCGGTGAAATGTTGGAAGAGCCCCTCGCTCCCGATACTTACATGGAAAATCTGTGGGCCTATTCAGGCTGACCCACAAGCTCTGAGTTGAGCATACTGGCTGTTAAGTAATTTACGTGAAACTGGGTGAAGCAGGGTTATAGGGGACCCCTGTCCCGAAAGTCCGAAGGCAGTGCTTGAAATTAAAGAGACAATCTGTGAAAACTTGTATGTAATTACTCTTGCACAGAAACACTTAAATCACTCTAGGTGAACACTTTATACAGACTCTGGCGAGCAACCCGCCAGATAGGAAAAACTGCGGAAAAAAAACATTTGTGCACAAAAGTGAATTATTGGTGCATTAAGCTTCCCCAGGCGATGCTATTCTCGGGGAAGAAAGGGGTGGCGTCTCCGGGTGCAGAAAGAACAAGTTTTGGTACGTTACATTAGACTATTGCAGTTAAAATTGGCGCAAAAACGTGAAGGCACCCGGAGCGCGACGCGGCGTGTGCTGACCCCTTGAGATGCTCGATGGCGACTGACACTGGCGAGCTCGTGAGGTGCGGACTATAGCGACAAGCGGCTCGCCCTGCACTACTTTCTGTTGCCTTTGACTTGCAACAATCAAAAAGGGCACTTGCATGTTAATTAACAAAATTAATTAACTCAATATTCCCTGAATAAAAACAGTTAATATCTGTACTTGCATGGAATGAAATGAAGGTGAAACAACTGAGGTGTAAAATATGTGAATTTGAGAATTACAAAATAAAAACCCTGAATTGCTAGTGTCTCTTTCTTTACTTCCAAATACTTGCTATGAAATTGGCCTACAAATTATATATGTTGGGTCTGCCACTATGCACCCACCACCGCCTCCTTGCAAGAGGGGGAGAGGGGATGCGGTAGTACTGCACTGCACTTTCACACACGCACGCACTGCACTCGTGTCGACACTCGCAGTGCACTGCAACTACACTAGTGCAGTTGATACGGTGGACGCGCGGATTGGCAAACGGTCTGAAAGGCAGGACGCCGTTCTGCGTCAAAATAAATTCTCACTTTCAACCCAAATACGTAAATAATCAGTAAAGCAACACAAAACCAACTTGGCGTACTATATAAGAGATGATTTACTCAGAAAGCAATAATATACAGCTGTCACACAATTAATTGCGAGAAACTTCTAGAGACCATAGATAATGTAATGAGGAACAACTCCTGTCAGAGAAAGAGTGTCCGGAGACACTCGTTTGGAGGCTAGGCGTCTCTGTACAACACATTAACGCCTGGCAGTTAACATTGAACACAACAGGCACCAGCTGCCTACCTCCCAGGAAACAATAGTATTTGATGTTGTACTGAAGGTGGTGGTAATAATAAGCGAGTAGATGTTTGTAGGTAGCAGTACTTTATTAACTGCCTGTTATACATTTCCATACGTTAACCTAAAGCAGGTGCTCAAAATGGCGGCTGCCCACTTCATTGCCGGCGTTGCAATGCAGATCCATTGCCTGGTGTATCCTCTCGAAGACGCCAGGAGTGGTTTGAACCACGTTGCACGCTGCCTGTATTCGTTCTACGAGAACGTCGTGGTTCTCGACAGGCGTAGAATACACACAATCGTTGATGTGGCCCCACAGGAAGAAATAGACTGAATTGAGGTCGGGTGGCAATGGCATCTCCCAATTCACTTAACATCAAACATATCAGTGTGGTGTTGGCTAACACTGCGAAATGCGGCGGGGCGCCATCATGTTCAAACCACATGTTGACTCGTACGTTCAGCTGCACATCTTACAGTAGCTGGGGCAGCTCGTTTGCCAGAAAGGTGGAACACGCCTGGTTATCTAAACAGGCTGGAAGAATAAAGAGTTCAACTTTTTCGTGGACGATGCCAGCCTACACGTCCACCACAAACTGTTGTGGGTATTGGAATAGTAATTTGTAGTAAAACAAGCTTTGTCTGCATGCGGGGCTCGAAGTCAGCTGGCCCAAGTGCCTGTCCCTTCTTCACGTGGAATGTGCTGATAAAGCTCTCTCGACATGGACAGGTCCACCTCAGATCTGTTTAGTACTTCCTCTTCAAAAAGTGGCGTACAAACACATCTTGCCCTTACGCCCTCGTGCGGTGGATGGAAGGTCCCATACTCGCGCAGTCGCTGAAGTCTCTGGAAGAGTGTGTGATGTGGCTGTCGTCTCCCTATTCTAATGTATTTATGGTGGATACTATTGTTTCTCATTGGTGACCCAATAGCTTTTATTGGAGTCCAGTGGTCTCTGTTGTAAGAAAACAATGGAACCACTGGTTTTAATTGTTTTCTATTGGGGTAGAACTTTTAGTGGATTAGATTGGTTTGGTTTGTTGGTTTCTGTAGTCTATTGTTTTCTTGTACCTCCCACTGAATTCTCTTCTGCTATATTCTAGTGGTTTCCATTGTGCTGCAGCCATTTGATTTATGTTGTATTATAATTATAATGGTTCCTATTGTGCGGTAGCGAGTTTGTTTCTGTTGTGTTCTAGTGGTTTCCGGTGGTTACTGTTGATTTTCGTTGTTGTAGTATTCTGGTGGTTTCCATTGTGCTGTTGGCAGATGTTTCAGTTGTATTTTATTGGATTGTGTTGTGCTATATTTGGTTAGCATCTATTGTATTCATTGTTTAAATTGCTTTCTAATATGATTTGTTGGTTTCAATGGTTCTGTACATGTTGATTTTGATGCCTTTCCTGTGATTTTCATTGAATTAATCTATGTTTTGTTGGTTTCTTTTACATTTCCTGATGTTTCCATGGTTTTATGTTGTGTTTAGTTAGTTTTCATTGTATTTCGCTCTGTTTCTGAGAAAACTTATATTGTTTTACTTTAGTTTCTGTTATGTTTTGTGATTTTATGTTGTATTTCTTGTGGTTTCCTGAATACAATAAAAACCAATAAACACAACAATAGTAATTACTGGGATTAGGTACATCAGAATACAACAAAATGAAGAAAAAAAAAACCCCACTACAAATACAATATAAAACCACAAAAAACAACAGAAGTGAAAGTGGAATAATACGATTTCATCAGAAACCAACAGGGTGAAATAAAATAAAAACCAACAGAAACTAATGAAAAACACTGGGACTACATCAGAACATAACAGAATGAAATGGAACAACAAAATACAATAGAAACCAATGTGTGCTAAACTGGTTTGAAAACTCTCCATTAGTTTTCACTCTAAAGAATTTATTTTGAATGTGATATTTAAGTGTATAATTTCTGTCCAGATAAATAAAAATCACTATTTAACAATCTAATGTTTTCTTTTAGTTATTAATAGAAATCTATTAGAATATTAAATTCTTCAAATAAAGTAACTTTTTTTTTCTGCACAAATAGGAAAAGAAAATGCTACTACTTTAAAAAATGAATTTTCAAACTTATTACTGAAGCGTAAGTCACAACATAACAGAAACCAATAGAATACACTGGTTATACAAGAGAAACAAACAGGTTGTTATAAGAACAGAAATCAACAAAGCACAGCAGGAACCAATGCAAAACACTAGAATACAACAGACCTCTGTGATGGTACTGGAACACAGTATATCCAGCATTAATACCAGTGCAAGAGATTGTACGTCCTAACACCGGGGAAAGATCAACGAGGGAGCCGAGACTTACCTAGTTGGTGACCCGTTAGACGTAAGTCGTCATTGGCATTGGTACAGATGCGGGTGCGTGGCTTGGCAGACGAGCGCTGACTGTCGGTGTGGAGGTTCGAGACTGCCCCCACCCCTCACCACCTCATTCCAACGTGTATGGATGGTATCTAGCAACCGTCCGACGCTACCTTCAACGTCAAGATTTAAATGTTACTGGACTTGACCACAACGAAACCATCTGGAATGTTCCTCAACACCCTGGTGAACGTATTTCCCAACTATAAAAGGGGTTCTCTCTCGTTTTGGGAAAGAGAATGGCTAGAGACCTCACGATGAGAACATTTAATTTCGCAGACGGGAAATCCTGCCATGTTTGATAAGGGCATTTTATAGGGCATGTATAGGAAAAATGTTAACAGATTTATTTTATATACTCTGTAATTTTGCAATTTAATAATATTTGGGATAAGTGTGTATTGCTATGAGAGGCCATTACTAAATGTAACTTCCTGTAATTTTCAAAACAAACATCATAATTGTAACATATTTTAATGCCTGTTTGTATTTTTATAATGTTTGTGATTTTGATATGGGCAGTTAATGGAAAAATAAAATAAAAACAACATAAGTCCGGAAATAAAAGACAAGAAAACTAACAGTTTGTTGAATCATTTCTCACAATTTTGGGGGTTAATTATCTTGTATTCCAATTCATATCAGGGGATGGTTGAATTGTCGCAATTTATTGCTACTGCATCATTTGTTTGTACTCTGCTATTTAAATTCTGCTGCTTGAAGGTTTTTGGTAACTCATTTTGCTTAAATGAGTGAAATAGAAGGAAGGGGGAGTTAAAGGTCACTTTCAAGGAGTGGTGGAATTTTCTGTGGGTACTCCTGCTCTGTGACAAACCTCCAGAATACAACAGAAATCAATGAAACCACTAGAATACAACAAAACCCAACAGACTATAACGTAATAGAAACCATTACGTTACAATAAAAATCGACAGTAATCCAAGATAACCCAATGGAAAGAGATCAAATCCCATATTAAATACAACAGAAACCAACAGTTTAGACATAGAAACCAATAAAAAATTTATGTTGTACATTTTTGGTAGGACTGTTAAGGAACAATTCCTGATGAAGACATACTTATATGCACCCACAGCCTCTAGCATCACTGTACATATACTGCCTACCTATCCGGGACAGAGACGAGACTCTGTAACCGGCCCTCACGCTCACTAGTTACAGGTGTCTGCATGATACACCACACAATACCTACCTCCCAGGCACTTGGAACTATTTTATGATGCTAGACGTCTCAATGGAGCATCTCCAGATATCCATTCTCTGAAAAATGATGTTCAATACATCATCTGTCACACATAGAAGTTTGTTACAATTATCCTGTGACATTCAGTATAGAGCTGCAGGAAGGAGAACACCAATATAGGATGGGTTAGGTCTTCGACCCAATAGAACACTACGTCCCACATCTTCCTCCTCCTGATACGATCAAAGAATGAGGGACCTACCCAGCCCCCAGAATGACACCTTCGAAACCATGTTCCCCCATGCACAAGGAGCACCATAAAAAGATGTACTTACAAATCCTGGGACTGGAATACTATCGCCCTCTACAACCAACACACACACCACCACCATATGTTGGAGAATGATACCCCACCTACCAACAGCAACGCACAACAAACTTATGGCCGTCGCACATTTAACTAACAGTGTTTATATTTGTAAGGTTCAGGACCATGTATAAGGGAGGGTTCTGCAGGATAAAGACCTATCCCTTACTGGCAGCACGGAACATTTCACAAAGAACATCCGGTAACACTAGAAAAGGAAGACAACTGTTTCTTCTACACAGTTGGGGATGCTAAAAGGAGAGGGAGGGGGGAATGTAAGTCGCAGGCCTTCTAATCAAATATTGGAACTCATACCTTTACTTTTACTCATCTGCTTAGGAACTAATAATATACAGAAGCAAGGCAGTTATTGCCCAGCCAATATTNAAAAAAAAAAACCAAAGAGAAATGGCTGTAACAAGAGTACAAGGGATGTTACAGGAAGAAGGGAAGACTACGAAGGCTCTCATCACTTTTCAGCCAATCATACGCTGTATAACACAGAGAGCTAGGCATACCCCCTGCTCTTGCACCAAACTATTTCCTTAGGGTTTGAAAATGCTGCAAAACAAACTTTGAATTCCACTGTTTAAGAGAATGTTTTACAGTCGTGCACCACATCTAGTTGTTACCCACGCTTACGTAGGTTGCTCAACACATTTCTTAATAATGCTATATCTTTACAAAAGTTTTGATTTGTAGTTCAAATGTAGATTCATGTATGATGGTAATGAATGTTTATGTATAAATGAAAAGAACAGCCTTGTGCGTCGCTTAGAAGAATAGTTAATTTGTGCAGAATGTCACAATGTGTAATACTAGATAAAAAAAAAAACTAGTAAGTAATAATTACGTTGAAGCAAGCCCGCAATTAAATTAAAACTCAATATCGAATACAAGGTCGTAAAAAGTAGCAGTTTTCACGTGACAATTCAAAGTATTTACAATTTGATAAACAAAGTTATGTTAGGAATGCACTTTGTTACTTTTGTGCTAATGGTAGATAAGTCTTTTAGAGATGCCATTTTCTTACACTATGCAAAAAAAAAGATTTGTACCATCAACACAGTGTTTGATTACAAAGTGAAGGATTTCATTTTGCTTCCAGCAACAACACTCAATTTTTTAATTTAATTAAACACATTATATAAAGATAATATTTTGCGCATCTGAACAGGAAGTTAATTTGTCATGTGTCTCTTAAGCCACAGAAAACCAAACATGAAAAGTAATAAAGATTTATTAATAATATATATGTCAAATTGTTTGAACAATCAGGCAAGTGCGGGCAGAATCGCCACATTCCCACCCATTGCCACAAAAATATTTACAAAGGTGTAGCCAAAACCTGTTTTTTTTTTTTTGGTAGCCAGCTGAAATATTTCTAGACAAATGGTATAAGAAAGCAAAACTATAATTACATAAGTTTGCTGAATATGATTTATTCATCACAGGCTCCATTAAAATAAAAGCAATTTGTAATGGCCAAATTTAGCGTCACTATAGTTCCCCCAGTTCCAANTGTGTGGTAATAATAAGCAAGTAGATGTTTGTAGGTAGCAGTACTTTATTAACTGCCTGTTATACATTTCCATACATTAACCTAAAGAAGGTGCTCAAAATGGCGGCCGCCCACTTCATTGCTGACGTTGCAATGCAGATCCATTGCCTTGTGCATCCTCTCGAAGATGCCAGGAGTGGTTTGAACCGCGTTGCATGCTGCCTGCATTCGTTCTACGAGAACGTCGTGGTTCTCGACAGGCGTAGAATACACACAATCGTTGATTCAGGAAGAAATCGACTGAATTGAGGTCGGGTGGCAATGGCATCTCCCAATTCACTTAACATCAAACATATCAGTGTGGTGTTGGCAAACACAGCAAAATGCGGCAGGGCGCCATCATGTTGAAACCACTTGTTGACTCGTACGTTCAGCTGCACATCTTACAGCAGCTGGGGCAGCTCGTTTGCCAGAAAGATGTAATACGGCTGGCCATCTAAACAGGCTGGAAGAATAAAGAGTTCAACTTGTTCAAGGACGATGTCAGCCAACACGGTCACCACAAACTGTTGTTGTTGATGTGTGGCCACCACTGCACATGGATTTTCTTCTGCCCACACATGGCTGTTGTGGGTACTGGAATAGTCATTTGTAGTAAAACACGCTTTGNTATTGGAATAGTAATTTGTAGTAAAACAAGCTTTGTCTGCATGCGGGGCTCGAAGTCAGCTGGCCCAAGTGCCTGTCCCTTCTTCACGTGGAATGTGCTGAATCTCTCTCCACATGGACGGGTCCGCCTCAGATCTGTTCAGTACTTCCTCTTCAAAATGTGACGTACAAACACATCTTGCCTTTATGCCCTCATGCAGTGGATGGAAGGTCCCATACTTGCGCAGTCGCTGATGATGTCTCTGGAAGTGTGTGTAATGTGGGTGGCTGTCTGTTCGCTTCTGTTGTATTCTAGTGTTTCACATTGGCTTCTGTTGGTTTCTATTGTGCTGTAGCCAGTTAGTTTGTTGTATTCTAGTGGTTTCCATTGTGCTGCACTGGCATTAATTGTTTCCATAGTGTTCTGTTGCTTTCTCATGTGTTTTGTTGGGTTCTATTGTGCTGTTGGCAGATGGTTTCAATTGTATTTTATTGGTTTGTGTTGTGCTAAATTTTGTTAGCATCTATTGCATTCATTGTTTAAATTGCTTTCTAATATGATTTGTTGGTTTCAATGGTTCTGTACATGTTGATTTTGTTGCCTTTTCTTTGATTTCCATGTTTAGTTGGTTTATTTTACATTTCCTGATGTTTCCATGGTTTTATGTTGTGTTCAGTTAGTTTTAATTGTATTTCGCTCTGTTTCTGATAAAACTTATATTGTTTTACTTTAGTTTCTGTTATGTTTTGTGATTTTATGTTGTATTTCTTGTGGTTTCCTGAATACAATAAAAAACAATAAACACAACAATAGTAATTACTGGGATTAGGTACATCAGAATACAACAGAATGAAATGCTACAGAAACAAATCAAAACCACTACAAATACAATATAAAACCACAAAAACAACAGAAGTGAAAGTGGAATAATAGGATTTCATCAGAAACCAACAGAGTGAAATAAAATAAACACCAACAGAAACTAATGAACAACACTGGGACTACATCAGAACATAACAGAATGAAATGGAACCAACAAAATACAACAGAAACCAATTGGTTATGGCAAAATAGAAACCAACAAAACACAGCAGAAACCAATGTGAACCACAATAATACAACAGACCTCTGTGATGGTACTGGAACACAGTATATCCAGCATTAATACCAGTGCAAGAAATTGTACATCCTAACACGGGGAAAGATCAACGAGGGAGCCGAGACTTACCTAGTTGGTGACCCGTTAGACGTAAGTCGTCATTGGCATTGGTACAGATGCGGGTGCGTGGCTTGGCAGGCGAGCGCTGACTCTCAGTGTGGAGGTTCGAGACTGCCCCCACCCCTCACCATTTCCTTCCAATGTGTATGGATGGTATCTAGCAACCGTCCGACGCTACCTTCAACGTCAAGATTTAAATGTTACTGGACTCAACCACAACGAAACCATCTGGAATGTTCCTCAACACCCTGGTGAACGTATTTCCCCAACTATAAAAGGGGTTTTCTCTCGTTTTGGGAAAGAGAATGGCTAGACACTTCACGATGAGAACATTTAATTTCGCAGACGGGAAATCCTGCCATGTTTGATAAGGGCATTCTATAGTGCATGTATAAGAAAAATGTTAACAGATTTATTTCATGTACTCTATAATTTTGCAATTTAATAATATTTGGGCTAAGTATGTATTGCTATGCGAGCCCATTATTAAATGTAACTTCCTGTAATTTTCATAACAAACATAATTGTAACATATTTTAATGCCTGTTTGGCTGTTTGTATTTTTATAATGTTTGTAATTTTGATACGGGCAGTTAATGGAAAAATAAAATAAAAACAAAATAAGTCTGACGATAAAAGACAAGAAAACTAACAGTTTGTTGAATCATTTCTCACAATTTTGGGGGTTAATTATCTTGTATTCCCATTCATATCAGGGGATGGTTGAATTGTCGCAATTTATTGCTACTGCATTATTTGTTTGTACTCTCGCTATTTGAATTCTGCTGCTTGAAGGTTTCTGGTAACTCATTTTGCTTAAATGAGTGAAATGGAAGGAAGGGGAGTTGGTCACTTTCAAGGAGTGGTGGAGTTTCCTGTGGGTGTTCCTGCTCTGTGACAAACCTCCAGAATACAACAGAAACCAATGGAAACCACTAGAATACAACAAAACCCAACAGACTATAATGTAATAGAAACCATTAGGTTATAATAAAAATCGACAGTAACCCAACGGAAAGAGATCAAATCCCATATTAAATACAACAGAAACCAACAGTTTAGACATAGAAACGAACAAAAAATTTATGTTGTACATTTTTGGTAGGACTGTTAAGGAACAATTCCTGATGAAGACATACTTATATGCACCCACAGCCTCTAGCATCACTGTACATATACTGCCTACCTATCCGGGNAATTCCTGATGAAGACATACTTATATGCACCCACAGCCTCTAGCATCACTGTACATATACTGCCTACCTATCCGGGACAGAGACGAGACTCTGTAACCGGCCCTCACGCTCACTAGTTACAGGTGTCTGCATGATACACCACANCTATCCGGGACAGAGACGAGACTCTGTAACCGGCCCTCACGCTCACTAGTTACAGGTGTCTGCATGATACACCACAGAATACCTACCTCCCAGGCACTTGGAACTATTTTATGATGCTAGACGTCTCAAAGGAGCATCTCCAGATATCCATTCTCTGAAAAAAGTTGTTCCTCAATACATCATCTGTCACACATAGAAGTTTGTTACAATTATCCTGTGACATTCAGTATAGAGCTGCAGGAAGGAGAACACCAATATAGGATGGGTTAGGTCTTCGAACCCAATAGAACACTACGTCCCACATCTTCCTCCTCCTGATACGATCAAAGAATGAGGGACCTACCAAGCCCCCAGAATGACACCTTCGAAACCATGTTCCCCCATGCACAAGGAGCACCATAAAAAGATGTACTTACAAATCCTGGGACTGGAATACTATCGCCCTCTACAACCAACACACACACCACCACCATATGTTGGAGAATGATACCCCACCTACAAAAAACAACGCACAACAAACTTATGGCCGTCACACATTTAACTAATAGTGTTCATATTTGTAAGGTTCAGGGCCATGTATAAGGGAGGGTTCTGCGGGATAAAGACCCGTCCCTTACTGGCAGCACGGAACATTTCACAAAGAACATCCAGTAACACTAGAAAAGGAAGACAACTGTTTCTTCTACACAGTTGGGGGCGCTAAGAGAAGAGGGAGGGGGGAATGTAAGTCGCAGGCCTTCTAATCAAATATTGGAACACATACCTTTACTTTTACTCATCTACTTAGGAACTAATAATATACAGAAGCAAGGTAGTTATTGCCCAGCCAATAGTTTTGAGATGGATGGAATGTTTTTGAAAATGAGCAAAGATAATAATTCATTATCTCAAAAAAAAAAAAAACCAAAGAGAAATGGCTGTAACAAGAGTACAAGGGATGTTACAGGAAGAAGGGAAGACTACGAAGGCTCTCATCACTTTTCAGCCAATCATACGCTGTATAACACAGAGAGCTAGGCATACCCCCTGCTCTTGCACCAAACTATTTCCTTAGGGTTTGAAAATGCTGCAAAACAAACTTTGAATTCCACTGTTTAAGAGAATGTTTTACAGTCGTGCACCACATCTAGTTGTTACCCACGCTTACGTAGGTTGCTCAACACATTTCTTAATAATNGAATGTTTTACAGTCGTGCACCACATCTAGTTGTTACCCACGCTTACGTAGGTTGCTCAACACATTTCTTAATAATACTGTTTCTTCACAAAAGTTTTGATTTGTAGTTCAAATGTAGATTCATGTATGATGGTAATGAATGTTTATGTATAAATGAAAAGAACAGCCTTGTGCGTCGCTTAGAAGAATAGTTAATTTGTGCAGAATGTCACAATGTGTAATACTAGATAAAAAAAAAAATAAAAAATAGTAAGTAATAATTACGTTGAAGCAAGCCCGCAATTAAATTAAAACTCAATATCGAATACAAGGTCATAAAAAGTAGCAGTTTTCACATGACAATTCAAAGTATTTACNGTAGCAGTTTTCACGTGACAATTCAAAGTATTTACAATTTGATAAACAAAGTTATGTTAGGAATGCACTTTGTTACTTTTGTGCTAATGGTAGATAAGTCTTTTAGAGATGCCATTTTCTTACACTATGCAAAAAAAAAGATTTGTACCATCAACACAGTGTTTGATTACAAAGTGAAGGATTTCATTTTGCTTCCAGCAACAACACTCAATTTTTTAATTTAATTAAACACATTATATAAAGACAATATTTTGCGCATATGAACAGGAAGTTAACTTGTCATGTGTCTCGTAAGCCACAGAAAACCAAACATTAAAAGTAATAAAGATTTATTAATAATATATATGTCAAATTGTTTGAACAATCAGGCAAGTGAGAGCAGAATCTCCACATTCTCACTCATTGCCACAAAAATATTTACAAAGGTGTAGTCAAAACCTGTTTTTCTTTTTTGGTAGCCAGCTGAAATATTTCCAGTCAACTGGTATAAGAAAGCAAAACTATAATTACATAAGTTTGCTGAATATGATTTATCCATCACAGGCTCCATTAAAATAAAAGCAATTTGTAATGGCCAAATTTAGCGTCACTATAGTTCCCCCAGTTCCAAAAGTCACCAGGAATTTTAAAAGACAAAGTGTTGCGGTACCTGAGGTGACAGGAAGAAATGTGTACGTACCCTAAGCTGAGACCACTGCAGATGTACATAATCACTCCAGTATGGAAATGAAATGGGTACAAAAACACAGTACTTACCAGAAAAGTTACATTATTTTATGTTAGGTGTCAGCCAAAGAGGTGAGAGTATTCAAAACCCAAGCCCAAGCCAAATGCAATTTGAGCTCAGCTCAAAATATTTTTCCAAGCCTCAAGAAATTTGAGCTTCTGTATTAAAGGCTGGTCAGCTAATGGCCGACGACAGTGTTTCACTGTTTACAATTAATTAGGTAATAAAGCAGAACCAGGCCAGCACGAGCCCAAGAAACAGTTAATCTAGCCGGGAGTCAAACCGAAAGCCAGCCAGACTTCGGGGAGTCTGTAAACACCCAGTGGCGCTCAATTGTAACTAANCCAGAAAAGTTACATTATTTTATGTTAGGTGTCAGCCAAAGAGGTGAGAGTATTCAAAACCCAAGCCCAAGCCAAAGGCAATTTGAGCTCAGCTCAAAATATTTTTCCAAGCCTCAAGAAATTTGAGCTTCTGTATTAAAGGCTGGTCAGCTAATGGCCGACGACAGTGTTTCACTGTTTACAATTAATTAGGTAATAAAGCAGAACCAGGCCAGCACAAGCCCAAGAAACAGTTAAACCAGCCGGGAGTCAAACCGAAAGCCAGCCAGACTTCGGGGAGTCTGTGAACACCCAGTGGCGCTCAATTGTAACTAACCAAGAAGTCCAAATTATAATTTGAGCCTTGCTGACCGAGGCGAAGCCGCTACCACGATGGAAGCAACCATTGACAACCCTGCCGAGAGGTGCAATATACCCACATACCCCGGAGCAGGCGTTAACTTCATCAGTTGCGCACAATGCCAAAACCGATTCCACTACCTACGATTCGGGTGGAATGATGAGCTCCGTTACACTGACGGTGTGGAATACCACTGTAATGAATGTCGGACCCGTCAGACTGCTTATCGTAGCTGGATCACGTGCGCCGAACGAGTGATAAACACAATGTCCACCTGGGGTAGCGACGGGCCCCAATTCTCAAAATATGCGGGAAGAACCCCACGAGGACCCAGTAACATTCACCCAGGAATGAAAGCAAGAGTTCAAGGACAGCGAAGTTCCAGTTGAACAATGGGTCGTTAAAACCCAGAAACAGTTAAAAGGGAAGGTGCTCGACTGGTGGAACCAATATGGAGAGTTCATTACCAAATGGGGCAACTTTATTCAGGCCTTGCCACTCAATTCTCAGGTGAGGAAATATTGGCACACTTGATAAGAGTTCCAGTCAAAACCAGACCACCGAGAAAGAGGCCAAAATCTTCATTAGGCACAGTCTGAAGTGTGTGTTCTTATCGTATACTAGCACACTGGACGCACATTTAATAGAATTGTAAAAAAAAAACTCTTAACTACTTGTTTTTTTTTTTCCTGTTGCAAACTGAAAAAAAGATTACAACCATTGTGTACTGTTTTCTTTAAGCAATGTAATTTCCTCAAACTTAACCTATCAATGTTAATTAAAGAATGTTTGCAACATCTACAAATATCTCACTACGAGTCAGAACAACAAAACTCTCAATAGACACGAACCATGTTTTGTGTAAGGATTCAGACTGCCTGCAGCTATTTTGTGTGTTAGAGGATTTGCCTAAGCGGCAGACATTTACTCACCATTTGCCTCGCAGCCATTGCCTCATAACCCAAGGTGTTCAACTGGTGTGCATTCTTCCAATCTGCAATTGCCCAAACAAGACCAAGTGATTACGTTATATTTGTATGGCATGCTTATAACGGTAAATCATGAGGCATGTCTAAAGACCACACTGAAATTTCTGTATAGAAAATTTAACTGCTAGAATCGATTTTGAGAAAACCCATTTTAACAATTTTCATGAAAAAAAATTTGAGTTGAAACAAGAACTTGAAATTTGTCTTTCGGCACAAAACATTTCTTCAATGCTTTTCGTGTTTAGATATCGCTACAAAATAACCAACTGTTTATGAATCATCTGTTTTCTAGCAAATTGCTACAGCACAATTCATGAGGCAGCCAGGCAGAGTCCTTAATGTGGTACATAATGAAACTGTCAGCCCGGTGGCATCCTTAAGGTGGCATAATGAACCAGTCATTACTGTTTTGGACAATTTTGTTCTTCAGATGTGTTTCCTTTTATTTGTAAAAAAAAAAAAAAAAAA
>NQII01000994.1:366221-382023 GCA_002778355.1 Clitarchus hookeri | reverse complement strand
CCACACCAGACGCACCACACCGACAGGCTTGTGGGCACGAGTGCATTAGTGTTTAGTATTTATTCAGTTTATTTCGTCAGTGTATTTGTTAATAGCATCAGTGTATAATTAATAATTTGTTTTATCATCGGAGACAATCTGCCCAGTCACAGCCAGAGACATGTGACATTCTACATTTGGCAATGCTGTGGCTGGTGCAATGAAAACATTTAGAATAAGTATTATCATTTTTATTATGTATTTGTGTAAGGGTAATTATGTTTTCTTCTGTTAATTTAGTTTATATCATTTTCCATCCCATAATCATCTTTCAGTGTATATTGTGTTTCACCGCATGGCGTCAGCTGCACCTAGGTAGCGGAAGCTGACGGACATTTCCGCCCAGTATTCGCCAGCACTTGGACGAGCTCGGACGTTACGCTCTCCCCACTCCGCAGAAGCCCTAGCAAGGACATCATCTGTCGAACAGTATCCTGTCGCATCCATAACATTGTAAATCATTATCATCATCTTTCATTATTTAACTTTCATAGCGCAGAGGGGAGAGCGACGTTATTATTTATCGGGAATCGTAAAGTGCATTTCGAGCTTCACATGATAAGANGGGAGAGCGACGTTATTATTTATCGGGAATCGTAAAGTGCATTTCGAGCTTCACATGATAAGACCACGTGGTCGCTCGCAGTTCCGGGCCATTCAGGCCATGTGCCTTCTGTGTAGTTGAGTGTACATAACGGGGTAATAAATACCTTAACAACCAGCACCACTTTATTATTCATAATTAAGTAAGGCGTGCGAGGTGGCCCACAGCCTCGGCATCGTGTGTATGACGGAGTGTTTACCAGAGTCCCTAGGCCGTCGACGAACGACCCTACATCTCATCAGCTCACCGCAGAGCTGTGGCGCCGGGCACACACATATCACATCACAACTCTGGGAACACCGCGGATCAAGTTGGCTTTATCGCCGTAGCCAAGCTTGGTCACGTCAGTCCCAAGTATAGTTATAAGAATTGTTAACTTNGGATCAAGTTGGCTTTATCGCCGTAGCCAAGCTTGGTCACGTCAGTCCCAAGTATAGTTATAAGAATTGTTAACTTGATTACAGCACGTTTGCTTGGCTTTACAAATTTTCATTACTAATGAACAAAATGTTTTGTTTTGATCCTTATTTAATTAATATTATTTAAGTAATACTGCGCTGGAATAAAAGGATGCTAAATCAGTACTACTTTTAAGCACTGGAAATGGGAAAGAATGGACAAAATGGTCTAAGCTTAGTGATACTAATGGTTAATCGCTATCCAATTTTATATTCTACAAAATACTGCCCAAGAAGAACTTGTCCAGTAGGGCTGCCTTTAAATTAGAGATTTCAAACTCAATTGCACAATTCCTCAATACCAGCGATTCTTGAAGAATCGTATAATTGAGAATCAGAAGATCAAGAATCGAAGCATTAAAATTACTTTATTTATGAGTAATTGAATCACTCTTGGAAAATTATTTTGTGCTTGAAAATACGAGATACGAAACTAATCTGAAAATGAAACTGTACTGGCCGTGTACTAACTCACAATTTAATATATTAGTATTTTGTAGCTTCAGTACGGTTGCGATTTGGTAGTTATGTATTTAAGCAAGTTTCGTTACATACTAAAAACTAAATACCAAAATACCAAGTCAGTCATCATTTTGTTGACTAATTCAGATCACGTGACCTTTCAGTAAACTAAAAGTACCAATTCAAACACNCCAAGTCAGTCATCATTTTGTTGACTAATTCAGATCACGTGACCTTTCAGTAAACTAAAAGTACCAATTCAAACACTGCTATACTTTTCTCACTCGAATAAAAAATAATGTTTAATAAACCTACCACATAGCAGATGATTTCAACGTTACCATGGCAAAGGTCTAATATAAAGAACACAGCACTTTATTAATTTGCACGTGACAGAAACTAACTTTTTATTCCACTCATGGAATATTCACATTTGCACTTTCCGTAACTTCTTGTGGCTTTGATACGACGTTTCTTCATCCAGAACATCGTAAATTACGTGCAGATTGTTCACAGTTTGCATTATGACTTGGCAAGGAACGAGAAGAAATTATATTTGTAACTTTGTAATATTTCAGAGAAATGAATTTTAAAAAATAGCGTTATCGTAAAAGGAAACTATGTTTCTCGACATCTTACGGCCGTCTGGCGTCTGCCATGGTTCTTTACTAGACTACTAGCGCCGTTGGTTTAATTCCGCGGCAGCGTTGATAGTACTCGGCAAATAAGCCATGCCATTTCAAAAACAAAACAAGTTTGATTATAACAAGAAAAACATTTCCATGCAATAGTTTTAAAAAACGAGCATTGTAAGTTAACTGTCTTACAAACAAAATGCCAAATAAAGTGTCTGTGAAATGCCTTTATATGTAGAGGCAATAATGGAGATTTTCTTTATTTACTAACGATGCATTCTTAATCTCGTCCTTTTCTCGTGGGAAAATTTATTTTCAACCCAGCCCAAATTTTTTTCTGGCTCAAAATCTTTAAATCCCGCACAGCAGTGTTTTGTTCATGGTAAACACTAGCCTATTATAGTATTATCAATCTACAGTTATTTTGTCTATCAGTTGCATGTGACAAAGTTTCCTTTAGTTGTGAAACATACTGTTTTTTCACTGTGCTATTCTTGCAAACTTTTTAATAATTTCATGTGTTGGTGAACATTTATCATGGCAAGTGAGGTTTGGAAATATTTTCTAATAAACTATGTGGACAAAATATATATGTGTATATATTTATATGTATAAATATATGTATGTTTTTAATATTATCTCATATGCCTTTTTTGATCTTTTTGGAATTTCATATGAATATGCTCCCACTGTTCAAGTGTTATATTATTTATGTTAGTAATAGGCATACTACTAACGTAGGCATAGTTTACATAATTAAATTTTACACCCTCCTATACAGAATTTAGTTCTGTAAAGTACTTGTCTTAACTAAAAAAATCACGATTTTTGGAATCGAGAGTGCTATCGGCATCGAGAATTGAGGAAAAGCGGAATCGCTACATCCCTACTTTAAATGCCAAAAATCAATCACCAATCAGATTATATCTGCCTGGACATAATATGGATGGTTCTTCCTTGCCAAAATTTTCTACTACAAGAGTCTGACTTGATACATCTGTCCTCTTCCTCACCTGTTCCTAAGCTTTTCACTTAAAAAGAATTAATAAAACACCAACTTAAAAAAAGAGTCCTCGTTCTTCAGTTTGTCTGTAATTTATGACATGATAAGATTGGCACCAATGGAAAGAATTANCCAAGTCAGTCATCATTTTGTTGACTAATTCAGATCACGTGACCTTTCAGTAAACTAAAAGTACCAATTCAAACACGGCTATACTTTTCTCACTCGAATAAAAAATAATGTTTAATAAACCTACCACATAGCAGATGATTTCAACGTTACCATGGCAAAGGTCTAATATAAAGAACACAGCACTTTATTAATTTGCACGTGACAGAAACTAACTTTTTATTCCACTCATGGAATATTCACATTTGCACTTTCCGTAACTTCTTGTGGCTTTGATACGACGTTTCTTCATCCAGAACATCGTAAATTACGTGCAGATCGTTCACAGTTTGCATTATGACTTGGCAAGGAACGAGAAGAAATTATATTTGTAACTTTGTAATATTTCAGAGAAATGAATTTTAAAAAATAGCGTTATCGTAAAAGGAAACTAAGTTTCTCGACATCTTACGGCTTTGGAACGACCGTCTGGCGTCTGCCATGGTTCTTTACTAGACTACTAGCGCCGTTGGTTTAATTCAGCGGCAGCGTTGATAGTACTCGGCAAATAAGCCATGCCATTTCAAAAACAAAACAAGTTTGATTATAACATGAAAAACATTTCCATGCAATAGTTTTAAAAAACGAGCATTGTAAGTTAACTGTTTTACAAACAAAATGCCAAATAAAGTGTCTGTGAAATGCCTTAAATGTAGAGGCAATAATGGAGATTTTCTTTATTTACTAACGATGCATTCTTAATCTCGTCCTTTTCTCGTGGGAAAATTTATTTTCAACCCAGCCCAAATTTTTTTCTGGCTCAAAATCTTTAAATCCCGCACAGCAGTGTTTTGTTCATGGTAAACACTAGCCTATTATAGTATTATCAATCTACAGTTATTTTGTCTATCAGTTGCATGTGACAAAGTTTCCTTTAGTTGTGAAACATACTGTTTTTTCACTGTGCTATTCTTGCAAACTTTTTAATAATTTCATGTGTTGGTGAACATTTATCATGGCAAGTGAGGTTTGGAAATATTTTCTAATAAACTATGTGGACAAAATATATATGTGTATATATTTATATGTATAAATATATGTATGTTTTTAATATTATCTCATATGCCTTTTTTGATCTTTTTGGAATTTCATATGAATATGCTCCCACTGTTCAAGTGTTATATTATTTATGTTAGTAATAGGCATACTACTAACGTAGGCATAGTTTACATAATTAAATTTTACACCCTCCTATACAGAATTTAGTTCTGTAAAGTACTTGTCTTAACTAAAAAAATCACGATTTTTGGAATCGAGAGTGCTATCGGCATCGAGAATTGAGGAAAAGCGGAATCGCTACATCCCTACTTTAAATACCAAAAATCAATCACCAATCAGATTATATCTGCCTGGACATAATATGGATGGTTCTTCCTTGCCAAAATTTTCTACTACAAGAGTCTGACTTGATACATCTGTCCTCTTCCTCACCTGTTCCTAAGCTTTTCACTTAAAAAGAATTAATAAAACACCAACATAAAAAAAGAGTCCTCGTTCTTCAGTTTGTCTGTAATTTATGACATGATAAGATTGGCACCAATGGAAAGAATTATTAACATTAATGCTAGGCGTGTTTTACGTNATTAACATTAATGCTAGGCGTGTTTAAGTTACAAAACTATACATTTAAACACAAACTTTACAAATGAATGCATTGTGTGATGTCACTACATAAGGCAAAGTAAATCAGCAACCCACAATATAATGTTTACTTACAATAATTAATTACTAAAGCTCTTTACTTGCTAATTAAAACCAACACAGTCAATCCTCGCAAAAGCAAATTGGCAATTACAATAAAGGGGCCGGTAAATACATTTATTATGAAAAAATTATTACAGAATATACGCAACTGTAAAATAAATGCAACATTTTTCCCTGGCAACTCACCACGCTGTAGAATGCACATCCACTATACAGCGAACCCATTCGCTGACCTGGATAGGTTTGAAGTTCTGAAGTGTAAGACCCGCTTACAAAATAACATTCCACTAATTTCATGCACAATAAAAACCCCCTGGTATGTAAATGTGAGTTTAAGAAAGATTAGTGGAGTGATAAGCCAAAAGATATTAAAAACCATGAAATACTACCACATAAAATGCTCTTTGTTTTCAAGCATTATTCCACAAAATATTTAGGTCATGGATCATTCAAAACAAATAGACAGAGGATTTATTTTATTTCACTACAAGACAGCCATTTGTATTTCTCTGTGGTCTGGTATCTTAACATAATTGCAAAACAAGTAGTGCATGAACAAAAGTCTGGATCTGTAACCTCTTTGCCAACAAGTCTTGCTGATTTAGCAGTAAAAAATAAACATTATTTACAAAAGATTCACAGACACTTCTTCACATCCAGTGTGCAGTTTCAGTTCCAAAATTAAAATTTATCACTGATAGGGTGAATCATCTAAATATGACATCTGATGCACTCACCGTAGGACTAGACACAACTGCTAATGCTAACAAAATAATTTGGGTGTAACAATGCTATATCTTTGTATATATGTATAAGTCTTACAATTATTCTTTTTTCATTTTAGTACAAGTCTTTAAGAGAGCATGACAAAAATAATATCATTACAACAGTTTCGTACAAGCTGCAGTTTAACAAGTCACATCAAGCTAGCAAAAAGCTTTGGATTACTTTGAAAGTACAACATTAAAAAGGCCACGATATTACATGGTGAGGATGAAATGACAATGGCGATGATCACATCAAAAAATATTGTCAACTAGTACTAACAAGGTGGTTATTTTTTCTTTCTGGATATAAAGGGTGGGTTTTGTTCCCACATGATGGGGAAAATAAACTGCTGTGAAAATAAAACTTTCATCCAATGTACATATAACGATGATGGTGGTAACCCTAACAACTGAAAGAACGTCAGTATTATTGGCACAAGCACTATATTCCTGCACATCAGCAATTCGCATGCAAATACATACATACGCACTCTCATGCACTCTCCTCTCATTGGCTGCACCGTGGATGAACATCTCGCAACATGAAGCTGCAGCTATGTCAACACCTCACCTCAACAAGTCTACGATCTTCATGCTCGGTGCTACATGTAGGTAGTACGTATATCTTATATTTCAAGTTAATAAACAATACACGAGCGCTCTCCGCTTCAAGACGCTCAATACTAGTTCCTTAATATGCAACCATGATATATGCTGCTGATGCTCAGCTAGATAATACAGAAAGCACAACTCGCATGTTCGTTGCAGATGCTTGTGATGAAGACCTCGGTCTCCCCATTTATTAGCATTTGTTGACATCTGGAGGGGTAGGCAGGAACTCATCTGCTCGCTTGTGGTCCACCAAAGCCTTGTAGGTCTGAGTGTCGTGAGGCAGTTCCGACTTCCGTCGCAGCAGTGGCTTCTCTTTATTGCGCATTTTGCGGACCTGAAAACACAACCAAATAACCATCGCTTTTTATGTGGTTAAAACAATTTCCTCTCTGGAATTGAAAACTGAAAGAGCACGAAACTTTGGATCACAAACTACATTACATTCCTTTATGGAAATTTTTATGATAGATTTTGAATGGCAGACATTACACCAACAATTTAGAATTTATTTTGTTATGCATTTAGTTTTTTTAAAGACTGGTACAAAAGTTTCCTTACAATTCATACCTTATAATATATTATATGCCGTTCATATTTTGTTTCTTTCAAAACAATGTTTTTTTTTTTACATAATATTAAGATAAAAATATAACTGTATAGCGGCTGTATCATAAATTACACTATGTAGTTACGACTTAAAATTGCAACACTAAGAAAGATACGCCTCAAAGACCCAACATTGCAGGAATGCGTAGAGCAGGGTAGGAAACTTGATTTGTTGTCCCGCTGAGTGGCACATCACGTGTACCAATACTGAAAAGTGTTAGACATATAATAAGAGGTAGTAGCATTGTGTTTCCTGCCGTTCATGAGCAGAGATGGAATGACCTGGCGCATCAAAGAACACAAAAACCATACAAATCGGTTTCCGCCTTTAACAGAGGGAGAATGGTGGCAAATCCGGATGAAGGATTATCCTAACAAGAGTTTGGTTCTCACACTGGAAGAAACGCAACGAACTTTGAAGAGGATGTGGAATCAGTGGGATGGTCTGAGCTGCATGCAGGAAGCCAATGGCCCCTTCGCACCAACGAGCACAAAGACATATGGTGGGCAAGGTGATTATGGATCATAAAACCACGTCAAACACCCTCACTCAGTTCAGGCACGTGGCACATCACGGCAACTGCCACCGACTGGCTCACTACAGGCACCTGCGGCTGCAATCATGTGTAGACTGCCAGGCCTGGAGGGACGAGTGGTATGCCATCGTCTTCTCAGACAAATCCAGCTTCTGCTTGCAGCACCACGATGGTAGCACCTGTGTTTGGTGGCACCGTGGTGCATGCCTGGCTCAGTCCTCTATTATGCAGTTTCATCAGCACAGCACCTAGAGTTGCAATATAGTGGTGCGCGTAGTCCGCATTGCTGGCAGGTAAACTGACCAGCAAACGTTACATCGTGGAGGTGTTGGAGCTTCTTCAGGGCTAGCCTCGGGTCCTGTACCAAGCCAACGTGCAATCACACGTGGCACACATGGTCCAACGTGTTCAGATCTCTTACCCACTGAAGACGTATAGTAAATGGTCAGACGACTGACCTACCTCAGGGTAACTGCCGCCACAACGGATAACTTCAAGCACGCATGGGTATAAATACCCCAGATGGATATCCAAAATATCTTCCTCTCAATTCAGAGTCGTGGAGCACCTGTTATTTCCGCCCATGGTGAAACCACACAGTACTGATTTCCCCATGGTCTGTACGTCATACCGAGCTGCAAGAATAATAATGTCACTTGTGTAGGATTGGTATTCTGTCCAATAAATATGGTTGTAACAGCTCACGTCCTTTTTGATGATGCAATTTTAATGGCCAGCAGTGTATCAAAAGAGAATGCAAAATGAAGAACATGCAGAAGTTTTAAGGATATGTACAGTTTATATCGGAGGGTTAAACAAAGTACAATGGTTTATTGGTTAATCACTAGTCTCCCACCGTAAAGATCTACAATTTTATCCCAATGAGGCTGGAATTTGTTTTCATATCAGGAGAACAGTGTGGCTAGCAGTAGCCTTATAATAATAAATTCCCTAATATTTCCCTGACTTTTCCAGATATCCTACTAGGCGGACATGAATGACAAAAAATTAGAAACGTCTTCATATTATTCCCTTAAATGCTATGATTACACTTACAGCAAACATAGTCCCCAAAGAATTTAAAGGTTGAACACTCCAAAATAATGAACTGTATGATTAACGAGATGTGGTACAGGGCAAGTGTAGAATCCATTATGTAGTCTCTTAATTAGCACATTCCTAACCATTTAATTTAAATTCCCTGACCTCACAAATTTCCCTGATATTTCCTGACTTTTCCAGGTTTTCCTTGACACTAGTCACTCTGGAGTGTTTCAGTTTTCAGTTTTTTATTATTTTCCTGTATAGACTGTCAGCCAAGACCATGTACAGCGTAGGATAAGTAAAATAAATACAATATAGACTAATACACAATTAAGCTAAAACCTACAGAATTTAAATATTTACTTACACAGCGGTGACAAAAGTCATGGGATAGCAATATACAAATATACAGATGGCAGTAGTATCGCGCACAAAATGTATAAATGGGCAGTGCATTGGTTGGGCTTTCATTTGTAGTCAAGTGATTCATGTGAAAAGGTTTCTGACGTGATTATGGCCGCACGACGGGAATTAACAAACTTTGAACGTGGAATGGTATTTGGAGCTCGACGCATGGGACATTCAATTTCGGAAATGGTTAGGGAATTCAACATTCTGAGATCCACATTGTTAAGAGTGTGCCGAGAATACCTAATTTCAGGCATAACCTCCCACCATGGACAATGCAGTGGCCGACCGCCTGCACTTAATGACCGAGACCAACGACGTGTGCGCAGAATGGTCAGTGTTAACAGACAAGCAACACTGCGTGAAATAACCACAGGAATCAATGTGGGACGTACGACGGACGTGTCCGTTAGGACAGTGCGGCGAACTTTGGCTGTACTGGGCTAAGCCAGCAGAAGACAGACTCGAGTGCCTTTACTAACAGCACGACATCGCCTGCAGCGCCTCTCCTGGGCTCATGACCATATCAGTTGGACCCTAGACAACTAGAAAACCGTGGCTTTGTCAGATG
The DNA here is from genome assembly GCA_002778355.1 of Clitarchus hookeri. NCBI lineage: Eukaryota > Metazoa > Arthropoda > Insecta > Phasmatodea > Phasmatidae > Clitarchus > Clitarchus hookeri. The sequence goes on along the minus strand of NQII01000994.1, from coordinate 372,406 downwards.
AGTCCTGATTTCAGTTGGTAAGAGCTGATGGTAGGGTTCGAGTGTGGCGCAGACCCCACAAATCCATGGACCCACGTTGCCAACAAGGAACTGTGCAAGCTGGTGGTGGCTCCATAATGGTGTGGGCTGTTTTTACATGGAATGGACTGGGTCCTCTGGTCCAACTGAACCGATCATTGACTGGAAAGGGTTATGTTTAGTTACTTGGAGACCACTTGCAGCCGCTCATGGACTTCATGTACCCAAACCAGGATGGAATTTTTATGGATGACAATGCGCCATGTCACCGGGCCACTACTGTTCGCGATTGGTTTGAAGAACATTCTGGACAATTCCAGCGAATGATATGGCCACCAAGATCGTCCAACATGAATCCCATCGAACATTTATGGGACATAATCGAGAAGTCCGTTCGTGCACAAACTCCTGCACCGGCAACACTTTCGTAATTATGGACGTCTATAGAGGCAGCATGGCTCAATATTTCTGCCGGGGACTTCCAACGACTTGTTGAGTCCATGCCACGTCGAGTTGCTGCACTTCGCCGGGCAAAAGGAGGTCCGACACGATATTAGGAGGTATCCCATGACTTTTGTCGCCTCAGTGTAAATGTAAATTATTATAATAACTAATTATATACATACTTGGATATTCTGTCATGTTATAAAATGGATTTTCATTGTCATGTTATAAAATGGCAGGCACTACTGTGGTGCAGTAGTTTCCTTGGGTTCTCCTGTTTCCTCCCGTTCTTCATTCTCCCGTCACTCCCCCTCCATCCCACCTTACCGAACCCTTTGCACTGGCCGGTACAATAGTCTGTTCCTCAGGTAGGGAAGCCAGCTCCAACTGTCCCCAGCCTCTCATCTACGTGATCAACACTATCTGAGGCAGGAACAATGTGCACGTCTACATTTTCACTACCACACCGCTTCTATGACGTGCCTATACCTGCGCACTTCCTATATTGGCAGGAGGGAAGAGGGGGAGGATGGACGGGAAAAGAGAAAGGCACAAGATGAAAAAACACACCACGCAGGCTCAGTTAGCAACAATGCTGTCACCAGAGCTACCAAGGTTAAAACTTACTGCTAGAAACATTCAACTTACCTCATTAATCATGCCCAGAGTTAACATTTCAGCACTAACTCATTGGAACCTCTTGCCTGTGTCCATAGCCTTACCGCGATGGAATGCAAAAGAAATAAGGGGAGGAGCAAGCAAAATATGCCAGATGTTGCTGTATCCCTGAGAATGCATTAAATAAATTTGAGCTTGTTTGATTACGAGATGGAAGGACATGTCACCCTCTTAACTGTACGCACTTCCACTGCATATTTCCAGGCAGCAATTGGATGGCCGTGTCTCCATCTACCAATCCTTTCTCGTGGTCTCACATTCCGGACATCTGTATTGTCATACGGTGCATAAATCAGTTTGTTATCGACATCTGCCGACATCAGTGACTCGCCTTGGCCTACAGTCTATGCTGTTTTCCAGCACAGGCAGCCCTTGCCAGTCTAGTATGCTACAACATCACTCCTGGTTTTAATTTTAGTAACACACCGCCTAGTTTCTACGCACAGCTACACAGCTACCTTGCATCAACACTCCCAAGACTTTCCTTTGGCTGTGTCCCCTATTCTTGGCAATATTTCACATCACAGCTCCCTTGCTCCTGGTTAGAACCCCCAGTTCTCAAGCTTTATCAGAAAAATAACAATTTTGGCAAACTACAAACCCTACTGATATGAGAACAGAGACTTAGCCTATTTGTACAGCTTTACTCATACAGACGTCTTTTTATAAAAGAGGCCAACCATTACTCAACTAAGCATGATTGAAGTAGCATCAAAATTAATAAAGACAACAGTCCTTTAGAGAAATCAGTTCCCAGCCATGAAAGAAAGAAAGAAAGAGAGAGAGAGGAAAAAAAAAGCATTTGGCTAAATATGTAATTAAAAATAATACGCAGTGTTCAAATATTTGTAAAGCATGCTATAGTTGTGTTGGAGAGGGACTAAAGTAGAGACGCTACCTCTCTGGCTTCGGCCTCCAGTTTCTCATACGTGATCTCCTCTGCATTTTCGTCCCCATCTGGTGAGACAATGTCCATGTTGCTGTCGACGCTGTTGGTGCGGGACGGAGCGTAGCTAGGGTTCTTCATTGCCAACTCCTCGACGCGATACCACGCCTCGTCCCGGTCCCTCTGGCGCTCCTTCTCCCTTCAGTAGGTGGGGCACAAACACAGCAACAGGTAAGACATGCACACCACTGCCGGAACTGGTTTGTTGCCGATACATGTCACGCATCATCACTTTTTATTTAGTGGAGTATCGAGTGGAGTGGAAAAGTTTGAATGGCTGTTAACAAGGTTGAGAGAGCTGATGAGGGTGAAATGACGTGGATATGGTGCAGCGCCGAAGGGGAAACGGGAGACACTTGAGAAAACCCACAAACCAGTGGCATTGTCTGGCATGAATCTCATGTGTAAAGCTCTGGAAGTGACCTTGTCGGGAATAGAACCCAGTTCACCTAGGTGGAAGACAAACACACTAGTAGCTACGCCAACTGCGGCCACCACCTTTTAATCAGTCTGCAGTACATAATTTCAATCTTCTGCAAAATAAGAGTTTTTAGATGTAACATTGGTATAGCTCTGCATATATTCAATTGAAATAAATATATATTCTGAAGGTGATTAATATTCAGTCACCTAAAAAATCAAAATTACCACAAGTCAGAAAACAGAAATTTTCTTTTGTAAATTACAACAAGAAAGATTAAGATGAACACCTCTATAATTTGATGATTGGATAATATTCATCTTCTTCTTCTTCTTCTTCATGCATTTAGCCTTTATGGGTGGTTGTGATTTCCAAGTATTATAATTGATCTAACCACCTTTTCTTTGGTCATCCAATATTCCTTTTTCCTGTTGGTTTATAATATATTATTTGCTTGGGATATCTTGTATCTTTCATTCTTTCTACATGTTCTAGCAAATTTTTCCTGTATTGTTTTAGCTGTCCATTTAAATCATTAATGTTTAACTGTTTTCTTATATCTTCATTTCCTGCAACTCTTACGATTGATTTCAGAAATCTCATCTCCACTGCTTGTACCATACTTTTGTCTTTATTTGTCATTGTCTGAGTTTCACTACCATATAACGCTCCTGGAACTGCAATGGTCTTATAGAATTTCATCATTGTGTCCTTCCTTATTTTATTTTTTTTGCATTTTCCTAATTGTCCTGCACATTTTTGTGAGATTTTCAATTTTATTTGTTATATCTACTTTTTTATATGATAATATACATCCTAAAAATGTTAACTTATTCATTTGTTTAATTATTTTATTATCTATAACAATTTAACTTCTTAAGGGCTAGTCCTTGAAATGCCATGGATTTAGTTTTATTTATAAAGATGTCAAAATTATAGTTGCGTACTATTTTGATAAGTTTGACGCTACGCCACTCGCCAGGGCGCCAATTTAACTTGAAGGCGCTACTGTTGTGCGCCAATTAAACTTGACGCTATTCCCCACCTGTGGCACACAGAGTGGTTCGTAGGGTTGGAGTTAATTCCTCCAGGAACAGACTATAAGGTACCTGAAGGTTGAGGGTATTTCAATAATGTAGTNGAACAGACTATAAGGTACCTGAAGGTTGAGGGTATTTCAATAATGTAGTCTTTTGGTGTTTTATTTAACTGGGTAAATATATTGTCTCGAGTTATAAAAAAAACATACAGAAACACTTCCGAGGTGCAGTACTCTAATTTGGCTACTCGTATAACTGGGGGTAACGNACAAACCCTACTGATATGAGAACAGAGACTTAGCCTATTTGTACAGCTTTACTCATACAGACGTCTTTTTATAAAAAAGAGGCCAACCATTACTCAACTAAGCTACTAACTTCATCGTAGTTTTAATTATTTCTGTTGTCAGGAAATCTGAAATCAGTTCCCAGCCATGAAAGAAAGAAAGAAAGAGAGAGAGAGGAAAAAAAAAGCATTTGGCTAAATATGTAATTAAAAATAATACGCAGTGTTCAAATATTTGTAAAGCATGCTATAGTTGTGTTGGAGAGGGACTAAAGTAGAGACGCTACCTCTCTGGCTTCGGCCTCCAGTTTCTCATACGTGATCTCCTCTGCATTTTCGTCCCCATCTGGTGAGACAATGTCCATGTTGCTGTCGACGCTGTTGGTGCGGGACGGAGCGTAGCTAGGGTTCTTCATTGCCAACTCCTCGACGCGATACCACGCCTCGTCCCGGTCCCTCTGGCGCTCCTTCTCCCTTCAGTAGGTGGGGCACAAACACAGCAACAGGTAAGACATGCACACCACTGCCGGAACTGGTTTGTTGCCGATACATGTCACGCATCATCACTTTTTATTTAGTGGAGTATCGAGTGGAGTGGAAAAGTTTGAATGGCTGTTAACAAGGTTGAGAGAGCTGATGAGGGTGAAATGACGTGGATATGGTGCAGCGCCGAAGGGGAAACGGGAGACACTTGAGAAAACCCACAAACCAGTGGCATTGTCTGGCATGAATCTCATGTGTAAAGCTCTGGAAGTGACCTTGTCGGGAATAGAACCCAGTTCACCTAGGTGGAAGACAAACACACTAGTAGCTACGCCAACTGCGGCCACTACCTTTTAATCAGTCTGCAGTACATAATTTCAATCTTCTGCAAAATAAGGGTTTTTAGATGTAACATTGGTATAGCTCTGCATATATTCAATTGAAATAAATATAAATTCTGAAGGTGATTATTATTCAGTCACCTAAAAAATCAAAATTACCACAAGTCAGAAAACAGAAATTTTCTTTTGTAAATTACGACAAGAAAGATCAGGATGAACACCTCTATAATTTGATGATCGGATAATTGCACCATGTTTATGTAATAATATTAATCTTCTTCTTCTTCATGCATTTACCCTTTATGGGTGGTTGTGATTTCCAAGTATTATAATTGATCTAACCACCTTTTCTTTGGTCATCCAATATTCCTTTTTCCTGTTGATTTATAATATATTAATGGCTTGGGATATCTTGTATCTTTCATTCTTTCTACATGTTCTAGCAAATTTTTCCTGTATTGTTTTAGCTGTCCATTTAAATCATTAATGTTTAACTGTTTTCTTATCTCTTCATTTCCTGCAACTCTTATGATTGATTTCAGAAATCTCATCTCCACTGCTTGTACCATACTTTTGTCTTTATTTGTCATTGTCTGAGTTTCACTACCATATAACGCTCCTGGAACTGCAATGGTCTTATAGAATTTCATCATTGTGTCCTTCCTTATTTTATTTTTTTGCATTTTCCTAATTGTCTTGCACATTTTTGTGAGATTTTCAATTTTATTTGTTATATCTACTTTTTTATATGATAATATACATCCTAAAAATGTTAACTTATTCATTTGTTCAATTATTTTATTATCTATAACAATTTAACTTCTTAAGGACTAGTCCTTGAAATGCCATGGATTTATTAGTTTTATTTATAAAGATGTCAAAATTATAGTTGCGTACAATTTTGATAAGTTTGACGCTACGCCACTCGCCAGGGCGCCAATTTAACTTGAAGGCGCTACTGTTGTGCGCCAATTAAACTTGACGCTATTCCCCACCTGTGGCACACAGAGTGGTTCGTAAGGTCGGAGTTAATTCCTCCAGGCACAGACTATAAGGTACCTGAAGGTTGAGGGTATTTCAATAATGTAGTCTTTTGGTGTTTTATTTAACTGGATAAATATATTGTCTCGAGTTATATATTAACTGGGGATAATGTCGGGATGGAGAGGGGGTTTCTCTGTACGGCGACTTGATACTTAACTCTGCTGTTGCCGCTGGTATGTGCCTGTGGTGGGTGAGCTCCGGCGATGTGGGCGGCCTTGGCAAAGGCCTACATTTGCTGCCATCTCACTGGACTGCTGTTCTACTGACGTACTGAGGTACTGTTGCCGCCGGGGGTCCGATGTGCCCCCGGCCACCCGCGGTGCAGCTGCTCTCTCTCTCTCTCTGCGCAGCGATATGCAACTGTTCTACTCAAAAGTCTACTGATTACTCCTCTGACTCTCGAACTAACCTTTAGCTCGATAATTAATAAAGAGGCTTATATGCTCTCTAGCTTCCCTCCCTAATTGTCAGCACGTGTCACCTT
>NQII01000994.1:294856-356984 GCA_002778355.1 Clitarchus hookeri | reverse complement strand
GAAACCCATTTGTAAGCGATAAATTAACAATTACGTTAAAACTTTGGAACTATTTCCTCTCTTTGTGCTGGCAACCTAACGGCATAACTGTATCCGCGCTCGCCGCTGTTTGTAATGTTATATGCATGTAGCTAACGGCTAGGGTGTTTTTTCAAATGTTGATTTTCAAAAGTTTCTTCCCGTCGTGAACCGACTATATATAAGATGATAATTTCTCTGTGGAGAATCCAGACATACACAAGAATTATGGGGTATAAAATTCTTTAACCAATTTGCCATTAATTAACACCACACTGCTTACTGTGTGAAATATCATCAGCCATCTTAAGATTCTCTCAAAAAGGTAAGTAGAAGAGAATATTTAACTTGCTTATACCCTGGAGTATAAACGAACTGTCACACAACATATACACACTAAAATTCATATTGAAATTCAAAATCTACATAAATTACACATATGTAGCCTGGTTCAGCATAAGACATTTATTACCTTGATACGAGAAAAGTCAAAATACATTAACATTAAACCCTTGTGAATATATGTTATTGATAGCAATTATTAATTTAAAATTGGATTTCATACTAAGAACGAATGTGAATCATATTTTTAATTTTCTTCAGAGCAATAGAAATATATACTCGTATATATTAATATATATTTATTTTATTTAAAACGCCTCCCTCTCCGCAACACTGCATTTGTTCACAACTGTGTGAAAGAAAGATGGTCTTTAGTTCTCCTTTCAGCATTTCAGTCCAGTGTTTTCAGAGCGGTCTTTGGGCTAGGCTACTCTGAAATGTTACTTGAGTAACGGCAGGGTCGGCAAGTCATTCACGTGTTCCCTTGAAGGTCACACGACACTGCCATCCTATCCATATCCAGGGGCTTATCAGCAGTAAGGAAAAGGAAGCACGCCATAAACACTTTGCTGTACTCAGGGGATTGTTTCCAAATGTTCTCCAGTAAAAAATCAAGACTGGGGAGTAACAATTCCATGTAATTTTGGGCAATACCTTTTCCCACCACTATATTTATCTTACTATTATGCAATTATACTCACTTTTGCCTCTCTTGCTTGTACTGCTGGGTACACTCATCGAATAACTTTTGGTTCATTTCCATGAACAATTTCAGAGCATTGTATATTAAGCCGTGGATAGTTCTGGAAAAAACAATTACGGTAAATGTAGCAATTTGCATTTCAGCCCTGTGACAGCACATCAACTGTAGAACACTCACTTGTTCCAGTGGGACTTTGAGTTCCTGTACAATGATGGAAACATGATGGGCAGGATCTCGCCCGCATTATCGCTGATAAGCGACATTATGTATTCATTGTTCCAGTAGTAGAGCGCTCGCTCGGCTACCTGCACACACGTCAGTATGCAAAAACAATCACTCCACAACTAAAGCACTAAGATGGTGGTGTGATGGTAAAATCAACGTTAGTCTACAACTATTACAAATGCACATGACGACTTCACACATGACCTACACAGTAAGTACGGTATTGATATTCCTTCAACAATCTCACAGCATGCATTTACAAATCTTCAGCAATAAACAGCAACCACATTTTAAACATTAGGGCTGTGCCAAAAGGTTTTTTTTGAGAACAGGTTACTTAAATTAAAAATAAATTTACACACAAACCTCGTTTGTCAAGCCCCCGTTTCTTATGGACACCTTGTCTAGACTAATTTTTGGGAACGGTGTAGAAAAAATTAAAAAGGCCAAAAATTAAAAAAATTGCTGTGAAAATTTATTAAAACATAGTTAAGAGTTGAACCGCAACATCTAAAAACAAAACGGGTTGTACAGATTGTGCCCTTGTGAAGTGCATCGCACAGCAAAAATAAATAAATAAATAAATAAAAACAGAAATTCATTACAATTTAGTTACTAGAGCAGAGTGCGCAAGTATGGCCATTGACCTGTCGGCTGTGCTACAGAGCCGCCTCGGCTGGCGAACTTCTCTTTCCTATGCTGTACTTGTCTGGCGAAACACACTTGTGCAGCACAGTACATTCCACGCCCTGCCACGTGGCAGCAGCACCAGCCAATGCAGACAGTACTGTGTGCCGTAAGCTGTAAATAACTGCATTTTACTCTCCTCTTTTACCTTGCCTGTTCCACCCATCTTGGTCCCGTCATTTATTATTCCGGAGGAGTTTGCGTGTTACGTACGTTTTCGACTGCCTTAGTTCTATAATAATGCAGACTGACATTTCTTCACCGACAATAATTTGAATTTTAGTTGGATTTGTTTGGATTTATATTTATTGATTGCTTTATTACACTATTTCACTCAACACAAATTTTTTTCAATTGTGATTCTAACACGAGTGGAAGCAAGAGGCAGACCATCACGCTTCTGTAAAAATATAAAATTGTAGAAGAGATGGATACAAGCACGCATTTGCTACGTTTTTCTAAACGCCCTCTTGCTCCTTCCCAACTGTCACTAAAAGGAAAATGATTTATTTCATAATGCCATTGACATGTTTAAAAAAGTTAGTGGAGACACTGTCTAAACTTCACGTGTTTTTCCAAGCAACATAATCCCTTGTTTTACATTATTTTAAGTGGAAAATACATACTGCCACTGCCGTGTGTTAACAAAATGGTAAAGAATGCAGTGCACACACTCCTAACGCGTCATTTTCTTGAGGCAATACAACTTCAGGTAAACCAGTGCTGCGGAGGACAGTCAAGCCCACACCAGACTTTGTGCCATGCCATCAAACCACGCGCCCCAGCTTATATACCGACAGGGGTCCGGTTAGCAGCCAATAAAGTCAGCCCAGTCATATCGTCCGTGTCTCTCACAGACACACTAAAACCTTGCCCGACCAGACGTCATGCGTCAAACTGTAGCATATGTTTTCTTTAGAGTTTTGATAAGAGATTTTTGTAGAAAAGGGATTATCCTTTGAATGCTACTTGACATTTTTATATAAAGTTTTGATTAGGCCTATTTATGTTTTTTGTTAAAATACAGTGACTAGGTGAATTACTCGGTACAAAAATAATGTAATAAAAGGACTGATCCATAACAGTTAACATTATAAACACATTTTTTCTCACTATCTTTATATATAAGTTAATGGAAGCTTTATAAACATATTTTTAGGCGGATCTGATAAAATATACTGGAATATATAGCATTTTGTAGTATTAAGGTAAGTAATGTGATATTTTTTGCATAATATATTAGTAAAAAAGTACTTTTCTTGATTATTAAACAATATTAGTTAAAATGTAAATTCTAAACAAATAATTTAAGTTTTCATGAAAATTCAGAAACTTTCGTTTTGTTTAGTAATAGCAGCATTCACACAACCTTAATTTTTTGAGGTTGAGACCAGAACATGCCACATACTCTTACTTTTTTAAAATCAATTCTTGTTTACAAATCAGGAATCTGGACCCACAGCTTCAATGTGTCCCCTTACTGGTCCGTTTTGCTGTGAAGGTGGTACAAGGTGTGCAAGAATGTGGCTCACATTGCTGATCCCTCATTTGACACACACAATCTTATTGATCTGCTCTTTGGGGCAGATCTATTACCTCATCTTCTGACAGGGAGTAAACTTGAGGGCAATACTACAGCTGTGGAATCTGTCATGGGTTGGATCCTGATGGGGTCTGTGAAGCAAAGGTGCCCTACAATTGGGTCTTCATGTATCTCTCTTCTTACTGTTCCATCATTGCCTGAAATCACGAAACAATTCTGGGAGGTAGAAGAGTTTCCTCGTTGCAAACATTTTTCAAGAGAGAATGTTCAGTGTGAAAATCATTTGGTGCAGACACACTCCCTGGACAGTGCAGAGAGGTACAGTGTCATTGCCCTTTCGATCTTCCACAGCAGCTTTTGGGTTAACCAAACCTCAGGCAGTCAACTGTTTGCTCTGCGTGGAGACACAGTTTAAGAAAGATCCACAACTGAGATAGCAGTACTCTAGTTTCATGATGGGATTATTTTAGACAGGGGACACATGGAGGAAATTACCCTCAAACAGATGTGATCACCACCTTGCCTGTCTATTATCTCCTGCATCACTGAGCAGTAAAACATAACAGTTCCACCAGAAAAATTTAGGTTGTTTTTGATGCTTCAGCGAAGGGTTCATCTGATACTGGTAACTCATTGAATGATATATTATTGACGAGGGCTAAGCTTCAGGACACTGTGAGTATCTTGTCTTTCAGATCGCACGAAGTGGTATTTACGGCCGACATCAGGTAGATGTATTGTCAAAACCAACTTCATCCTCAACATTGGAATTTTCAACATATCATGTGGAGTTTTTGTGAAAATGGTCCCGTTCAAGACTTTTGACTCTAGACTGATGGGGTTGACTCTAGCCTCTTTCCTTGTTGGCTCTTGCAGCTCCTAACTGTTAGGGTTCTAAAAGCTGTTGTTAACATAGACAAAGTGGTCACCAGTTCCCATTTGGTTGAGTTTGCATTGGAGCTCCTGCGTAAGTTGATCATCTTACTGGCCAGTGGTGACTAAGTAGAGAAATTTCATCAGTAACCATTGATCACTTCTTGATTGGTTACCTGATGAAAATGAGTTTCCTCAGTCCCGGTCATTGGGCGATCAAGAAAGTCAGGTTGTGAATGTTCTGGGACTGGTATGGAATCCCACCATGGATACCTTTCCGTACAAACTTGGAGCAACTCAAGGCCTGCTACCAAGTGAAACACCTTGTCTGCAGTTGCTTGCATATTTGACTCCTTGGGGTGGCTTTCCCCACTTCTATTTGTAAAGAATCTCATTCAAACGTTGTGGTTTGAACAGATGTCGGAGTAGCTTCAATCATGAACTTTCCCTTTTGTTGTCCATTGCCCTTCCCAGACTGGTTGCTCATATCAATTTCATGCCTTCTTCGATAGCTCAGAAATAGGGTATGCCGCAGTAGTCTATCTGCAAGTTAGTGGCCTTAGGGTGGAAGTGTGTGTACCAATTTGCTAACTGCTGAATACAAGAAGACACCAGTGGAAGTTTTGTTTCTGCTTCCTTTGGTGCTTTGTGGGGCACTGTTGATGGCCCATCTCCGTCACGTTACAGAGTTGTACGCTGAGGTCACTCCATCCTCATTAGTTACCTGGACTGATTCACGGGTGGTACTCGCTTGGATGAACACATCTTGTTACAGCAGAATCGTGGAGATATGTCAAGTTGTAGGACAACCCTACGGATTGTGCCTCGCAAGGTCTGCTGTCTGCTCAGCTGTTATGGCACCTCCATGTGGTGGTCAGAACCACTGTGGTTGAAAGAGCCCATGGAGTTGCGGCCATCCAGTCAACTGGTAAGTGGGCCCCTTGATCCAGCTGTGATGCAGGAACAGTAACTTCACGCCTTGGTGGTCGTTCACTCTCTGAAACCCTAATAACTGTGATTGCCCTTTACAAAGCTTCTTTGCGTCACATGACTCAGGTTCTCCATGCATCTTGTTTGTTAGGGGACGCGAGTCCTGCAGTGTTTGTTTGATAAGGCCTTGAAGCTGTGTCTTCTCCATGCCCAGTCTGTCTCCTTCAAAGAGGATTAGCCTGCTCCTCAGAGCGGCCAACGTGCATTGCCACACCTTCAGAAGCTTGCCCCCTTTGTTGGTAGTGCTGGGTTGCTGAAGGTACGTGGCAGTCAAGTTTGCCTTCTCACCAAAAACATCTTGTTCGGCTTCCCAAAAGGCACTTCACAAACCTAATCATTTGGCACTACCATAAATAAAACCATCCTCCTGGATTTCAGGCATTGCAGAGTACAGAAAAATCTTGTTATAATGCACATTAATAAAGCCTCAAATTTTATACTTAGAAATGAAAGTGCTTATACCGAAAATCTTTTATTTAAACCTACTTAACATGGGCTCCATGAAATTATGGCACAATTAGCTATTTCAGTAAATATAACGAATATGTAATCACCAAAATTTTTTAAAGCAAGGATAAAACTGTACTTCCTAAAATATGGAAATTCAAACATTATATCCTGCAAACATGAAGTAATGCATGGTTTACAAAAACACACTGCTAACTTATTGAAGTTCCCTTAAAAAAAATCACACCACTTATCCTTAACAAATAATACTGAAGGAAGTTTTAACTTTCGAAATAAATTATTCCAGCAACAAATGCTCTGCTTTTCCTACAAGAAGCACTTGAAACTTACTGTACTCTGTAAAACGTGCCACTCGATGTAAATAAACATTTGTCGTAAGATGGGGTTAGTAAAGTTTGTTCTTCTGGAGTACTGTTATCTACCTATTGATTTAAATTTATATTTCATATAAAACATATTTTGATTTTAAGCAGGAGATGTTAAAACAGTTTCACGGGATAATGTGGTATGGACGAGGGGGGTGGTGTGAAGGGGAGAGTAGAAGGGGAAGGGGGATGACAATTTTCAATTTCTAAGGGGTTAAAATTTATCAGTTAAAATTTTTACGAGGGTAGCGATTTTACAAAGTCATTCTAGCAGGGTAGTTTACAGTTTGTTACGAGATGTGGTACCAAAATATGTTTATACAGCTTCCCTTTATACATTCACGTTTTTATGTATAATCCATTCACGGTATCTTCGATACTTTTGAAAAGAACCTTTGAAAAATCACCCTAGGAGTTACATGTTCAATTGGTTATAAAAAAATATATATGGAAAAAGGTTTTGTCTTGCTTTTAGCACTGAAGCACTATATAAATTGGTTGTTTTAAGTTTTAAGTATATTTTTTCAATAAATTATAATAATTTGTTAAAAGTCCGTACGAACTAACAACGGATTTTGAAGGGACATGTTGGTTATAGCTGAAAAGAAATAGTTTGAGGGTTAAATATTAATATGCATAAATTTAATGCCGTAATTGTAAAGTTAATATTGCTAAACTATATATTTACATTTTTACGTAGCACTCATGGGTAAAGATTTCACTGTTATTAATTGAAATTATATAAATTTCAGTGTCTGTCCAGCGGACTCATACACTCCATCTTGTCTGTTTGGACACGTTGTTTTCAGAAGTATAACCACGCCATATTGGATATTGGAGACGCTGAATTGTGGTTATAAAACTAACGTAACACATCCTTTCTACTTATAAGATAATTCTAGGTTAAGAGGTAATTTTAGTATTAGCGTTGTTATTTCCGCAATTTATCTTTGTAAGTTTTAAATAAACTTGCAAAATATAGAAAGGCATTTGAATATTTCCGTTACGTAATTCCCTTCGCAATCCTTAACAGAAAAAAATATTTTAAAAGAATGAAAAGGAATCGATTTTTGGTCAATAACTGGTAATCGATTATTTTCGAAAGCTTTTTGTGGAGCGTAAGAGATAGCAGCACATTAGCGTTGGTTCTTGAGTACCAAATGTTAGCCGTGACTTACACGTCTTTGCGCCGCACGTAGTGTTGTTTTGATGTTGTTGCAGTGAAGAAGTGCGACAGTTTCTTGATGGAAAAGCGATGTACCTACACCGCAGGTTTCAAAATGAAAGTGATTTTGTTCGCTGAAGAGTTTGGAAATCGAGCCGCGGGCCGTGAATTCGTAGTAAATGAAACGTTAGTGCGGGGCTGGAGGAATTTTTCTCACTTATAAGTCGCACCCCGAGTTTTCAATAAAATTTTTTAAATAAAATGTGCGACTTATATGCGATAAAATACGGTACCATTTATCACAGTGAAATCTTTAACCTGAGTGCTACTTCCAAAAGTTTATTATGTAAAATTTAACTTTTTCCTTACACCAAATATGTAAATAAATCTTAATACAATAAGTAAACTTTAATTAAATTATATAATTAACAGTTCCGATATATACTTCAATCTACCTTTTTGTATGTATTACAACATTTTGCTAAATTGATTAGCATTTTTTAGACATTTAGAGAATTTTATTAAAGTATATGACAGTTAAGATTACATGGCATTGTTTCTCTTCAAAAATAAATTTTGGTAGTTCCCACATGGACACTGTTAACAAAATATTTGACAGTTCCCACGTGGCACTGTTTTTGTTTACAAAACGTTTGACAGGTGTCACATGGCAATGTTTTGTTTACATACTGCGGAAGGATACATAATCGGCTCCCTGAAAGTAGATCTTTAGCAGGGCTTCAGAAAATCTTGAAGTTACCATGAATACATTATATGAAAGAATTAAAAATGGTGCATCACTGCATGTCAACAAATGAGAATTGACGGTGTTGCAAGTTGACAGCGAGAGTCAATAGTTTGCAGCGTATACATAAACAATATACTGAACGTAACTGATTTCTTGTTGCCTACATTACTGTGTTAAATGTTTTTGGGCCAGGCCGTCGTCATGTCGGCCATTGACGGGCACTCTTTCTGATATGAGGATTCAGCAAGTAAAACCCTTAAAGACGGGAGTTGATTATGCAGACCCTAGTGCAGTTGTCTATGCAAAGCTACACTGCAAAAGGTCTACCTATGCTTGTTTGTATATTATACCACCAAGGCAGTCAATCCACTTAGAAATGGCATCAGACTCAACATCATGGAGCATTCCTCGCTGCATACAAAATGTTTGTTGGTTGTCGAGGTCAGTCGTTAGATATCTTTAGTGATTGCAGGACCAATTTCACGGATGCAAACAACCACCTCAAGGAATAGGCAACATGCATATTTGTTGCTGGAATTAGGTTTTCAATCCTTTGTGTGTTAGAAATGTATTTACATAGCATTACAATTTAAAGATAAGTTTTGAAAAAGTTATGATTGAATAAAAATTTTACGTTTGAAACGCATAACAAAAAGCGCCTGCTCACTCCGTGAAGTCACAAGTCAGATACAACCTCGGCTACTTCAGTGGTGATGCGTATTTGGTTAAATAGAAATTGTTTGAAGTAATGGAAAGAGAAAATAAAGAGTTAAGTACACCAAAATCTTTGAAATGGTTTATTGTGCCGCAGTGTACTAGTTAATCTCGCAAAACACCTGATAAAATATTTGTTAGTAACAAAAAACAAAACAAACCGGAAATATGTTAATGTATTTCATTATAATACAGGCATACAAATATACATATTTACAAAAACTTTAGCCGCAGAATGTAAACTTTACATTTTGTATTTTATACATTCCAAGTTAGTCCTAACAGACAGAATTTGGTATAGATATTTTTTTTATTAATTTAATACAACTTCTAACATTTGTTTCAAGAGCACAGCTATCATATTTCGGCTATGCTCACATTGTATGCCTAAATAATAACATGTCACGATATTAAACAATGAAAAATAAACATTAAATAATTTGGGTGGGGTTCAGTCCCTCTTGCAAAAAGTTGGTTTTATATTATACAGTATTTTTCAAACATAGCAATTTCTAATAAATTCAAGTTGTTTTGGTTTGTCTCCAGTTAGCTTTCATAAGCCTAACAATTTAAGTTAAATAGCAATGTTTATCACAGATGATGTTACTTTCATATTTGCCCTTCCCCTTTTTTCTAATTTACAAAGATGGACGTTACAAAAAAGTTACAAGACTACCTAGGTCCACAAAATTGACACTAAATAGGCTGTGTTACTATTACAATTTTTTCCCTAAAATAAACAGAAAGAAAACAGCTTTTGAGGAATAAAATAAATTCTTAAACTTTTATTACAGATTTTCTTCGCTGTATTTAATATCATCCCAGGTATTAAGAGTTTCTCAAACTACTATATCTATATTTTCAGCTTATGTATACAGTTCTTACATTTTAAAAAGAAAGTGTAGACACAGCTATCGTGAAGTCAGAATAATAAAAGGTATGTTAGGTACACAAAACATAAGAAACCATATGATAAGCAAGTCATTTTTTAAATAATTTTTTCATTTCTTAACACTATATTTGAGGCCTCAAATATAGCGTTCAGAAACGAGGTGGAACGCGGAAATTAGGTTTGCCCAGCAGCACTGCATTCTGCCCGCCACTGACCCACGGCTGCTTGAGAAGTCGAGCAGTGTCGGGTAGTGACTAGCGTGCTAGCTTTAGGCTTACTGTCACCATACTGCTCGTTGTCTGGCATTTCTAAAGCGAAAAAAGTGTTTTATGAATCTGAAACGTGGTTTTATTTCTAAGTAATGTAGTTAATATATCACAGACATCAAGCATGGCGCGCGACAACAGTACGCTCACTGCAGTCGCCTTTATTACAAGTCTGTTATTCTTGTGAATGTAATTACCTATTCCATATTTGAATCTTAGCAATTGTAAACATAAACACGGATAATAATATGTACAAACAAACAAGTTTTAACATGTGATGTAGGCCTATTGCTTTGAAAATCACAACTGTGCGATATGTGAGACGTTCTTACCTTTACAATTTTACACATATTTCAGGTTCCACAAAAGAATGGGAATTGAAGTAATCAAGTGCCATATCGGTATCTACTCATGACAGATTGTCCGAATGCGCTTTCTTTCACAAAGTTGCCTTCCATTTTAGTGCTGCGTGTTTGCAACGTGCCGGGGCCGGCCAGCGGTGTATGACTAGTGACATCAAACCAATGAACGAGCGTTTCGCGATCACGTGACAGCAATGGCGAAAGTTACTGTTTTAATACTAAAATAACTTTGTCAAAACTGATTTTTATGCAACAGACAGTGCATTTCTAATTTCATAACACATATACCAATGTGTTTGTATCATTTTCAAATATATTTGCGAAATTTGCATGTTACCTATTGCAACATCTGGCTTCACCATCCCATCAAACTGCTGTGGTTGATATCTTCTCCTCGTGTGATATCACTTGGCATTTCATTCCACCTGCTGCCCCACATATTGGAGGCCTCTAGGAGGCTGGGGTTAGGTCAGTCAAAGCACATTTACAGAGTTGTTTAACACCAGGTGTTGACTTTCGAGGAGTTATATACAGTCCTCATAAAGGTCGAAGCAAAGTTCAACTCTAGGCCCCTGGTTCCCTTGAGCTAGGACCCCAATACCTTAAATGCCTCGACCCTGGGTCATTTTTGAACCACGGCACCCTTGGTTGCCGTTCCCAAACAGGACCTGCACGACATGCCTGCGAATCAAGTTCGCTGTTGCCAGTTGGTGCAGCAGATTCCAGACTTATGGCGATGGTGGCGCAGAGACTATCTTCACACTTTGTAGCAGCACAGTAAGTGGCACGGGATAGGAGTAAGCCCTGCCCACGAACAACTAGTGTTGGTGAAGGACGACAGCTCTCTTGCAATGGAAGTACGGTCATATAGTGGAGCTCCATTCTTGACGAGTGGCCACAGTGCGCACTGGTGCAGGGATAGCTAAACATTCGGGAGTGAAGCTCTGTCCCTCGCCCTATCAAGGGTCAAGGGTTGAAATAGTGATTTCAAGGTGGCCACGATGTTTACACATGTGTAAATTGATTGTAAGTAATAATTTAAAAAATTACTTTTGCGAACTGCAGTGTACAGTAATATTTAGTGCAACTAAATACATCTGTCAAAGAATTATAATTACAAATATTCTCAATTTTTTGAAATGACAGTTGCACAAACAAACTCGTAAAATAAAACTGACTAATTTGAGAATTACTACAACCAAAAATAACAACACTTTATCCTGTAGTTTGTTACAGAAACTCTGAAACTTGCCAACTACAATATCAAAAAATGCTGTGAACTGTTTGCTTACCTGGAAGTGAGGGCTAGAAACACACTTGGCAAGTTGTCTGAATAGAGGGTCCATAACCTTCTGGAATTCTGCGGGCTCTATTACGTCCAAGATCTCCTCCAGCTCGTTTAGGTACATCACCTGCAGCACACAATCACTATGGTAAATGTGTGTCCAAGGAAATATTCCCACAACAAGTAGACTTAAAATACTGGTGCTATATAAATTTCTCCTGACACTTCGAACATCAATCTGCTGCTCCTTTGAGGTTCATAACATATGCCACATCTCATCAAAAGAACAAAAGTAAGGGTTGGATTAAAATCCATTTTTTTATTAATCAAAATCAATAAATCTATTTATTTTAAATAACTCTTTAACCCAAACCCCCAATTTCAAATTTGTAAAGCACTTTTGTTTGCACAAGTTTTCCAGTCCACCCAATGTATGCATCCTCAAAAGCCGTCTAATATCTAGCTAAGAATACATGACAGCATATTGAAAATGTTTTATCAAATTTTGTTTTTGGCATTAGTGACCATAAAATTTTTTATTTGCATGCCTAAATAAAATAGCATACAAAAAACCCTAAGGATTGTAATGAACATTTGTTACTTTTTCTGTCTGATATGACCAATAAAATTTCTAACAAATGCATCTTTAATGCATAATATAAATTCATTCAGAGGCGGATCTGTCCCCTTACAAAAAATTTTCACATTGGTCTCACTTAATTAATTAAATACATATTCCATAAAAGACCAATGAAATTTTATTTAATTTGCAGTTTAATGTTGAACAATTGCTGGCCATAATTAAAACATTAGTTTTTTTTAGTCACCTGTTAAGAATAAAATTATCTTTTGTCGTACAAACACGAGCCACTTATTTTTGCGTAAAAGTGTTTATGGTCTCTGGAAACTGTAGTTACATTGTTAACTTTGAGTACTGCAGACGTGTTTTGTATTAGCACATCTCAGGTTAAATTTCCTGGCTTTGTATGGAAAGCATTTTGATTGGAATACAATAAATTGTTTAAGTCCATGTTGCACAGTTTCAATAACGTAGGCACATCCAATAGTTGTTACCAACTACCTGGCATGACTGGTATCCCTCTGCCCTTCTCCCATCCTTCTATTTGACCTTCACTCACCACGCCACTCGTCACCATACAGCGCAGTGATATCAACTCTGCTATTGTTTGTAAACAAAGCCATGTGCTCCACGCTTGCAGCCTAGTTATGCCACATGTCTTTTAGAGTTGTTTTTTTAGTGAAGTCTCCACTTCCCTAGGTGACAGGGTCAGTAGAGTTGCACTGCATATAAAATATGTAACAACTGTAGCATGCAATAGCTTATTTCTCCCTGCTTCAATTATCCAAGCAAGAATATTTCATAAAAAATAATAATAATTGTGATTGAGCCCGTTTTTGGTAATTTGTCAAGATGGGGGCATTGACCGGAGGCTCGCTTAGCCATGATGGACCAGTCCAACACATGTGATGAGTCAACACAAATCCAGCCCGGAGGACCAATGTTTTATCACTCAAAGTAAGATGGACTGATAAACAAATATGCATAACGATCAAAAGTAAAATTGCAGATTGGCTGAACAAGTGTTTGACTGCACCGCTTATCACTTTGATGGTCCACGAACAACTGACTGCACAAGAAATGCAGTCTGGCACACACAAAAAAAAAAAAAAGAAAGCAAAAGTAATCACTTCAGTATTGACATGTTTAGCTAATAGTTTCAATCCAACAGTATGGCACATAACTACTTTCACTCTGGTAACTTTACCGGGTGCATGCCAGTCAGTGTACCCATTAAAATATAGGCAGGTAGAAGCAGTTACATTTCTATAAGGTTAATACGAGAAGCAGGCAGGCTTTACCTCCTTGGGGGAATGCGTCTTGGGCCAGAACTTGAGCAGGCACCTGATGACGGCCTCGGTGAGGGAGGGGTCCTTCTCGAGGAACTGCACCACGCAGTAGGCCAGCTGGGGGTGGTAGACGGACAGAGACTTCACCTTGTGCAGCGGGAGCAGCACTTTCAGCAGAAACACCTTGTGCTCTTCCTTCAGCGGCAGCGCAAAGCCGTTGATGATGCTGCACAGCGCATTCACTCACACGTCACCCACACTTCAAGTTACCACAAACAGTACATGTGTTACACTAAGGACTCCCACCTGGCTGGCGCATTTAGTGCGTTGCAGAGGATTGGCACACAACAGGCGGTTCAAAAATTGTTGGATACTTTGCAGCAGTGTCTAAACACTAAAAAGCATTTAAGGAATGTTTTGCGCACAAAGACAAGTTTCACGTCCATTTCAACTCCAAGGATTACTTTTATTGACACTAAAATGGATGTTTTCAGAATCAGTTTTAGCTGATAAATTTTCTATACAGAAACTTTGAGTTGTCTTTTAGACACACTTCAGACTATCTTAATTAGTGTGCCAAAAATTTAGGGCCGCCATTAAGGCCATTTCACAGACAGAGAGATTGCACGCCAGCTGAGCTCACATGCTTCGATGCCTCAAGTGCACAAAATATCTGCAGACAGGCTGAACTGTTGACAAGGTCTGGAGAGCCGATGAAAGTATAACAAGATGGATATGCATTTTTAAAAATCTCATTTTTAGCTTCTCTTTTTGTATTTTAGAATGGACTTCATTTGGAATTGAATAAATTAATACTGACAATAAGCTTACGCTCATTTTTATTTACAGTTTTGGATTTCTGCTATATGCATTGGTTTGAGGTTTTCCTCACAACTCAAGATTAATTTTGCTAACAGAGTGGAAGAGGGGAAGGTAATACTGCAGCACTATCTCTCAGTATCGACCATATCAATGAATGAATAAGTGATTGTGAGTGCATTGGAGTCACTACGTGAAGATTGAGTGCCTCAAGAGGTTGACAAATGCCAAGCAGTCTTTGGCTAGTTCTCCCAGTAGAGACCAAGACGCGTACCAAGTAACAGCCCTACGACACAACAGAGAGACCTATCTGCCTTTAACAAGCATGTAAGTTTACAACTTCGAAACAAAAGACTGTCTACAGTTCTTATAAAACATCCTCCCAGGATCTTTTCGACCCTGCATGAACATCTTTAATGCAGAGCTGTCAAAACTGGATCAGTTTGAAACCCATATCATAAATTCCTGAGTGGCATTTCAGCAATGTCTATCAAAACAAATCCACATTTCATTATACTAAATACTCATATTTCCCTGCAACAAGAAAGAATAGACACTGTGCTCGCATGAAGTTATGTGCCATTTTGAAACTTTTTGACGACACTGGGAAGTAGTTTACAACATTCCAGGTATAGTTTTATTTGGAATAGTGTTGCTACGAATGTTGGATTTCCCACATTCGCGAATGCAAATGCGAATATTAATATAATTTGAAGAAGATTATTTTTTGTTTTAATTAAAAAGAAGAAATGTTTTCATTTTCTTTCTCAAAAAAGATATTGTTAACTTTGTTTATAACTAGTAGATTTAATATACAATATGATTAGATACCGAAATCTCTAGTAGATTTAATATTATTTAGATACCTATTAAGTTGCATTTGTGTTCTCACAAAAAATCTCATTTAAAGTGGATTAGTTTAATTAAAAATGTGGTAACATATTTAGCTCTATTGTTTTGTGTTTAAGAAGTTCGAAATTTTTGTTATCATACAATTGATATTTTAGTTTGCAAGTTTAGGTAAATACCTAACTAAATTAATTTTTGCTTATATAAATATGAATAAAAGATTATTAAAAGCATCTGTATGTACCTAATGAGCAACATCAAGACTTTTCGCCAATTAAAACTTTTTTATTAAAATATAAATACCTGAATAAAAATATTATAAATCTTAGCAGCTGCATTGTTATTTCATAAATATTTTCATTTTTCATTGCCAAATAAATTCACTACACATTCGCATAATTTTTTTCGGGTGTGAATATTAAATAACATGTGAATATTCGTAACAACACTAATTTGAAAGATGTCAGACCTTAGTAATGAATCTTCAATTTTTCCTGTAAGAAACCTATGAAAATATACTTCACGCTCACCTAATGTTATGTGACACTTCTTGTCAACGAGGGGAGTCCGTGTAAACCCTTCTGAAGAGTAAACTTTTTTTTTTGCACCAGAGAAACAATTGCTTAGTTTCACTTTTACAAAGGTAGTAATTTTAAAGTCATTCCCAGAAGCCAAGGCACTTAAAAAAAAAAAAACTTGGGATCTACTGTAAAATGAAATATGTACAGAGAAGCTATACAATATTTGAACATACCATACAAGCTTTTAACAGAACTTCACCCACAACACATTAAAAAAAAATTTATGCTGCAATTTAGCCTAAAAAAATTAATTTTTTGACCTTTCTATTTTATGTTTTAAGTCATAAGTAAACCTAACACTAATAATTATCAATATATTATTTCTAGGGCTAAGATTTTGTAGTGTTATTTTAAGACAAATTTTGTTTTTAAAAATACAGTATTTTGGTGTTATTGGTTTTGTTATGGAAGACACAAATTGAAAATTACTAAATTGATACATTGTTTACAGCCAAAAATTTTATGCAACTGCATAAACAAGAATATGCTTTTTATTTAAAGTAAAATTACACACAGCAATATCATAGGTAAAAAAATAACTTTTTTAGCATTTTTTTGTAACACACATGTTGAGGATCCTTGGCAGTGTGGATTTTTTGTCGCAATCCTGCACGGACGGCTTGGAAAATGGTTTATAGGGAAAACCATTCTATACTGGAGATTAAACTATTTTTATATTTGATTTTACAATTTTACTTATATCATTAAATAATTTTAGTGTATTTTAGTGATACTTTCTGTTATTTATTCAGCCAAAATGATACACTACAAATTTTTTTCTTCCCATTAACTAAAAATTGACAATTTTACTTTGTTTAAAATTTTTTGGATACAAATCGTTAGTGATAATTTTGAAGATAAAATAAGGTATTTTGGCTAAATTTTGGTTTTAGTGTTTTTACTTACATTTCAGTGTTATCTGGCGTATTATCTAGCATTTTGGTGTTCTTTCTGTTTTATCACCATTCACAATATAATCTTAGCTCTACTATTTCACAATCTCCAATTCTGACAACAATAGATCTAAGGATACAGTTGATTGCTTACCTTCCTAGTATCTCCAACAATTCTGCAATGCCATTATGATGTTCTGTTTCATATATAAACCTGAAAAGCAAGACAAAATTATAGTTCATAATGACAAGTTTTCTGCCTTTTGCAGATAAGCAGGTTATAATAAAAAATTATGTATGGTAGTTATGATTAAGCAAAGTAAAAATGTCAGAAAAATTCAGCAAATCACACATTCGCTAATAGCAACATTCAATTTCTTAACAAAATTTTAAACTTTTCTTTGTTTTTTAATATATTCTTTACAGCTATACAAATACCTTAGATTTTATAAACACATGCAGTGAAACCTTGATGGAGCACTCTCATTCCTCTAGCTCACAGCATCCAATGTTTATTTTGCACAAAATAAGGTAAAAATTTTTGTTTTTGAAGTGTTATTTCTTCCTATCAATATTATTTTTCTTGACTGGAGCCTTTATATTTAGAGTCCAAGCTTGCCTTTAGCTAGCTGTTACAAAGGAGAGCAAGGGAGGAAGGGAGAAAAGGGGCAGAAAGAGGGGTGAAAAGGAGAGGGGGAGAAAGAGGGGTGGAAAGGAGAGGGGAGAAAGAGGGGTGGAAACAAAAGGGGTGAAAAGGAGAGGGGAATAAAGAGGGGTGGAAAGGATAAGGGTGAGAAGAAGAGAGGAGAAAGAGAGGTGAAAATAAAAGGGGTGAAAGGAAGGTGAAAATAATAGGGGTGAAAAAGAGAGGGGAAGAAAGAGGGGTGAAAAGCAAAGGGGAAGAAAGAGGGGTGAAAAACAAAGGGGAAGAAAGAGGGGTGAAAAGCAAAGGGGAAGAAAGAGGGGTGAAAAGAATAAGAGGAGTAGGGGTGAAAAGAATANGAGAAATAGGGGTGAAAAGAATAGGAGGAGAAATAGGGTGGAAATGAGGGGGGGGAGAAATAGGGTGGAAATGAGAGGGAGAGAAAGAGAGGTGGAAATAAGAGAGGGAGAAAGAGAGGTGGAAATGAGAGGGGGAGAAATAAAGGTGGAAATGAGAGGGGTAGAAAGAAAGGTGGAAAGTAGAGGGGAGAAAGAAGGGTGGAAAGTAGAGGGGAGAAAGAAGGGTGGAAAGTAGAGGGGGATAAAGAAGGGTGAGGAAAGAGAGGGTGAAAGAGCGGAGAGGGAAGAGATGGAATTGTAAGTCTGGTTCTAGATGAATGACTGAAATGCATGATCTACCACATCTCTCCTCTCTCCAGTTCCATCTATCACCATCCCTTCCCTCTTCTCTATAGCTCCATGTATCTCCATCCCTTCCCTCTTCTCTATAGCTCCATGTATCTCCATCCCTCCACTCTTCTCTCCAGCTCCACCAATTCCCCTCCCAATCTCCCTCTTTCCCACTCCATCCACATCCCCCTCCCTTCAGCACAATCCATCTTCTTCCCTCCCTCCAACTAGCTCCATCCATTTCCCTCCTTCCCTCTCTCCAACACCATCCATCACACTAGCTCCCTCTCTCCAACTACAGCCATCTCCCTACCTCCCTCTCGCCAGTTCCACCTATCTCCCTTACTCTTGCAAGATAGCACTCTCCAAAGCACTATCTCCCTCTCTCAATACCCTCACCATCTCCATCTCCTCCACTATCTGTCTCTCCCCTCTTTCAACACAGTGTGATAGTCTCAATATCTACCCCTCTCGCATTATCTCCATCTTCCCCTCCCTAATGCTCCCCCCACCAATGTCTTTAATCTGCTTCTCTCTCTCACCTCCAATGTCTCCATCTCCTCCACTCCTTCTCCCTTCCAGTCCCCATTTCTCTTTCTCCCAGTCTCCACTCCATCTTTATCTCTCTCCGCCAGTCTCCACCTCCCCTTAATCTCAGTCTCTTTATGCCTTGCATTCAGCTATTTGTCTTACTTAGCCTGTCTCCAACTCTAAACAATTTTTTAACTTTTTAAAATGTCCTCCCCATTTCACAAAATTTCTTTGGTTTCCAATACTGAACATGCATCACCAAACCTTTAGGTTTACTTTAAAAATGGAAAACTGATATTTACTCACCAGTAAATGAAAGAAAACTCACCTATAAAATATGTTGTTTATCTGCTTTCTGATATAAGCACGCAATCCCAGGAATTTACCGTATATCCTGTGCAACGTGGTTTTTAGGAAATCACGTTCCCTTGGATCTTCAGAGTCAAACAGCTCTAAAAGCTGAAACAATGACGAAAAGGACTTCATTTTATTTGTTAAGAATGTCGCATGTTACATGTTTAACTAAACCTCACAGATCATCCAGTAATAGAAGTCATATTTACATAATTAATTCCACAAAAAACAACAGATATTACATTATGTGATTATCCAGAACATAAAAACTTAAGACCCGAGATGGTACAACCAAATCCACAGATTTGGTTAACTCCTCAAATACCAGAGATTTGAGGAGCCAAGTATTTGTGAAAGGATTTGAGTAAGTTACAAAAAAAGTTAGTTAAATAATCAAAACAATAGCAAAAAAAAAATATTTAAGAAGTTGAGGTCAGTTTCCTTAACTGCACAGTCTTATTAGGTACTCTTTCTCACTGCAGATTAAAATGAACAGTAGTGTACGCAATTGTTTTTAGCAATTTCAGAACAGACACTAAAGTACATTCACCACACAATTATTGGAAAGTGAAATCAACATTTGTAAATATTAGCATGGACAGGAAGATACGTGTAATCTAGCATATGCTTTATTTGAACAGGTAATTTTTCAGTTCATCTACCTCATTTCTATCATTATGTGTATAGATCACTTAAAATGTTTCCATTAATTTTTTAAAGTGATAAAAGTAAAATTTTTGTTGTTTCTTGTTCAGTTTACAGTTATATAGTCATTTGTTTAGTAACCAAACTACAAAGTGCTCTGCACTTCTAAAGTTGTTACCAAATCTTGTTTACTGTTGTCCCTTNAAGATACGTGTAATCTAGCATATGCTTTATTTGAACAGATCATTTTTCAGTTCATCTACCTCATTTCTATCATTATATGTATAGATCACTTAAAATGTTTCCATTAATTTTTTAAAGCGATAAAAGTAAAATTTTTGTTGTTTCTTGTTCAGTTTACAGTTATATAGTAATTTGTTTAGTAACCAAACTACAAAGTGCTCTGCACTTCTAAAGTTGTTACCAAATCTTGTTTACTGTTGTCCCTTGTTGCTTTCTATTAAAATAATATATATAAATACAGTGTTTCATTAATATTTATTGTGAAGGCAATTTTAACAGAACTAGCAGATTGGGAACACAGTAAAAAAGATACACAAAAAGAGATTATTTGCTAATGTAAAATATCATGCTGTGGTATGACAGTTAAGGAAGATAACAAGCAACATGCAAATTTTTCCCAATACTATTTTCTGTTTACAACAATTATTGTACTATTATTGCACCTGTAACATATTAAAATACAAAAATTTAGTATACTGTAGTGCACCGGCGAAAATATATAACCTGTTAAAGTTAACACTACAAGTAAGTGGTGTTTTGGAGTCAATACTGAAATAAATACTTTAAATTATGCTTTCAGTAAGTATGCGCAGAAAAGCTTGAATGATTTTGTATATTAAAACACTAGTTGTCAAGCAGGCTTTTTGTGAACATCCCAATTGCTACCATGTAGAGAAAGCAAATTTATCAGTATTCTAACTAAATTAAAAGAAATTTGAGCCCAAACGACGTGTTTTGCATTACTGCTTTGGACTCTTTATGATTTCTGATAAAATAAGACCACAGCTACGAATTATCTTTCGGTGCTGCAGACACAAACGCCGTACAGTGTCTTCAACGAGGAAAACTGCAGATGGTGAGAATTGTTACTGGAAATATACACTCAGAAACAGATAACATTTTATTCCACACAAATATTTGAGCTATTTGAATCACAATAACTACACAAAATATTACTAGCAGCATTCTGCGCAATGTATATTATTTGTCTGAACATGTTTCCCAAACTGTAGAGATTGGTGAAAAAATTCATAAATCTGTCAAACTCTTGATTCCACAGCCCATAAATACACATTCAATCATGTTTTTGTTTATCCAATTATGTGTACCACTACATTTAAATGAAATCACTCGCTAAGTAAAAAGTCACAAGCAAGAAATTAATTTTTCCCAAAGGAGGAGAAAACAGAATATTTTTCACCAAGCAGCAAATAAACTACAGTCACACTCTGTAATATTTGTTCCTCAAACTAACCTGAAGGACAAACTTCTGATCAATATATCGCTTAGCAACATTTGGCTGGAAGTCCGGAGATTCTAAAAACCTGAGACAGAAAAAAAAAAATTCAGCATACATTACGGAACTAAATACACCTGCAGCGTCGACAGTTCCAGGCCAATACAACCGTTTAGCGCAGCATGCACTACCTTAAGAAGAACTCGTAAACGAGCTGCAGATGTGGCCATGCAGCTTCCAGTGTCGGCTCGTCCTCTTCTGGGTCAAACTCAGCACCATTGGGGTTGCTGGATGGTGGCAAGGTTCTGAACAAGTTCACGGCAAACTGTTCAAAACAAGGATCACTTACTGCAAAAACTTCCAACATTGCATGTAAGTACATGCTACACTAATTTAACAGCAAAATATACCTCTATCTCCACAAAACCACCAACAACTACATATACGTAAGTAACGTAACTGAATTCTGGGTAAATCTGTATTGCACAATACTATTCAAAGATGCACAATATATACTAACACAAAGTAGTACAACATTTTACCGCTTGAATTTCTTTCGATATTGGCAAAATCTCGGGATTATGAAATTTAAAAATGAAACATAACAAAAATAATTGCAAACTGCAATAACCAGATAGGTTCACATCATTCATGGCAAGTCCAAAATTTTTGATTTGCAATATACAATATCCATGAACATTAATAATGACAATCTTGTGACTTTCACGACACATGCCATTTCATTTTCTCATACCTTAGTCATGACTCCCACACACAATAAAAAAAAACCCTTACCATGTTAACAGCCTCAGGATAGATAGCTTCGGTGATAACATTGCGCTGGGTCGTCACAAACTCCACCATCTCGTGCAGCGCAGCACGTTTCACCTCCTTCCATTTCAAGTCGGATAGTGGATCGGCCGCAAAGTCAAACAGAACGCAGCACTGCCGTATCTTCTGTACAAAAAGCTCTTCGCGCTCGTTGCTTGTCGCATCTGGAACAAAGTCGTACGTCACCGGTGCTTCACTGGTTTGCTTTCAAAGTTCATACAATCCTAATTAGGTGAGTGGCACACAACACTATTTTTATGCTTGTTCCCCTTTATCAGAAGTTGTCAAAAGGTATGACAATGATAATGCTAAGTGAAATCAGCATGTTGCATTTTTGAGTGCATGCTGCTAATGTTGAATACGACACACAAGGAAAAATTGCAGCTACATGGAAAAATTTTAATATACAGAATTTATAATTTCTTCAGATGTTCTGCACAAGACAAAAAAACTTTTTTGCCAAAAGTATGTAAATCAGTTGCTGTTGAGAGTAAAATCTTGTGAATTTAAATTCTGTATATTTTAACCCAAGTCTGAAAATCAACAGCCAATACCACTCGTCACTAACACAAACCGACATTGTGATCCCATTTCAGGTTAGAATTTTTCTATAGTTTTTCACTGACAAAATTTCTGAACAGAAGTCAATACATAGCCTGTATCTCATTATACTGTGCATTTGAAATGTCAGTGATGAATACGTCCCTTACCATCACTCCGGCCACACTAATTGTTTTTTACGCAAACCCATAAAAAAATTGAACGAAACATGGATGACTGCTGGGCCAACTAAGGATTGACACCATCGCAGAAGATTCAACACCCAAGATATCAGCATGTTGGCTGGAAGTCTAGAGGGTGGATGTATGCATGTGTATCTTGGAGGAGGGTGGGTAGTGGTGTGCTTCGCAGAATGTGTTCCTGCTGCGAGGCACTTGGTAAAAACAGCCTCTGTAGCGATATGTGAACTTGCAGGAATGTTACGGGGGTGACAATTGTATAGCATACAAGATTTGCTGATGTAATGGCACAGGTTCTGCAAGGTGGCATGTCCAGACATTTTCTGAGCCCACTGTCTTCTACACCAAACAGTGAAAATTACAGACATTCCTGTGAGTAGGGAGTAGCTCATCAATCCGGAGGAGTCATCGTGGAGAGAAATTATCTGTAAATCTGCTTAAGAAAAACACTATTTTTTGTTAAGGCTAGCTGAAGTTGTTTCGGGTGATACAACTGCAACAAATATACAGATTAGGAAAACGTTACGTGTAATACAGATGAATTGGAAGACAATTTGTGAATCTTCCAAGTTTTACCACTATCAGATTTTGAGTTTTAAAGAGGGAAACTAAGATGACTTTTCGCTTTCCTTCTTTAATAAATAAAGATATAATTCTGACAGGTAACTTCAGTATAGGTTAACAAAACAAATAATGGCAGACTCCTCCCTCATTTCTGCTTGTGTTGAATAAAAAAATAATAAGTAACCGCATGCTTGTTTTATAAGGGAAACAATTACAGCTGAACCCTGATGTTCAATGAATTGTGCACAAGATTACAATATTAAGGTTTTTTTTTTAAAGTGTACCTTAAACAAAACTTTTGAGACTCATCATAAATCACATAAATTACATATACACATAACTGGAAAGAAGTTCACACTAGAAACTAAACATCTTCATTCCACCCTATTATTGAAAGCAAGCTAGACCCAACACATCAAACATTCAACATGTGGCCATAAAAGCACGTTGCAGCATCAGAAATCCCCAATACTTCCACTATTTCCTTTATTTGCTGCACGTCATTACAAAAGTACGTGCAAGTCACTAACTCCCCAGCTAAAAGTAAAAACCCTGAGGTGCTGGCACATCATTCCTAATATTCACACCTGCCTCACTCGCTATAACCTTAGTGAACCATATGNTTCATTCCACCCTGTTATTGAAAGCAAGCTAGACCCAGCACAT
Source organism: Clitarchus hookeri (assembly GCA_002778355.1). Lineage (NCBI taxonomy): Eukaryota > Metazoa > Arthropoda > Insecta > Phasmatodea > Phasmatidae > Clitarchus > Clitarchus hookeri. The sequence goes on along the minus strand of NQII01000994.1, from coordinate 333,184 downwards.
CAAACATTCAACATGTGGCCATAAAAGCACGTTGCAGCATCAGAAATCTCCAATACTTCTACTATTTCCTTTATTTGCTGCATGTCATTACAAAAGTACGTGCAAGTCACTAACTCACCTACTAAAAGTAAAACCCTGAGGTGCTGGCACATCATTCCTAATATTCACACCTGCCTCACTCGCTATAACCTTAGTGAACCATATGGTTCCAGAAATGTTGATGTTAAATACAATATGTTTTCAATATTGTATATAATCTATGCACAGGTACCACTCAGTAACATTTTTTTTGGAAGCGCCATCATACCTGTAAGGTCATTTATAATTCGTAAATTTTGAACATTGTAACCCTGCTGACGTCACACTATTCCAAATCTGTAATGTAATGGTTATCGTGTGCTCAATCCAACTGTTTCATTTAAACATATGTATAAACTCTTTAATGAAGCATATCAGTGAATTAATATAATTTTGAATATTACTTTCTGTTAACACCGCAATGAATGACCGAACCACTTGGTTGCTTAAACTTCATTAGATGCAGATTTGTGAAAATTTTACTGTTATCAAGGAAACATAACCACGTCTTAGTGTAAATTTTGGCAATTTGTTGTAGACATTACTGGAACGTGACACTTGTTCACTCAGTGGTAGCCCTTTCATGTGAACAGGCATTCTGCTTACACTTCCTCATGTCTAGGTTTGCCATTTTCCTTACACTCGTATACAAAGTTGCTCTTTCAGTTGCCCTATTTATTTACACATGTAAACATTTAACCTTAGCTTCATTATCACATGCTAAAAAGTCATTTCTTATCACCTTATTTTCTCTTCTGTGTACCAGTTTTGTGGATCGTTCAGGCCAAACCTGACGTTCGACTGCAACAGCTTAACACTTTGAGCACACGTAAAACTACGTTTTTATGTTTTTAGAATGTATGTTATTGCAACCACGCTCGCCATGCCCCCCTCCCCTTTTTTTTTTCGACATCTCTCCTTTGTTCATCTACTGTAAAATTACAGAAATAAACAAATGATGAATGAAGTATTATATTGCATATATTAAAAATGTAATTTTCAATATAAGAAGCTTCACCACAAACAAGGAAAATTATCTCACCATTCTTTAGAGTTCAACATAATATTTGACCTATTACAGGTGTCAGTTGAAAAGAATTACCACCATGAAGTAATTAGAATGATAACGGAATTCAAAACAAACTCTCCCAGAATTTATGAGTCCCTACAATCATGTCCTTAAATACCCACAACCTCCCTCCATTGGCTTACGACAGAAAAATGTTTATAACGTTCAATGTTCAAGCATTCATGCCTTTGCCATATTGCAACATTCCACTATTTACGGAACACTTCATTAATACAGGTTCCAAAAAAGTTTAGATAGTAGGTAGGCTTTGAGGTCTCGTTGAAAGCAATATGATTAGAGATGAAACCAGAAACACATGCAACAATAGTGAGACAGTTAACAAACACACATTGACGCGTGCCGCATATTGTTAGTATTGAGAAGCGTCGNGTGTTTGGCACTATTGCCGCGGCCCTCCTCCCTTCCCGAGTAAGACATGTGAGAAAATGGACACGTGCAGAGGTAAGCTAGAGTTTCGCAGACGCACCTCTAGTTAGACGCGTGAGAAGGGTTGACGGTGTTTGACGGAAACCCCTCCTTCCCCCGAGGAGACCCATGGAAAAACGCTGATGGAGTTCAGCTGGAGGGTCGCCGAGGGGGAGTTGAGTCCTGACACGTGGAGGTGGTTGGCCATTGCAACCCGGGGCCCAGAGGCGGTGGGCGGGTGGGGGCTCGCCAGGAGCACCACGCCGGGACGTGAAGTTAGTTCGTCGTGTGACACCGAGAGCGGGAGTCGAGTGGTGGACTCAACAAGAGGCGTCACGCCGAGAGGACAGTTGAATCTCCGCGCCGAGAGGCAGCGGGGTGGGGGCTCGTCAGGAGCACCAGGCCGGGGCGCAAAGTTAGTCAGTCGTATCGTGGAGTCGGCAAGGAGAGAACCGCGGAACAGTCAGTCGTGGAGAGCCATCATAGAGACAGAGGGGAGGGCCTGTGAAAAGGACCGCCCAGCTGACCGGACCTCAACCTACCGCCGGAGACAGCTAACCCAAAACTACAGAAACAGCTAAGTACCAGCGTCGTCGCTCAAGGGACCTTCCCAGATGCCTAGCGTTCCCCCACGACGTCAGAAACAGTTAGCACGAGTACTTTAATCCACCCTTAAGGCTCATAACTTACGGGGAACAGTCTCGCAGAGGAAGTGTATATGTGTGTTTTTTTAAGCCAAATATAAACTTCGTAAACTGAAACACGGAGAGACGTTATTGTTTACTCCTTATTCAACACCCAAGGCGCCCGTAGTCTGCGCCTGAGAGGTAACTCGCACCCTACGAACCACCCTGTATACCGCAGGTGGCGAGTAGCGTCAACATGTGCCTTACCCGGGACTTGAAACCAGAAAACCTTGTGTCATAAGTTAGGATGCAATAAATTGCAATACAGAAGTAGGATTTGGAGAATCAACCTTGGATATTATCAGCATAATGTTTTGAATGATAGGGTTTAATAACTGGAAATATTTACAGGACCATCATTTTGAAAATAAGTGTCTGAGCCACTAAAAAAAAAGTACGATTTCATGACATACCATAAGCACCAATTGTATGAAGAATCTGGTGGAAATTGGTTGATTGGTCTTCGAGATAAAAACTTTATTTTCTTATCTGGCGCTATCTTACAAAATTGCCTTTTCAAAAAAATGCCTGTATAAGATGCTTTTAATAGATACTGTCAGCATAAAAAGTTTGGTTGGATTGGTAATGGATAAGATAAAATCATCAAATATTTATATATCCACCATTTTGTATGGATAAGTTTGTTGTAAACATTAAATAATTTGACAAAAATTCAGTTAAACTTTGTATGCTAATAGTATTTATTAGAAGCATGATGCATGCCTTTACAGAAACTGGTTTTAGGTCTCTTTACACAATAGTGCCAAAAGATATAATAAAGCTTTTATACCATATCTTGAGAACCAGTCAACCTGTTTCCTCCAATAACTTCTACACACTATTAGTGCTGCAGTGGGCAATGCGACTTATACGACTCACACACTTGTTTTCAAAATGATGTTCCTGTAAATATTTGAGGTTGGTAAACCCAGTACCAAAACTTTAGTTTGATTAAAACCAAAGTTGACCCTCCAAATTCTGCTACCGTACGAGGTGTTCTGGGTTTGAATCCTGGGTACGACACATATTTGTAATTATGTCACTACTACTGTATTTATTTCTGGTTGTATCTTTATTGATATCGTTGCCAACGAAATGTCAAGAATGTCAAGACCCACCTAATATTTCACCTTTAAAGAACTTAATAAAATATATTTGCATCAATGCAGAGGAAAGTATGCTTGCTAGTTACATCAATAACTTCTTGTTTCATGTGGGACTATCTTGCAAAATGGCAGACAAATGGGGCTCAGTATAGAAAAATCTTATGGTTAAAATACATACTGCCAGCATACACAGTTAAGTTGAAATTTGTTTTGTAGTTGCGTAAATATAACATACTGCAGTAAAATGCTTATACGGCCGCCATTTTGAAAATAAGTGCCACATCCAGACAAAACATTTTAATATACATGGCTTGCCATAGTGCTACTTGTTCACCAAATTAGGTGGGAAATCAATTAGTTTTCTCCGGAAAAGACACAAAATTTAAATTTGTCATGTGATGCTATCATACAAAATGGCGACAAGAGACATTTCATGGACATGTTTGTTGGTTAATATCTACTGTCAGCAAACAAAGTCAAATTGGAATTGATTACATGGTTTCAATATAGCATACTAAGCTAAAATAGCTATATGGCCGCCATTTTGAAGATAAGTATCTGACCTACTTAAAAAATACCAGTTTACTTTCCCTGCCGCAGTTTTACTTGTTTGCCAATTTTTGTAGGAAAATGAAAATTGTTTCCCAAAATATGACGTAAAAATTTGTTCGTATGGCACTATCATATAAAATGGCGAACAAAAGTGGCCATGTGTTGGCATATACAATACTTCCAATAGACATTTTCAGCATACAAAATATACCTCAAATATTTTTATTGCCACCGTTTTCAAAATAAGTGCATATTCAATTTAAATTGCATATGTTTTACAGGGTTTAACATAGTATTACTTACTGGCCAAATATGGTGAGAATTTGTTGAATAGTTTGAGATAAATGAGATCAGGGACAAAATTGCAACTACATTCAAGTCCTATATGATCTTCACGAAAATAATTAATTACCCAACACGAGCAGTCATTGACGTAGAATAAATTGAAACTATTGACAATGAAGGCTTGACACACCCAATCCAGTGATGAGGCTACCTTCCACACTTGCCAGAAGGTATAATCAACACGAGTGTTGTATCTGGGGTCCCTGAAAAACTACGGAAGTATGTACCAGGGGAAAGAGATTCCCCCTGGGTCAACGCGTGGCTCGGAATGGAAAATACAAGTGTATTGCTCTTTCTTCTTTATGGAAGAAACAATAACAAGACATGTAACATGATATGCTCAAACAGTTCTTGGAGCCTAGACTGGTTCAAGATGGTATCACTTGTGAAGTGTTTCTGCACAATTTACTGCTGAGTCTAGGACCACCTAAACAACTGTTTTCCAAACCGCTGGATTTGGCAGGGTGATAACAGACCCCGGACACAGAGATCTCCAGATTTAATTCAGTTAAATTTCTTTACCACGGGCTTCGTAAAATCCAACGAGCCAATAATCTGCAAGTTCTGAGGGACTGTATTTGGCAAGCAGCTGTGCAATCTGAGATGGGCAGGGAAATCTACAGTTCACAAATGCCATCCATCAAGCCTGTCCCGCCATAACAGAGCTTGACCAATGAACTTGCACACCAGCCAATATCTGTGATGCAAGATTGGCTGTAGATTAAGGGGATAGCATGCACAGGGAGTGGGTTGAAGAAGCGTTACTTTAGTGAACGGAGACAAAGATCGTTAAGGGGGTCCTTGGTATGCATCCCAAGATTATGCCTATGGAGACCAAATCTGAATGGGCCAAACTTATATACCTGTCTGAAGTATCCTCCCTACCAAAAAGGCTTCAGGGAGGAAGAATATTAGGTACAGGGTACGCAACTGGCACAATTATAGAGAAAGAAAGCATCAATCCTTTTGATGGGATAATTCACACATGACGACAGATGGGTTATGTCACAGAATATTCTGCACCTTGCTCAAGTAATCACATCAGGTTAGATGTGGAGCGTTGCTGGATTTAACAGATCTATGCCTTTAAACATTTAAACATCCGATGGACTGGCCCATTGCAAACCTTAATACCTCAGGTGAAAAGTTAGGCAGGAAGAGGATTTAATTTGCACTCCTTGAAACCCTGTCTAACAAGCTAGAGTATTTGTGGCATTGGGGGCACTCGTCAGTAAAGGCACCCTCAAGTCTCAATTAGTCCAAGGCTGGTACAGCGAGTATTCATTTGCTATGATGCAGCATTATGCACATCACCACATTCTGCAGATATGACACTAAGACTTTCAATGAGCACAAACCAGGTTTCCTCCGAGAAAAAGGTGACAAATTTTAAATAATCTGCGTGTGCACAAGGTAAGTAAGATGTCAATTTTGAAAATACTGTGTGAAATTAAGAGAGTAAAATTTAAAGTGCTCCTTTCACATTTTGAATTGACTATGTGCGTGTATGTGTACACACACATATTATACTCACACTAACTTACATCAATTTTGATTACAATAATGTAGTGTAATGATATTTACATGTCATGATTACACGCAGAAAGATTAAATAAAAGCTAAATGATCTAGCTCCAAACTACTACAAAGCAGAAGCATTTTTACAAGATGATCAAGTGCAGTTCCACCTCCATCACATGCACTTGACACCTGAACAGGTGTGAACACTGAGGACCTTTGTTTTAGAAAAAATGGTTACAGTACGATGGCGTGACTGGTCCACACATTAGAAAGTAGCATTTTCTTTCTTCATTATTAACAATAAGTTATCAATATAACTAACGAGCCTACTTTCCTTTATACAGATGCCAATAATTTTGAAGTTTTTAAAAAGTTAGATGATTGATGGGTCTTGATGTATCGATAGCAATATCATTAGAGATGCAACCAGAAACAAATGCAATACAAGTGAGACAGTTACAAATACACACGTGCCTTACCTGGGACTCGAACACAGAACACCTTGCACCGTAACCTGGTGTGCAGCCCAACTACATTACAGAGGCAGGATTCGGAGCATCTTCTTCGGTAGTAATCAGTCTCAAGTATTGGTAGACTGGGTTTAGCAACTTCAAATATTTAGAGGCGCATAATTTTGAAAACAAGTGTGAATCACTTAAATTACGTAGGTTTGCATGGCCTACAGGTGAACTACTTGTGTGAAGAATTGGGTGGAAATAGGTTGGCTGGTTGAGATATGGCATGAAAGCTTTAGTTTCCATTTTCGTGCTATTGTCAAAAAAGGTCTAAAAACAGATCCTGCATACGCATATCTGATGCATCTAATAAATAATGTCAATATAAAAAGTTGGTTGAAGTTTGTCAAATTATTTAATAGATAGGATTAAATTATCTACATAATTTATAATGCGCCATTATGAAAAAAAAAATTGCTTGATCCACTTAAATTATGTTCACATGGTCCACTGTAGTTATGCGTGTGTCCAAATTTGACGGGAATTCAGTGATTGGTTCCCTGAGTCATGCCATTAATGTTACATTTTATCACCTAGCACAATCTTACAAAAAGTCTGCAAAATATGATCTCTGTAAGCATATGCTTCTAACGGCTATTCTTTGCATACTTAGCTTAATTGAAAGTGGTTAAATTGTTTAAATGGTATGACAAACTTATCTAAATAATTTAAATGACTGCCATACTGTAAATAAAGCCAGACACTTAAAACATGGCTTATTGTAGCTTACTTACGTGCAAAATAACATAAAAGCTACAGTTTCTAACGTGACGCTATTTTCATTGCTGTATAAGCATTCTATGTTTGTCATGGATACCGCTACATATTAAAGTCAGTTGACATTTTTTGGGACACATGACTTAGTAGCTAACCTAAAATATTTAAACAGCTGTTATTTTGAAAATATGTCACTCGTCAAATAAAATTAGATAAACTACAAAAGTATAACTTGTAGCTTGAATTTGGTGGGTATCAGTTAACTGTTTCACGAGATAAGACAAAAGCTTAATCTTTCACATAGTGATATCTTCCAAAATGGCTGACATAAGTTTTTATATTAGCTTATTTGATGTTTGCATAGATACTGCCAGCATACAAAGTTAAGTTGGAATTGGTTAAATGGTTTCATAGATGTAGCATAGTTTTCTATAATATTTGTGTGACCTTCATTTTGAAAATAATATTCTGAACCACTAAAACATGTCAGTTTACATGACTTACTGTAGTATCACTTGAGTGTCAAATTTACTAGGAATCTTCAATGATGTTATGTTTTGACACATTTGATGCTTGTAGAAAATACTTTCAGCATAATTATTGTCGAAATTTGTCAAACAGTATTGTAGATATTGCAAATGAGACTAANTATATATATAGGCCCCATCCATTTAAATTGACTATATGAAATGGCCTACAATAGTATTACTTATATGCCAAATATGGCAGGAATCGGCTGTGTGGTTACCAAAATATAATGTAAAAGCTTTATTTTTCAATTTGCACTATTTTCCAAAATGGTGCGATCATAATATTATCGGTTGTTGAATTATATGCTTACATCATGCACCGTCAATGCACCACATTCAGTTTAAATTGTTCAAATGGTTCCTTAGATAACGGGAAAGCTTTATTTTCAATTTGCACAATATTACAAAATGGAATTCTAATAAAATTGTTTTCCAATTTCAATGATTATATCATGCACTATCATCATACCAAATTTGGTTGAAATCTGTAAAATAGTTCTAGGATATAATAATAACAACAACAGAGTGCCTTAAATTTTAAAATTGTCTCCATTTTGAAAATAAGTTCCCTATGTGATCAAAAACTATTAAGTCCAATGTCATTACCAAATACTATATGTGGACGTAGTTTGGTGAAATTTGGTTGTTGGGTATAAAAGTTAGGGGGGGGGGGGGATACATCCCAGACAGATTGCATACGCCTAACTTTCTTTCGCAAAGAAGGTTAAAAATTAAGATTTTTGTTCTCTTGCTGGTCTCTGATAACTAAACTACATAACAGTATAAAACATGTTTGTTTCTAGCAGTTATGATCTGTTTCATAAAGTTGGCGAGATTCTGACAGTCAGTGAGTGGCAACTTGATGTATACGAAACAAACAACGTGCCATTTACAAAACCCTGTATCAACCTATGCACGAACGAACAAAAGTTAATATTACGTTGGCTATTCTGGGTGCACTGCAGACACACATTAGACAAGCAGAAAATACACTATAAGAAAGAGTTCCTAAATTAATTAATATATTTGATTTTACGTGGTCACAAAACAGTGGTTGTTAGTGATACAAACTAAACTTTGTGATAAAGTAGTAATGTATAGGTGTTCAAAATGAAATGCAGAATGAAACTATCCGTATCCAAATGAAACACCACTTCAAAACATTTTTCAAGACTCCAAACCATGCTTTCCATACCAGCTGGATATTAATTCCAAAAGCATACAGAAATATTGCATAATATAGCTGACTTATTTTTCTAGTAATTTGACTAAATATATTTCAAATTCATGTCGTTCCGAGCCAGTAATAGAAGAACAGTCAACTTTTAAAAATACGGGAACGAGAGGCAGACTGTTCTGATATCTATTGAGCAATGCAAACGGCTCACACCTACCCTGTCATGCCGTAGGTGCCATATGTCCGCTCTTTCCCGAAGCATTACCAGCCAGAAAACAATAGCTTTTGTGTGCGATATATAACAAATTTACCAACAGATACCAATAGTTTAATTTTTCCGCGAGCTCTGCATAATTTTTAAGGTTACATATATTTCGTGTACAACGATTTTGAGTACTAGTAATTTCTATTCGGCCGGTAATCATTCGTCTACGTAAATCATATGCCATATTGTTCTCCCGAAAACCCATTTCCTTGTTTCCATGATGTTACTACACTGAAGAGCCAAAAAAACTGATACACCTGCCTAATATCGCGTAGGGCCCCCCGAGCACACAGGCGCCGCAAGACGACGTGGCATGGACTCGACTAATGTCTGAAGGTATGCAGGAGCCAATAACACCATGAATTCTGCAGGGCAGTCCACAAATCCAATCTGCGCCAATTTGAGAAAGGGTTGCACGTCTGTCACGTTTAATGATTCTCGTCAGTCGTCGTTTGTCCCGTTCTTTCACGATCTATTTCCGGCCACAGCGATGTCGAAGATGTGATGTTGTTATACCGGATTCCCGATATTCACGGTACACTCGTGAAATGGTCGTACGCGAACATCCAAATGTTATCGCTACCTCGGAGATGCTATGTCCCATCTCTCGTGCGCCGACTATAACACCACGTTCAAACTCACTTAAATCTTGACAACCTGCCATTGTAGCAGCAGTAACCGATCTAGCTGCCGACCGCGTCGCGTTACTCTGATCGGTTCCATACCTCTGTTATTTGCATACGCGCGCCTATACCAGTTTTTTTGGCTCTTCAGTGTATATTGTATTGATAAAACGAAGAAAGTGGGACATGCGTGAATAGTTTTTAAGCAATTCTTACGTTATTCCACAACACATATTTCCAACTAGAAATGTTTTAGTATCAGTAATAGCAGAATTACTGCATTGCAATCAATAGTCGTTTGTGAATTGTTGGCGATTAGAAGTCCGTTGTCAATCAAGTTTCCCGAATTACTTTTAGTTCCAGTTATATTAGATATGACGTCCGAAGTGTGATAATAGCTACAACTACCGTCTCGCAAATGTTGACCCAAATTAGCTGTCTCGGACAAATTAAAAAAGAGTTAGCAAATATTTAATTTTTTTGCAAGATTTTATATTTTTACTTTTATAACATACGAATTTTTTTTAGACAGATGTCAAGTCTAAAATATCTTACAATTTGTTTAGCATTACAGTACAATGGCAAGTGGATTAGCTGACAGCGTGTTGATAAAAAAATACAGCCTCCACTTGACGCACCAGCTGATGGCGAAAGGATACATAAACGAAAAGTAAACGTTTGGCGCTACTTTCGCGGAACTGTCAAAATCTCACCAACTTACATGAGACAGATCATAAACCAGCAAATAGGCTTACGTAAACTTTGGGCCAAAGTCACCCCCACGGGCCAAAATTACCCCATTTTATCGCGACGCCAGCGCCCGTCGCCTAATACATTCCCTTTGCTTTCAACTCGACGCGGTGGTATAGTCTTTGCTCGACTCGGATCCCCTCCTCCGCCATTTCCCCTCCGCTCGCGCGTCATAATTATTTATACGATTCAGATAGTTTATTTAAGCCGTTGTACGACTCGAGCAGATACACAATTTGTTCAACAGCCAGGCGGGATGGGCTAGCGAACTGGGAGGACAAGACTTCCCCCGCGCTGAGGGGGTGCCGTCCCAGCGACGTAAAACGGCGGCGAATTCTTCCTATCATACGGTCTGCCGTTGCCGCCTGCAGAAGTTCTCAATACGGTTTAACCGCCGCACTTGTCCTGCACGACGTCGAAGCCGTGACATTTTCATTTAGTGTTTTTGCCTGAGCCGTCGATCATTACGGCGTAATAAATTAACGGTGAGTCTTGGAAAAATTCTGTGTGTTAGTAGGTCTGTTTTTTAAATGTTTTAGTGTTTGTGTGGCATAGTTGTGTTTGTCTTAGGTGAGCAGTAATGCTAGAGTTTTTTTTCTTTCGAAATTGTGGTTTCGGTTGCCCGTCTAAATTCTGTCTCGGCTTAAACTAAAACTTGTGTGTCGCTGTCTCTCCCTGTTTTGACGTGTCGTGTATTGTCTTGTTCGCTGCACAACAGAAAGTAATCTGGCGTCCACGACTCTCGCGTTCGGCTGTATCGCATACGTTTTTAAATGTGTTTAATCTGCAATATTTTTATTCGGTTGGAGCTTTGACGGGTTGTTTGACTGCCTCCGCCGAAATCTGAATCCTTTTAATAGTAATTTTAATGTTTCTTTTTTTTTTTTATGGAACGGAGGTTTTGCTGGGTTTAAACAGCTGTCCTCCTTTCTAGTTGCTGAAGTATTAATATCTAGTCAGTTTTCTAATAAATGTTTTAATCATCTTGGCATTTAAAGTTCATGCCAAGTTGTATTATTCAAAGTTTGTGATCAATCTATCACTTTTATGCAACTCAGAAGGAATTTTCATTGTAATTCTTTTGCATCTTTTAATGTCATGTATGATCGCTCAGGGATGCATTGCAGAGTTTCGGTGTATACTCATTTGAAAATATATAATTTTAAATTCATTCTTGTCAATATTATTTGTGCTACGGCGCGAATAATTTCTGCGCGAACTCCGCTATATTTTTTTCTCATATCTGCATTATCATATTTATTGCACGAAGTGGCCGAGGTCTGGTTTATCTACACGCTCGAGTAAGAAGAACTTTTGGATTTAGTACGTGACCTCGAGAACGAAGCCGATGCAACGATGACCGTAGCTGAGCTTGCGCCGTCAAGATGGCGCAACCCCCTCAGCGCGTTGTCCCGGTGAGTGACGTCAATGGTCCAACTAAAGTTGATAAACTGTTCCTTGTAGCGTTGCAAAACCTAACTCCTTTGACAGCCCTTGAACCCGTCAGTATTTTATATTTCTTTATTGCAGTGAGCAAAATTACCTAGCCTGTGTTTGAGTTCCGAGGATAGTGTTTTGAAAGCCGTAGCAATGCGCGAGGGATTCATACTGCAATTACTCCGTGAAGAAATCATGTCGTTGGAAGGTGGCACTTTTGTGGTCTTCAAACGTAGGGTGATAGAGGCTTTGTTTCCCCCGCGCGTTAAGCGTAATTGCGAACGTGACTATACAGGATGTATCAGTACAGCGGTTACAAACTTTCAGGAGAGATAGAGTACACCTAGACGATCGTAGCAATGCATGGTCGGAAACGCTTTCCTGGCGCGGTAGTGACGACACAAAACACAAGAAAGGAAGGACACGAACAGGGTGAGAAAACATTATTTTCTTAGTACGCGTACACCAGCCAAAGACGTCCCAGCATGTTTGCTGTACTAAGAAAATAAACATGTTTTCTCATCCTGTTCATGTCCTTCCTTTCTTGTGTTTTGTGTCGTCACTACCGCGCCAGGAAAGCGTTCCCTACCATGCATTGCTATGTGATTTCCGATCGTCTAGGTGTACTCTATCTCTCCTGCAAGTATGTAACCGCTGTACTGATACATCCTGTATTTATAGATACCAAAGACCGGGCGAGCCGATGCATGAATTTGTAGATTCTATGAGTGAACGCGAACTGGTTAAGTGTTGTTATAGATGCGCGCTCAATTCACGTGGGTGCAAGGCCGTCTCGTAGCCTGTAGCGAGCATCGTGCGTGTTGTCCACATGCGTACGAGCCAGCCGCAGCTGTAACCCCGCGTGCAGGTTGTCGAGCAACACGGCTTTCCCGTGCGGTGCAGCAACTGTGCTGTTCAGGGACACGGAGGATTGTCAGCATAGCAGGCGTACAACGTCTGAAAGACAGTGTTTCCGTTGCGTCGAGCTATGGCGCCTGCGCAGGACTTGTCCGAAGGCGGGAAACGCGGATTGACTGGAGAAATCAGCGTGGGTTTTCCAGTCGGGTAAAAGATAAACTCCCGCTCACAATTAGGAAGTGTACGGTGCTAACCACCTGTGGGAAGAGGAATTTTTCGGCCTTAGTTAACACTGGGGCTACCCATTGTGTTTTGAGTATCAATTTTTTGAAGCACCTATTCGATTCGAAGATCGTATCCACAGGGCGTGTCATGTGTATGTCTGAGAAGCGTTTGTGTGTGGGCCAATGGTGACATAGTTAGGAGCAACAACGTTGTGAACTCGCGTTTCAAAATCTATAGGTTTTCCAGGACGTTTCCCTTTTGGGGTTTTTCAGACCTTTCCCATGACATCACTCTAGGGCTTTAATTCTTAGGGAAAACGAGGGCATCGGTTAATTTGGACGAATTCTATTTGTCTTTTGGGGTTGCTCCGGGCATCCGGATTGGTCTTCAGGTCGACGCGGTCCCGGAAGTGCGTACGTCTTCACTCGACGGCACGAGTTCAACTGAATAGTTCCAAAAGATTATATCAGTTGAGAGAAGAGCTTAGTGACGTCATCTCTTCCCGTATTGGGAAATGCGATGATCTTCCGTATAAGTTTTCCTTGGCGGACGACATTCCGGTGCGCGACCGACATTTAAAATGCCCCCCCCCCCCTCCACAAGCTTCGAGCCTTTCGGGATTTTTCATCGGTAAGTTGCTAGAAGCTGGCGTTATTGTTCCATCCACGTCAGGCTATTGTTCACCCAGGTTTTTGGTGCGCTAGGCGGATAGNTGCTAGAAGCTGGCGTTATTGTTCCATCCACGTCAGGCTATTGTTCACCCAGGTTTTTGGTGCGCTAGGCGGATAGCGACAAGTATCGTTTGGTGGTTAACCATTTTCTGGCGAATAAGAAAATTCATAAAGACCCTTTTCCACTGCCTAATATTGATTGCCTGGGTATAAAGCCCACGCGTTTTCNGCGAATAAGAAAATTCATAAAGACCCTTTTCCACTGCCTAATATTGATTGCCTGGGTATAAAGCCCACGCGTTTTCAGTGTTAGATCTCAATAACAGTTTTCACCTGTGTTTGCTGGATACTTCCTGCAGAACATATACTGCTGTTAGCACACCGTGGAGTCAGTTCCGAGTTCATGCGTATTCCCATGGGCTCGAATTTTGGCAGTCAAGTCTTGTCCCGTGTATTAGATCACGTCTTGTCAAGAGTATACATTTAAATTTGTTTTTAATTATATCGATACAATCATAGTGTACAGCGAGTCCGATTTGTCCCACTTGCGTCAGGTGTTTCTTATAATGCGGGAAGTGGGTTTGATGATTCATCCTGATAAGGTCGCCTTGGGATCTAACATGGTTACATTTTTGGGTTATCTGCTCTTTGAAGGTCAACTGATGATTAATGTCGGGGCCACACGAACAGGGTCAAAGTTTCCTCGCCCCAAAACTTTGAAGGGAGTCCAGGATTACTGGGCTAGTACTCCCGTTTTACAGAGCATTCCTCAGAATTGGCGGCACCCTTGGACACGCTGAGAAAGAAGGTAGTTGAGTTCCAGTGGGGTCAGGAGCAGGAGCCGTCCTTCTCCTCCGGTGCTCCTACCGCATTTCTCGCGCCGTTTCATTGTATAGGTGGGAGCCTCGTGACTGACTTTATGCGGTATCCTGAGTCCTCGGACTGAACTAGGCTTGGCGCCAGTCCAGTCTCACCGAGAAGGAGCGTAATGTAGGTATTTACGAAAAAGAAACCCTGGCTTGTATTTATGGGCTAGAAAAATTAGCGTCCTACATAGAACACGAAGAATGCAATCTAATCACGGATAACCAAGTGTTAAGCTGGGTTTTGAATCAGCCTCAACAGATGGGCAAGCTACAAGGTCGCTTGAGTGTTGCGATTGTCACGTTTACGTTTCAAAGTACATCGCGTCCGAGGCTCCGAAGACCAGGTAGCAGACTTCCCTCTCCAGAATGTACGATCCGGCGGATTTTGAGACGGAAAATGTGGCAGTTTCTGATGCTCCTCTTAATCTTATACAGGGTTTCCCTGCGTTACCTGTGAAGTTACGCCAATACCAGGCGGATGCCGCTTTCTGTAGGCAGGTAAAGATGGACCTGAGTGGTGGTGTAGTGCTTCCTTATGTTATGGAAAACAGGATCCTGTGTTTTACCGGGAAAAATGGACGTGCTCGCAAGAATGTCGTTCCGGAATCAAGAAGGAATTTTCATTGTAATTCTTTACCATATTTTAATGCCATCTATGATCGCTCAGGGGTGTCTTCCAGAGTTTTGGTGTATACTTATTTAAAATTACATTATATATAATTAATTCTTGTAAATATTATTTTTGCTACGGCACATTATTTCGAGAACATATAATCCGGTGTGCTAGGTGCCTTTTTGTGCCCAACACTACTAGAGCTTGCAGATATCACCAATAAGTAGGGCAACCTGTTTTTCGCAAAAAAAAAANCTTTTTGTGCCCAACACTACTAGAGCTTGCAGATATCACCAATAAGTAGGGCAACCTGTTTTTCGCAAAAAAAAAATTTTCAGGACTACTTGTACTCCAAAACACTGGCGATCAGATACACTTTCGTGATTGGATTATTTTAACTGTCACTCCTTGCAGGTGTCTGATCGCGAATCACTGGCATTCAGTGTTGGAGTTACGTCATTCTGATCGACCCAGTCAAGAAAGGAACTGTCTCGCGACAAAGACACATGACCATAAGCCAAAGGAGAAAACGCACGTGTGCCATAGGACATTTGAGTCGAGCCTTCGTGTAAATATTTCCACGAAAAACAGCTGCCCCTGCTGACAAGTANCGTGTGCCATAGGACATTTGAGTCGAGCCTTCGTGTAAATATTTCCACGAAAAACAGCTGCCCCTGCTGACAAGTATGTGCATTTTCAGTGCACGATAATTATACAAGTAACATTTCAAATTATGATCAGTTCATTTATTTAACAGNCAAGTATGTGCATTTTCAGTGCACGATAATTATACAAGTAACATTTCAAATTATGATCAGTTCATTTATTTAACAGAACTGCAAGCTTGGAGGTAAACTAATTTTTTTAGTAGTGTTTGCAACTAAACTTAACTTGTGTAAACAAACCATCAGTTGCTTGAATACCAACAACGAAGTTCTGTTTTTCCCAGTACAGTAAATTGAATACCGTCCACCTAAGTGTACTTTTGTTTGTGTAGCAGTTTAATTTTCATTTGAGACGGCGAGATAAAAAGCACCAGAACTGCAATTTTTATTTTGAAAATTCACTACGATTAGAAACTGTTCTGTAAAGTCAATGTGTTAAAAAATTTAGTTATAAAATACAATTGTCATGATTACCCCAGCAAATGTTTTTGTTCTACCACGTAAATAGCTTTGGATTATTGAGGAATATGTGAAGTGTTTAATAGGCAAGGCTATTTAAGATAGATGTATACATTATCTGCAAAACTGTTGTCAATGTGCATGCTTCTTGTCCCATCATATACCCCATCTCACATCACAGTCACTCTATTATACCAATGTAGACACCTCTAAATGTGAAAATCTCTTCTTTTTTTTTTCAAGTGGAAAAGTTAAGATTTGTTACAACAGTAATGGCCGTAAATTAGGTACGAAATTGGCACAGAATTCCACTCTTATAAAAATTGCAAACTACAATGAAAAAGGGCGTAAACCATTATACAAAATGCAAATGTCAACCAATACAATATATTTTCCTTTATTCAGAAACTGAATAATGAATGAGGTAAGTGCTTGCATGGTAAGCTCCTTCGAGAAATTAGACTATTAAATCCACAGCAGTAGCAATGTAAACGTGACACGGATGTTGCAAGCAAACACTTTGAGCAGACGATTGGATTATATCATGGGAATTTGGCGTCCTAATGGAACTCAAGCCCTAATCCCACTTAAGTCGCCAAGACAGAGGCAGCACTATATAACAATAGTGGGACATATGAAGGGAAAACAAATGTAACATGTAGAGATAATTAGGATGGGGCTCCGACTTGTGAGATAAGTAGTGGTGGCTTTACTAATGGGCAACTGGCTTCTCACCCATGAGCAGAGGCAGCTGGCGGGGCAGCCCCAGCACGCCGTCCCCGGGGGGCGCCCCGGGCCCCTCCACGGCGGCGGCTACCAGGTCCAGCCCGCTGTGGAAGCTGGGGCTCTTGGGCAGGCCGCCCAGGGTGCCGGCCGCGTCGCGGTAGAACATGGCCCTCGCCCCGGGCCCCGCCTNTCTCTCGCGCGTAGTCGCCGTCGAACAATGGCCGCGCCGCACCGCCTTCTTCCTCACCTGCACGGCGCAGAGCCGCTGGCGCGCAGGCTCGCCTGCCGCTAGTTCGCCGGGCCGCCGCCGCGGGCGCTGCCCCCCCGCGATCAATCGCCGAGAGCGCGGGAAACACCCGCCTGCCGCCGAGAACGTCGCAGTACTTTGAACGCACAGGTGAGATGCCAACGTGACCGTCGACAAGACAGCCCCCCCCCTTGCCTTTCTAAACTTTCTCTTCTGGTGTTTGGAACACCCTTTCGATAAAGACTGTCCTTTCCCATCCTCTGTTATAGTACAACTTTTTCTACTTCATAAAATACATGCAATTTTGCAAATATATTCTGTCGAGGGGTTTTTACGACTTTTTGTAGTTTAGTTTAGGCTACCATGGAAGGTAACCGATGCCCTAAAAGCGGCCATGTTGTTCCATAAAGCCGCGAGAAAGTGCCCTTGTAGTTAAAATATTTCCTAGTCTAAATAGGCATATGGGGCGCAGCCTTGAAATGCACTTAGGCTATACAAAACACAGCCTCAACTCCAGCCGCACATGCCACCAACATGACCTCATTAGCCATCAACATGAACAACGTGTCGAAACACCGTTCATCAATCTGTTCCTGGTAAGCTACTAGTCAGTCAGCCAGCCGCCCGGACAATAAGGAAAAATCTTGCAGTACACAGTAGCCAATCAGACACAATGCCCGTTCCCTCAGCTTCGTGCAGCCAATCAGAGATTGGGACACATATCAAAGAAACCTCCTCGTTATTTCGCCTCTAAATACTTATATAACAGGGGTGGCCAACTTGATTAGACCCAAGATCTACTGTTCACCCTGTGCGATCTACCAATTACATACTTCTTGAAATTTTAAATGAAACAGTATAGTGCAGTATACAATTATGTAGTATTTTTTTTATTTTATTAAGAGGGGAAACCTAAAACTGAAAATTATTCTTAGTAACTACTTATTTATATTAGTGTGAGCATTGCGTTTGAGCATCGTCCGCTAGATTAGCAAAATCAGGTTTGTAGTCGGAAATTGCCAACCTTAAAGAATCCAATGTACGAGCGTCTATCAAGCGAGAACGGTGCTATTTTGTTCAACACATTTCTTCAAATTTGGATATTTCTCGTTGGAAACCAATGCCCAGAAATCTAGACCTGAGGATGACCTTGCTTTTAGAAATATGTCGTAGCGCAGAGTAATAATTTCGTTTTGAAATATCATGTGGTCCATTTGATATGTATTTGCAATTTTTTTTTTTTGCCATTTCATATGATCAATGGAATTATTAAACGGATAACTGATGAATTCCACCAACTTCTCAATTTTTTTTAAATCACTAAAGCGAATTTCGAAGTCTGATACCACTGCCTTAATTTCTGCCGTGTACTTGTCAGGAATGAAATTGTAGGGAGGATGTTTTTCCGTATGATCCTTGATGTTTACAAATGGTTGAAATTTTTTCTTTTCGATGTCAACTATCATAGACGTTGTTTGACTTTGGAATGCTGCACTGTTTTATTCTTGCCTTGTAGTTCCAGATTTAATGTGCTCAGTTTTCCTGTAAAATCTGCTAAAAATGCTAAATCACATTGCTAGCCTAAATCACGCAGTCGCTGACAATCATCGCCCCTCTCTTCAAGAAATGTTATTATTTCGTCCAATAGGTCTCGAAATCTTTGCAAAATCTTGCTTCGACTCGACCACCTTACGTCAGTGTGCAATGCCAAATCTGGTTCCTTCTCATCTAATTGCTGTTTAAAGAGCCGCCTTTGGAGAGATTTTCCTTTTATGGAATTTGCAATCTTGAAAGAAATATCCATTACATGTTTTGTGTTTAGTCTCTTACTAGCCAATACTTGTTGATGAATTATGCAGTGGTAGCTAATGAAGTCTGGAAAGTCTTCGTCTTTGTGACGAAGAGCAATAACACCATTATGAATACCTGTCATTGATACGAGTTTATACAAAGGTAGCTTAATTTTGCTAGTATATGCTTTGAATTCCGTGAATATATCAAGGCCACGAGTTTTTTCTTTTAAGGAAATCATACTTAGCAGTTCTTCTTTCGTCGAGAAATCTTCAAAGACCACCCGAATAAAAATAAGTAATTGTGCAATATCAGTGATATCTGTTGACTCGTCAAGTTGTAGCGAAAAAGCAACGCAGCGGACGATGTCTCTTTGTAGTTGTTCGTTTGTTTCCACTCGTCGTTTCTATAAGGCGCATCACAGTATTTCGAGACAGCTGTAAACCAAGAATAGCTTTTTTAATTTCATTTTTATTTTTGAAATTCACGAACAGCGAATCTGACACTGCTTCGAAAATTTCCTTGGTGTATTCTCCATCGGAAAAAGGTTTGCACTTTTGGGCAATTCTGTAGCTTACTTGGAAAGAAGCTTCAGTTGCAGCCTTACTTTGCTCAATAGGCCTAGAAAACATGCTTTCTTGGACTGTAAATTGCGATTTCAATGCTTGCAATTTACTCTTTCTTATTTCGCTGTTAGGTGGAAAATCTGTCTGATATTTACTATGCATTGTGTTAAAATGTCGCTCTAAATTTCCTTTTTTCGGTGTTGCCACGGGTGTATTGCATATCAAGCAGCAACAGTTTTCTTTCACCAAAGTAAAGAAGTAGTCCAGTTCCCATTCTTGGTGAAAGTGATAAGTTTTTTATTTCTTTGGAGCACATGTTTCAACGATCTACAAAAATAAAATTAAAATATTAAGAACATAATTCGTATAATAATAAAAGTATATATATCCTACAACTAAATGTGAATTAAATTTATTTTCGTAATGATGGCACAAAGTTAGCGAGTGAACATTATTTTTAAGTTTTTATTTATTTACGCTTTTGGTAGGCACCCACTTACTAGGTGGGTAATTAGCTTGATCCACCGAGTAAAATAATAATTGTTTTATAATACACTGCAAAAATCAGCGAATAATATATTTAACTAGGTATATTATTGAGTAGTTCATTTGCAATAGTAACAATATCGAAAATATTATCTTACTTTATTTGATGAACCTTGAGAAGCATTTCTTTCTTCATTTGATGTTCCTTCGGCGTTTCTCTTCAACCACTTGTCCATAGCGTATGAGGCGCGATGCAGAGTCTAGTCGAGATTTACATCGGTAGTCGCTGACGTCGTAACTCCGCTAGTCAACTGTCGTCAACTGAAGGGATCGACACCCGCCCCGCTCCCTCACGACTATTGTCCATCGCGTGCCGGAAACAAAAGAGAGCTACTGCGTGGAAGACGGGATAAATAACGTGATGGAACTGCGATTGAAAAATGATACAAGATGATGCGCGGAGCAGTTGGTGATTACGTTACGCAGTCTGTTCTACGTATTTATATTTTTTGCCTTGCCACGATCGACTGGACTAATTGCCGCGATCGACCGGTCGATCACCCCGTTATATACTCTGTGGGCATACAACACGTTAAAAGAAACCTACTTTTCTTGACGGGTGACGTTTAATTTTCACGTAATTTCTGAAATTTAATATTCCGTTACCAGACGTAAAAAAACACTGCAGATTGCGCACGATAGTGCCGAAGTGCAACTACATCACTGCCTTAGTGTCGGGGAAAACAAATTATCAGTGTGTTGAAAGCTCCATCTGTGACGAAATTCTCTTTTTCGCGTCTGTTATAACAAAGTCAATCCATTTAAAATACAATGTATATATTCCCTACTGCCAGGATATTACGTCGCACTGTCAAGGGCATTAATGCAATAAAGACCTAAATCGGGATTGGCGATTTTCAAGTATTCGTCCAGAGAGAATGGTAAGCCTAATATCAATATTCTATCTATAATGGAAATAATTAAGAAGTGATTGTCTGCAGAGGTGTCAGGAATAGATAAACGAAACCTTCTGATTGTAGAAAAGGAATGTATTTTATACAGATACGAAAATACATGAAGTCTCCTTGAAGGACATTTCTTGTGGACATAAATATTCGTTCATTCCCTGACTATTACAAAACAAATACATTAATAGTGATCTCAATACTCAGTTTGCATGCCCTTCCTGTTTATTTTTGCTTTAAGCCTTTTTTGGCAAGAAATGCACAAGGTTCCGTGTAATATTCAAGCCAATATTGCTCCATCCTTTCTGAAGTAACTCTTTCAGTTGTGGTTTGCTGGTGATGTAGTGTTTTCTTAGTCTTTTCCCCAACTCACTCCACAGATGTTCTATCGGATTAACACGTGGTGACTGAGGAGGTGTTTTCAAAGTATGTGGAGTGTTGTAAAGCAGCCACAGACGTACTATTTCCGTCGTATGCTTGTGGTCATTGTCGTGTTGAAAGTGACAATCATTTGCGATACCTAGTTTTTCTGCGCTCTTATTTAGATTGTCTTTGTGTATTTGAAGATACACGAACCTGTCCACATTCCCTTCGATGAACACCAGTTCCCCCACTCCTGAGGCCGACATGCACCCCCAGATCATGACCCCACCACCTCCGTGTTTAACTGTCGTCTGCAAGTTCTTTTGTCTCAGCGTTTGGCTTGCGCCACACCAACATTCTACCGTCATTGCTATAAATATTGAAATTACTTTCACCTGAAAATATAACTTTCTCCCAGAATTCAGTATCTTTTGCAAACTGCAGCCGTTTAGCCCCGTTCGTCTTACTAATGTATGGCTTCCTTCGCGGGACCCTGGAATGGTACCCAGCACGATTGAGAACCCTTCGTACGGTCCGTGAAGTAACCTGCTCTTGTAAATATTTGTTCAATTGAGCTGTTATGTCGGACGAACTCGTTTTTGGATTCTTTTTAATAGAATTCACCACACACCTCTGCTGCCTGTGCGATAGCTTCTGCGGACGGCCGCTTCTTTCCTTGCTGGTGAGCGCTGTTTGATCTTGAAATCTTTATACAACACTTCTGACGGTCGAACAACTTATTCCCACAATTTTTGCGATATCATAAAATGTTTTTCCATCTGATATAAGTCTTGTTATAGTTCCCCTTTCTTCTATGAACGTTTACTTCATTTCTCGCCCCATCTCACGACACTGTTCCACTGCAGCGGGTCGAACCTTCTCTATCTCACCACGGAACTCAACTGAAGCCGCACAACTGATAAGTGTTAGCGGAAAGAGCCCACGCACACCTGTAAAGGTCAAGCGGATGAATACTTCTGTTCAGGCGTCCCCAGCGACACATCATCATAACTTGAGACTCTGAGAGTACTTGCTTGTCGATTGTGGAACTGTTGCGGGCAGACACGTAGCACGACGTTCATTCCTTCATCTG
This sequence comes from Clitarchus hookeri, assembly GCA_002778355.1. Classification (NCBI taxonomy): domain Eukaryota; kingdom Metazoa; phylum Arthropoda; class Insecta; order Phasmatodea; family Phasmatidae; genus Clitarchus; species Clitarchus hookeri. The sequence goes on along the minus strand of NQII01000994.1, from coordinate 310,793 downwards.
TTGTAATATACGTAGTTGTGTATCTATGAGCGGAACATGGGATATTATACACGTTATTGTAAACGCAAGAGGGCGAATACTTTTGTCCATCCTTGTCTGTGCTCAGCGACTGAACTCATTGCAAGGAAGTCAATGTTTGTGGGGAGCTAAGGACGAAGGACGAAGGACAAGGAGTACGCTGCCAACTTCAGACTTGTAACCGTCCCGCCATCACATCTAGATATATTATAATAAGGATTCAACAAATAAATTCTCGTTTCAGTTGTAAATTACAAATTCAAAAATCATTATTATTGCTGTAATTAGTACGAAATATGCTACAATTGAAAACATGTATAATTTGCCTGCAACTACAGGAGGTGCGGAATTTCCAGAGAGATATATATATATATATATATATATACATATATAAAGAGAGAGAGAGAGAGAGAGAGATTGTGTTTGTGTATGTGTGACAAGTTTTGCTCCGCCCATTGAATTTTCTTCTAGGACGAACAAAAACACGTGACTAGGACCTACGGACGGTAATTTGAGCTGATATTTTTTTTTCTGTAAACAACGAAATATGTTTCCTTCAGTGATACTTAAAAATTCAAATATAGGAAAAGTTTAAATTACAAATAGCATACCATAAAACTAGGTTAAAACTATATTTTCACTGTGAACTATTTCTTACTAGCCGTTGCCAGCACGTCGCTGCTCTCGCTGTTTTTAATGCGTATTTAGCGCGATATAAATATTACAAGTTATACAAGATGCTAAGTCAAAGTTTCATGTATTCAAGAATACAGTACTTTACAGTTCATCACAGTGTTATATATTTGTGGTATACAAGTTATTGAAAAAAAAAACAGGTAAATATGTTAAGCCTAGGGTGATTTTTCGAAGGTTCGTTTCGAAACATCCGAAGAAACCATGAATACACTATACCTGTTCAAGTCCCGTGTTTGCGGCCCAGACACCGTTCAACGTAATAATCGGTTTATGATTATTGTCTGTTCGCGGTTTCTTCACATGTTTTAAAAATTAACCCTTTGAAAATCACCCCATGTATGACGTGATTGGTTTCCGAAATATGTCATGTATAACAAACGTTTTTAAAAATTTTGTTAACATAAAAAATACCTTATTTTTTTGTTCAATCGAACTTTTAACTATATTATGCCTATAAACTATGTTATTTCATTTATAATCAACATGCATAAATAAAGTAAGAATGTAAGTGCGTTGGTAATGCCTAGTAAGAAGTCGTTATTATGCTAATTATTATTAAACTGAGTGCACATGAACGCAGGGCGCTGTCCCTTTGGTGTTATTTTCTAGGCTGGGTCAGGCTTTGTTCGCACGAGGCGGAGGAATATCCTGGAAGTAGAACTTTATCAAGGCTTCAGAAATGTTTGAGGTAACTGTGAACGGAAAAACGAGTGCATGAGAACGTTCGTCTTGCATCCAGCCAATCACACACGGTTATATGTTAACCTGGTTTTAACAAATTACTATATTAGAACCGATTTAATACTCTTGTGGCACCAACACGCACCGAATTCCGGCATTACTGTTCTGCAGTTCAAGCTAATCGTTACCTGCTGCTGATCATCGATATTAGCCGTATACAGGATGATTCTAAAATCATGGGACAAACATTGAGGGGTGGTGGAGCTCACTAAACCAAACAATTATTGTATAGGAATATATGGGCGGGAGTGACGCGTTGAGGCACAAACACAAAAATAACACATGAAATGCAACACATTGTTTATTTACAACGTCGCCGCTAAATGCCTTTTTACAGCAATGTTTATAATAATTGCTCAAAATTGCTACCACCGACAGTAATGCAAGCTTGGTAGCGTCGGTGGAGTGATTGGCGAACAGATTCAAATACGCCGGGTATTTCACGCACGCCACCATTGTCAGCCAATCACGCCATATGTAGAGGTCGCCAAGCATGCGTGACTGTTGGTGGATGCATTTCCAGCAACTGTTTTAACATTTTCTGTACGGAATCACTCGTTAAGTATGCTGCTAATGAACATTTTATGTTTCCGTTAATGTGTTATGTTTTTGTGTTTGTGCCTCAACGCTTCACTTCTGCCCATATATTCCTATACAATAATTGTTTGTTTTAGTGAGCTCTACCACTCCTCAATGTTTGTCCCGTGATTTTAGAATCACCATGCATTACAACATGTAATATTCCAAGTTAGTTAAAATCCGCCTCTATTACACATAGTTTTGCAGCAAGTGGGTTTTTTTTTTAAGGAAATAAAAATATTACGAACCTGAACAACTTCCTGGTTCAAAGACTTCTGGGCTAGACTTCATAGTGGGATGTAAGTTTTTCCAAGATCTGTCGTTACTTCATTGGNTCCTGGTTCAAAGACTTCTGGGCTAGACTTCATAGTGGGATGTAAGTTTTTCCAAGATCTGTCGTTACTTCATTGGCTGGTTGTCGATGACATTTTTATTGGTTGTCTGAGATTGGTCACTACTTTTGTTTCGGATCTAATATAGGCACACGAGTCTTCTACGACGCGTCAATCAATGACAGGCCGAATCGCGAAAGCAACGCAGATAAGTATCAAGTCCAGTTTGTCCCCAAATGAATCCGTGAAATTTTCCAGGTCATTAGAAATTATTAATGAAAATGGAAGTAAGTTTCATGAACTGCTTGAATCCTGCTGCAGAGTTTTCCGTTTACTAATAAAAGCCATTTACTAGCTTGAATTATTGAGTGCTGGCGTTCGAATTGTACCCGGCCTTAGCTGTCTGGTGGTTCACTTAGATTCTGCCTCGTTGAATAAAAAGACAATTTTTTTTAACACCTAAAATTTAGAAGAAACAGCCATTTTGTTTAGACTTCCCGTATCAAAATTAGGGTACAAAATGTGACATACTTTCAAAGAAAAAACATGCATTTATATAAAATGTAAATTTTACAATCTGTTACAATATACAGTAACCATTAACTGAGTTAAATAGAATACTATTTACTACACCAAAGTAATTACGTTAGTATTTTGTATGACGTAACAATTTAAATCACACTTGTGTGTCTGAAGTATAAACACTAGTTGTTAATAACATCACATTTTGGATATTTTTACCCTTTGAATAAAAACAATTTTCCGACAAGAGTCTTAGTCTACGAATATAAATAATCGTGACCTTGGCTTTAAATGAACAAATAGTGAGTCGCAATTTCTCTTCGTCAATACTATACAATACATAGCGAAACTAATGTTTTCTAATGAATTATCTGTGCGTGTGCGCGCGAATGTTGTATTATAACAATAAATATGATTTTTAAAATTAATTTATTGCAGCATTCACTCTTACACCAACCACTGGCAAAATAAACTTTATCTAGGACGTAAAACACATGCCGTAATTTCATATATGATACACGTGATCTGCCAAACGATTTTGTATTTCCAACAGTCCGCAACGCTAATGCATGCTTGTCATCGCCGACATCGGCGGGAAAATGTATACAGCACGAGAATAAACATTCCGACTTGGCTCTGTCATTCAATAATTTGGTTTTAGCAAAGTGCACTTGCGCTAGAACTTGCTGGTTATTTGTAAAAGTTATCATTGGTTGTGTAAAAAGTAATATAAATGAGACAAGCTATTTTTAGAGGTACTTATAACATAAGCAGCAAGGATAATGCGAGGATCAATAAGCAGCCGAGACACGCATTGGTTGTAACAAATAAACGGAAAGTCATACAAGCATTTATTTAAAAAAAAAATGTAAAAACTGCCTGGAACTGAAAAGTAACAAAATAGACAAATCCTCCCTTACTGAAGCCATACGATTCACAGGGTAGCAATAACTATCTCACGTATTTCCATATTATAGGAATGGCAATCGAGCAAAGGTTTCGCATATGCATCTCGATATAGTAATAAAAATAAATAAAAAATAAATAGAAATTTGGCAACCTTGGAAGATAAGTTTGACAAAGTTTCTTATATTTGCATATACTTTGTAGTTTATATATTGTAGTTAAGTCTGTAAATCGTTTTAGCTCTTATATTGCAATGAAGAAGACTGTATAGATAGGCCTACTTGATAAGTAGCCGGCTAAGCCAGTTCCATGTTTAATTTGAGAGTTTAGAGATTTTCAGCGGCACCAATAGTCTTGCCTGAGAGAGAAGGGGGGGGGGGGTGAAATTGAGAAGGTTGTGGAGCAACGCCAAGGGAAACGAGACACTCCCAAGAAAATCTACCCAACAGAAGCATCTTCGGACACTATTTTCACGTGTGGTAAAAATACGAGCGTAACACCGTCGGGAGATGAACCGAGATCGCCTGAGTGAGAGATGAGAGCCCTGGCCACTGTGCCAACCACGGACCCACGTCCGACTCGGAGAACACAACATTCGTCTACTCTTGTGTCCAATATTCTTTATTATTTAATCATTAATACAGCAAACCACGCTTCAATAAATTCATCGCAACTAGTGGAAAACATTTCTATGTTCAGTGGTTTGGTAAATTACGGCCCGAAAATGTGTCCCTAAATATTCGTTCTAGGAGAAGGCAAGGAATGCGGCAGAGTGAAGCACAGCAAGCCAGCACTGCGAGCGATCTCTCGGGATTCTCTCTCAACCCTCGGGCCCGCCTAAAGGACACGCATGTCCTTGAGAGCAAGTAATAACTCCCCCTTTTGCGGCAGACCACTGCAAACCACCCCATCCCTTCAAGACCAGCTCTCGGGGCAGGGCGAGGAAAATCACGTATTGTCTCTCGTATAAGTTGGCGAGATTTTGACAGTCAGTAAATACCAATATAACGTATACGAAACAAACAACGTGCCATTTACAAAACCCTGTATCAGCTGATGCATGAAAGAACATGAAAACACGTTGGCTATTCTGGGTGCACTGCCGACGCACATCAGACNTGATGCATGAAAGAACATGAAAACACGTTGGCTATTCTGGGTGCACTGCCGACGCACATCAGACAAGCAGAAAATAAGCAGATAAAAAGGAGTTCTTAGATTAATTAATACATTTTATTTCACGTAGTCATAAAACAGCGGTTTTTAGTGTTACAAACTAAACTTCGTGCTAAAGTAGTTATGTATAGGTGTTCAAAATTAAATGCACATTAAAACGATACGTATTAAAATGAAACAACTTCAAACCTTGGGAGTTCTTTTCACATCGTACTACCACTCTCCATCCATGCTTTCCATGCACGCTTGATATTAATTCCAAAAGCCTACAGAAATATCGCAGGGTATTGTTGAAGTATTTTTTCAAATAATTTGGAGAAATATATTTCAAACTCGTATCGTTTCAAGCCAGTCATAGGAGAAAAGTCAATTTTTAAAAAGACGGGATCAGGAGGCAGGCCAACGTGCTGCCACCTGTTGAGAAACGCATTCGGCTAACAAAAGCGCTACCTGCGATGCCATGCGCGCCATCTGTCTCTCTCCCGAAGCACTAACCAGCCAGAAAAATATAGTTTTCTTGTGTAAAATNGCGATGCCATGCGCGCCATCTGTCTCTCTCCCGAAGCACTAACCAGCCAGAAAAATATAGTTTTCTTGTGTAAAATAACAAATTTACGAACACATCCCAATGGTTTTATTTTTCCACGAGCTCTGTATAATTTTTAAAGTAACACGTATTTCCGTGTACAGTGTTTTTGTTTACTAGTAATTTCCTTTGGGNACGAGCTCTGTATAATTTTTAAAGTAACACGTATTTCCGTGTACAGTGTTTTTGTTTACTAGTAATTTCCTTTGGGCCGGTAATCGTTATGTCTACGCCCATTACACGCCACGTTGTTCTGCCGCCCGCTTTGCAAAGTTGCTGGTGAGTTGGCGAATGAAAGTGCGTTGCCAAACAAGTTCCCAAAATTATTTTTATTTCAATTCTTAACATATTAGCTGTAATGTTCAAAGTGTGATAAGAACTACAATTACCGTCTCGCAAATGTTAACCCAAATTCGCTGTCTCGGATAAATTAAAAAACCGTAAGCAAATATTAAATTTTTTGCAAGGTTTTAATATTTTTACTTTTATAACCTACAGATTTTTTTAGACAGATGTCAAGTCTATAAATACCTTAAAATTTGTTCAGCATTACAGTACAATGGCAAGTGGATTAGCTGACAGCGTGTCGATAAAATAATAGTCTCCACTTGACGCACCAGCTGATGGTGAAAGGATACATAAACGAAAAGTAAACGTTTGGCGCTACTTTCGTCGAACTGTCAAAATCTCGCCAACTTATATGAGACAGACAATAGTGAGTAGACAGCAGCACGAGACGGGCCTCAAAATGCGTAAAACATACCTACAGTTTTAGTTAAATTTCATTAAATTCAATGCTGTGACAGTGCCTTTTTTTTTTTTGGCATTATTTTACTTAGAAAACTATAGCTGATCCCACTATTATTTTTGTTGCAAGCATTTATTTTCCAATTAAATGAGAATCATGCTCAAAGTTAAGTGATTTCAACATTGAAAAAAAATATATTTAACATCGATAGAATTGGAAAGTATAACCATTGCTCAAACAATTTAAGTTTTTACTTACACGAAAAAAAATTTCGTCGCCATATTTTTAATAGTTCTAAAATAATCACTATTACAAAACCACTGTGTGTTTCTCACTAGACTCCGTAAAAGTTTGTGCGCGGTCCGCCATACGGGCTGGTATGGCACCCGTCATGGCATTTCCCGCCTTGTACGGCCAGATTTCATAACAGGTTTGGTAATACGACACGCCCTACAGAGTGATTCTAAAATCATGGGACAAACATTGAGGGGTGGTAGAGCTCACTAAAACAAACAATTATCGTATAGGAATATATGGGCGGGAGTGACGCGTTGAGGTACAAACACAAAAACACAACACATTAACGGAAACATATAAAATGTTCATTAGCAGCATACTTAACGAGTGATTCCGTACAGAAAATGTTAAAACAGTTGCTGGAAATGCATCCACCAACAGTCACGCATGCTTGGCGACCTCTACATATGGCGTGATTGGCTGACAATGGTGGCGTGCGTGAAATACCCGGCGTATTTGAATCTGTTCGCCAATCACTCCACCGACGCTACCAAGCTTGCATTACTGTCGGTGGTAGCAATTTTGAGCAATTATTATAAACATTGCTGTAAAAAGGCATTTAGCGGCGACGTTGTAAATAAACAGTGTGTTGCATTTCATGTGTTATTTTTGTGTTTGTGCCTCAACGCGTCACTCCAGCCCATATATTCCTATACAATGATTGTTTGTTTTAGTGAGCTCTACCACCCCTCAATGTTTGTCCCATGGTTTTAGAATCATCCTGTATTTTTCGTGGTAGATGTTTTTAATATGAAGTCCCCCTACCCCAATATTTTCTAAATATAAGACACCATAATATAAATCAAGGATACATCAAACAAGCAAAACAATTGCCTTGACGTCAGAGATCTGGCAAGGTGACTGTCTCCCCTCTCTTCTCAAGGACTTGTTTCTTTACTTGCAGATTCGCGTGGAAACAAACGTACTCATTATGACAATCCAAAAAATTGTTGTACTGTAGAATGGGAACAACAGAAATTAGCAGGAAAATTAAGGAAGAGCAGTCGTCCAATACTTTGTTTGGAATTCACGCTAACGAACATTAATTAATTAGGATATACGGAGCATTTACGTGTTGCTACGTCTAACTACGTGCAATTAAATTATTTTAGAAAAGAAAAACAAACTCACAAAGAACTGTCATACCCAAAAAATAATTTTGTTGGGCAAAAAATTAGGCTACATTTATATAACCTTCAGTAGCTAAGATTGGCATCTCTGCCTTCTGCAATTTAAGGAATTCATCTCCACGAATGAGCGCAAACCGTGTTATGTAACTTACTTTCAAACCTATAAGATGACTTAAATTAAAAATTATAACAGATAGTTTGCATGTGTATTAAATCCCTTTTTTTCATATTCATATAAGTACAATTACTCATTACATTATTGAGAATTTACTGGATAAAAAATATAGCTAGAAATTTTCCCATTAGAGACGGTACAAAAAGTTAAATACAAGCTGCTTACGACCTCACGCGGAAGATTTTGTAACCATCTGTGGGGACAGTGGAAAACCCGTTTGAAACCACCTCTACGACCTCTAGTATTTATTTTTCTAACTATAATACATGAGAATGTTTTCTGCCAGAAGTAAGAAACTTTAATTTTTAAGAATTTTCACGAGTAGAAATGTTTTTTTTTTTTTTNAACTATAATACATGAGAATGTTTTCTGCCAGAAGTAAGAAACTTTAATTTTTAAGAATTTTCACGAGTAGAAATGTTAATTTTTTTTTTTGGCTGCATGAATATGCTTTCATCTAGGACATAACACGCATTATTAAAGAGCACATTAGTTGCATTTTATGACGAATCTTATAATCAAGAAGAAACATAGTTAAGCAAAACGCCATTAGGCAAAACGCAGTTAGGTGAAATGCAGTTTTCATATTTTTAGGTAAAACGTCATTAGGCAAAACACGGTTGAAGGGAATGCATTTAGGGAAAACGTCGTTTTTCATTATAGTAACACCAGGGGTCGACCCGCGGAATCCGCGGGTTCACTATCCTTGTACGAGGCAGGTAAACCGGTTCCATTTTTGTTTTGACAGAGTGTAATTGTATGAATGTTTTCCTAGGTGGCCCACACAACCCGCGTTCTTACTCAAGAATCGTGAAGCATGTACAAGCGTGCAATCAGAAACCCAGGTCATAAATACGGCCTGCGATAAGCTCGGTAAGTGTACCGCACAACAACGATACTTCTACAATAAAAACAATTGAGAGGACCGTTAACTTGAAACCCACGGCTCAGCCGGAGAGTTCTGATGTGGCCGACTACCTTCACAATCAGGGAAATGGATTATAGAAGAGGCAGTACTGTGTTTCGGACGTGCGCCACTCTGGCGACTCGCTGCCGTCACAGTTCCACCAAATCGACCGCTACCTCATTTTCCCGATACATCCTATCATTTAATTACGCACACGAAACAAAACCGACGGACGCGAACTGATAACCGCGAGAGACCAGTGTTCCCCGCTTAAAACAATAACTCCGACTCAAGCAGATACTGCTGACATCTTTGTACACGCGCAATCAAGCCTGTGTTTTGTAAGTCAAGAAGCGATAAGGGCGATAAGGGCGACGGTAGCACGCACGCCTAGCGCCTCATCGCCCCTACGAGCAAGGCGTGCAAGTGTTTCCGTCGTGGACCCGTACACAGCAAATCAGATCTGCAACAGTGTGGTTCTGTTGCACGCGATGAAAGCCCACAGATTAAACTAGGCCCGTATGTTTATACTTTTCTCTTGCCGCTTTAAGGAAACTTCGAAGGCGCATTTTAAAAATGCGATGTTTCACCATTTTCGCGGATTTTTTTCCCCCGTGAATATACTAAATACGATAAAAGTAAAAGCATGGGACAAACAATGTTTACCCCTTCTACCAAATTTAAAATCAGTTTATTTTTTTAAAAAAACTACAATTTAGGGCAGATGAGTGTTCTGGTAAATACGGTAATCATCACTGGTAGTTTGTAACAACCCTAATTTAATCACATGTTATCTACACTTCACTTAGTGCGGCGGGTTTTGTGACCACATCATCTCCTTCCGTGCCTGTCCCCCCTTGGGGAATAACAGGAGACAACTTTCTGAGCGATGTTTTATATAGAAGAGCGCACCTCAGGTCTTTCTTACATTCAGGCTTAGTATAGGGCCACACACAGGCTGTTTATTCTGTCACATCAGTCCTTCGATGTGTGTGCACTCTTCACCAGTCTTAATTTTCCTAGTCTTTGTGAGCTTGGTCAGAGCTCTAGTTGACAGCAGTTGAATGCTGCCAATGGAAAGAGATCACGCCCTTTCCAATCGCAGTCACAAATTGAAATGTCACAGCAGTATTTATTTATTTATGTTCATCTTGCGGGACTCCTAACTAAATGGAGTTCGGGACAGGGTGCACCCGTCTGTCCCCTCCCACTATGAGCGGACCAGCACCAAGGTATTCCACAAACAGCGACACAGTTGCGTCTGTTGCGCAAGTATTACACATCCGAAACAACACTAAAGTGTTTGAATTTGCAACGCCATGAAGAAAACACGTGAATGAAACGACAGTCGCAGAAAGTGGAGTGGATAGATTTGGGCGGCTCTTTAAGGGTGGAGTATCCTAGCCATCTTGGAATTTTTACAAATTTTTCTCCATAAAATAATTTTCGGAGTCAATATTTAAAAATCAAGCTAGTAAAGGCACAGGGAACATCTTAATAGTTATTTAGAATCCAACTTATTTTCCTTACATGATTAGTTTCACATTTGTAAACGCAATTAAATATTTCCTAATTATTTAATAACATCAACCCCACATGGGAAAATACAGGTATAATTGAGATCGTACAAATTTCAAAGCGTTCGTTAAGTAGTCCTCTCATTTATGTCTTAGCTTTTATTTTTATGTCTGGCCTTCATTGCGAAGGTTCGTAAGAAAAATCGAAGATGGACGCCCTTAACATCGGCGTCTTGGGAGCCGGTGGGGATAAAGCAAGGTGAGTATGGAGCAGCGCCAGAATGCAAGAGCGGGGAAAACCCGCCCACCCGTCGTCTGGTACAATTCCCAGTGCGACCCCGCCGGGACTCGAACCAGGTTCGCCTGGGTAGAAGGCGAGCGCTCTAGCCGCGGTGCCACCGCGGTTCCTCACAGGGTAGGGAAAGTAAGGTATGACATGCAGATTAGAAGTTGAGAATGATTGCGCGTGCTTAGACGTAGCAGCGACCTCTGAACTGACGTGTAACAGCATTTAAACAGAGGACTGTCGAGGATCCAGACACGTAAGTATAGTGAGCTGTGAGCGTTCCTCCTGGCGTCAGTGCGCCTCGTAGGCGTGGAACGGCGCGTTTTAAACACGTTACGAAGCTTAGGCGGAGCCGAATGATTTGACTTGTGTGAAGGACTTCCATACCGCGAAACTGCTGCATAATGTCACGACAGCGATGCAAGCGTGGAAGCTGTGGACCGAAGAGAGAAAACCCGGAACTGGACCACGACACCACGGGACGAGACACTTCATCCGCGTGGCAGTGACGGACCGATCATCATCGTCTCGAGTTAGCAGAATGTCCAGACACTGCGACAGGCCTGGCATTGTCTGCTTCGCACGTGACTGCATGCATGCGTTCCTCTGCGGAGAATTCCCTCGAGCCCTAAGCATCGACGCCTCGGGCTGCATAGGGCTCACATACACACTGGCGTGCAGAATGGCGACACGAGTTTTTGGACGAACCCCGCTTCAACATGGATTACAATGATGGCCGCAACAGCATTCTACCACATTAAGGTCAGCGCCATCTTCCAGAAAGTACTGTCCAGCGTTATACTGTAGGAATGATGGAAGTGAGTGAGAGTGAAGAGACTTGGGCGGCTCTTAACATTGACGTCTTAAGAGCCGATGAGGGTGAAGTGAGGTGCGTATGGAGCAGCGCCGGAATGAAGGGACGGGGGAAACGTGAGATCCCCGAGAAAACCAGGTGTTTATTTATTTATTCGACCTGCAGCACTGTCCAGCACGATTCCCACGTGCGAAAATCCGGGAGCGACCCCGCATAGTAGTCTAATCACTACACCACCACGACCCCCGAATGATGGACGTGATGGTTTGGGGAGTTACGGGGTATCATAGGCGACCATGGAGGCAACGAACTGTGGGAATTCTCAACCGCAACTGCTACATCGGGAGAGTTGTGGAGGTTGAAGTCGTACCCTTTCATCAGCACACTTCTGGGGCTATATTCCGACAACGCCTGACCACATGCTGCCAGAAATGTCCAAGCCACCTTCGAAACAAGGCAGATATAGCTTCTTCCTTCGCCTCCACGTTCGCCCGATAACACCTATTGAACATGTCTGGAATATGGTAACCCGGCAACTAGCCTATCATTCACATCAAACAGCCAATACAGATGAACTGTGGAATCGGGTAGAAGCAGCCTAGCAGGCGAATCCCCAGGAACTCACACAACAGCTGTTGGATTCGAAGCCACGGCGTGTAGCGGCTCTTATTACAGCTCGTGGACCCTTTACCACATACTAGATAGTTTTTACAAGTAACGTCGTTGCATTTCTCTGAAACTCTAATTGATTGTAATACTACCGATAATTTGTGTAATAAAATTCAAATTATTCTGATGGTTCCTTGACGACTCTTAACATCGGGTATATTTGTAGACGGTGAGGCTCAAACGAGGTATGGAGCAGCATCGGAATGTAGGGGAGGGAGAAATGGGAGGTCCCCGAGAAAACCCGCCGAACAGCGGCATCATCCGGCAAGATTCCCACGTACGAAAATCCGGGAGCGACCTCACCTGTAATCGAACCCAGTTCGCCTCCGTGGGCGGCGAGCTCTGTGGCTGCCGCACCACCCGGCTCAGGACATTCACGATGCTGCATTTTTACACGCACGTGAGTGTACTGTAAGGTGCGGACCATCTCCCCCGCGCCGGGCACGCGCATCCATTGTCGGCGTGGAAGGGATGGATCACCGCGACTCTGGCCAACCCTCCCCCTCGCGTGGCAGGATGGGGGATGACTGACAGCTAACCTGAATTAGCGTTCACACCCCCGCCCCCTGCTGAAGGCTGCGGGCTATTGCACGAACATAGCCGTGTCTCAACTGTCCCAGAGAACGTTCTCTCGTACTCTCCTCTCGCGACCACGTCATTATGACGACAGAGAACAGAGAGAGCACAAAGGTGTACACTCGCTGACGCTCTCTCGCACTCTGACCACGCGCCATATTTGTTTACATTATTTCCATGTTTTAATAAGGTTATAGCAACTTTCTGACCCAAAACCACGTATTTTACCTGTAAGTGGATAATTTAAACTAGTTTAGTCAACGAAATAACTTAAGTAACACATATTTATATAAATATAAATAAGAATTTCTTACGTCTCAGATTTTTTTTGTAACTTTGCTGAAACATGACGGTAATATATAAAAGTATTTTGTGCGCTTATAATTATTCTGGCAGTGCTATGATTATTTGTGAATTATTTTAGCTTAACATGATTTCCCGCCTTTCGGTATCAGCTGTCTGCGTGAGGGAGAAACGAGAGAGTGGTTGTCTCAATTTCACAGGACGAGAGAGCTCGAAAGAGTATTCTTTAATTTGAGACGCGGCCTTAGTCTCACTCGCATCTTAACAGACCCGAGTTACCCGTCACTGTGGAAGGAGCCACATCCGAACACAAGACTATAAGAGCTGGCGTTCCCCAGGGAAGTGCATCGGGCCCAGTACTATATAATTGTGATGCACGACGATATCCCGCGCTTCGCTGAATGGAATGCCCAACTCGATGTCCACGCACATGGGACAGTGCTCTACATTCTTTCTAGAGACTTGAGCATGGCCGTGCGCTACGCCCAAGACCATTAAAGCACACCTGAGCCATATTTCCCCAAGCGACAAAGTAAGATATATGTAGGCCAATTTGACGCCTTAATTTTTATGTGCAAGCACCTATCCCAGGCTCTCCCGCACACGACATTGTTTCAGGAGAATATCTCTTATAAAACTGAGGTAAAATACCTCGGCATGACCATGGATAGTGCGCTGGCATGGCGACGCCATGGCACTGTGAAGCACCAGCAGGCCCTAGCCCGCCTCGCAGCCCTCTACCCGGTGTCTACCACCACCACCACCACCACCACCACCACTACTACTACTTCACGCAGCGCCAGCCTAGACTAAGGCACAGATGGAGCAGCTACAGCGAGTGCCAAACAAATGCCTCGGAATAGCTGCCCGTGAGTCCAGGTGCATCGCTACCCGCGAATTACATGCAGAGATTCAACAGCCCAAGCCGACTGAAATAATCCACGACATGGCAGAGAAATTCTATGCCACTGTCCTAGAATGTAACACTCCTTTGATTAGTGCCTTGGCGGTCTACGACCCCGACCAAACCCAGGTTTGGTACAAGCGGCCCAAATCGCTATTGGCGCAGGCCGCCATAGTAATTTAGCATCACACCGTCCCCACAGCGAACACGTGTAAAGCCTGCGAGCACTAACACACACACACAGTTCAGATCGCTGCGGCGCAGTACACTACATATCACATTTGCACTGCTTTCCACCACACAACACCCTGCGAAGCACTGTGCGTCCACGGCCACACAGCTGAAACGTACGTCGGAAAAGCCATGACTCGGTGTTGGGCGACTGTGGTGCCACATTGCAGTACATATCAAGAGACCGGGGCTTCTACTCAAGCCTGTAAGACACGCCACCTCTAAGATGAAGAAGGAACTTTGAGGTTAGCAACCTCAAGATCTAGCGCAACATAGAACATGGAAGTAGCGAGGAGGGAGGCTGCGTTATGTTTGGCCTACTGCAGATACCACTCCTTGGTACTGCGAAAGTGCTCGCTGGTGCACCATTGCCTGTGACAGGATGTCTGCATAGAGAGTCTCCTACCCCTTCTCCTTTATATCTCCCTCTCTTTTTTGTTTCAAGTGTCTACTGGGGGGCACGGGAGGGCTCATCACCGGGGCAAACCCCTCAGCGCGAGGGAAGTACAAGCCTGTGAAGGCCCTTGTCTTCCCAAGCGGTAGTCAATAGTTAGGTCTGGGTTAGGGGCAGCTAACCCACCCCGCCCAGGCCTTCCTTCGTTCATATGGCAGTTTACCCGACATGCGCGGTGATTCGCATGTCGGGTAGTTTGTTGTGCGACCCAGTATAGCCCCTGGGCCGCGGTTGTTCCAGTTTTTTATTCCCCTCACTTTTGCCTACAAAAGTGAGGGGGGGGGAAGGCGGTGGATTTCCAGGTTCCTACTAAAACGGAATTTAGAAAAGCAAAGTAGGTCTTCTAGGTAGTTTTCTTGTTTAAACAATGCAAGTTGGCAGTAAAAAAAAGTCCCGTGAATTTATCGCGGATGGTCTGGAAGAGGTGGAGGAGGCGGGGCCTTCCTCCAGTTTAGTTATACGTAATAATAAATTAACGATGAAGAGCGAGTTGTAGCAGTAGAGGTGGTACTGGGGTTTGTTTCCTAATTTAGTTTTCAGTTGTTATTGTAGTAGAATTAGGGACTTGAAAGATGTAGAATTGTATAAGTAACAATATTATAATGTTAATAAACACTTATAAGTTAGTTTAGAAAGTGAATTTTACGATAAAAATACGTATTTTAAGTTGGGCGGAGCTATTTATTAGAGAAAAATCGTGATTGGCTGGAGCTCGACCGGTGGGCGGGACTCTGGCACTTCCGTCACGAGATGGCAGCACTGTTGTTAGTTTTACGTGGGGTAGCGTAAAACAGTTATATTTTCATTTAATTATACTTTTAACAGATGTTGTTTGGTAAATTAATCGTTAATAAAACAGGGGGAACCAAGTTAGAGGGGTGTTACGGAGCTCCGATGGCGTTATTGTAGTGTGTTCACAGCGAGAGCTGCAAAGAAGGCGGGCGCCACCCCCTCCCCATCTTCCAGAGTAGTCCGTCGGTCGGGGTGAGTTCCAGCTCGGCGTGACCTACCACGCCTGATGGCGAATCAACTGGCCCAGGAGTGAAGGCTGTTGGCAGGAAACTTCCGAGGTCCAACGCATTCCATTCCTCGCACACCCCACTGCAGTCAGCAGCCCGCAGAATCCAGCAGTGAGGTTCGCTACACTTCTCATGTTTCAGCACCTCCAGATCCCCCCTCCCGGCCTTGATCGCTGGGCTGCCTCCTGCACGATGCGCTTCGCCATCTCGTATTGGTTTGAACTTCTCTGGTAAAGTTGGGGTCTCCTAGTCGTCGTTAGGGGAACACAGACTTTCGTAGCAGTCAGCAGTGAGGTTCGCTACACTTCGCATGTTTCAGCACCTCCAGATCCCCCCTCCCGGCCTTGATCG
>NQII01000994.1:274727-287285 GCA_002778355.1 Clitarchus hookeri | reverse complement strand
ATCATAACTACATTATCACGAAGTTTAGTTTTTAACACTAACAACCACTGTTTTGTGATCACATAAAATAAAATGTATTAATTAAACTTGGAACTCTTTCTTATCGCGTATTTTCTGCTTGTCTGATGTGCGTTGGCAGTGCACTCAGAATAGCCAACATAATATTAACTTTTGTTCGTTCGTGCATCAGCTGATACAGGATTTTCTAAATGGCACTTTGTTTATTTCGTATTAGTCAATTGCCACTCACTGACTGTCAGAAAGTGGCCTTCTTATATGGTACAGAATATACCAACGACCTCCACGACTCTCCGCTTAGTTTTAAGGCGCCCGTCTACCTGGCGCTTGAACTGCGTTGCAGAGTGTTCCAAATACACGTTCTTCAACGAAACTATTAGACGTGCGTCCAACGTGCTGATCTACGAAAAGAACACACACTTCAGACGAGATCTGTCAAGTACTTTCAAAATATCACGTACGTTAGAAACATCAATTCAGAGTACTCCAAAACCGCTAAAAACGGCATTTCCAAGGCGCTGTAGCTCAAAATGCACGCATCAGATACATACAAAACTACTATAGGGGCCTGCACTGAACCTTCCTAAAGACTTCCCACTAATAAAATAATATGGTCACCGCTGAAAGTCCCATAGGTACACGCAGCACGACGAGAACACTGCACGCCAGTTCAGAGCCTTGCGCTTAGCGGCGATGGCGTACTTGATGCGCGTGGCAGTGTCGCCCTTATCGCTCCCGCGCTTCTCGGCCTAAACGTGGGAAAAAGTTACAGGTAGACGGGGGGCCTTAAGGTAGGTTAGAAATCGGTCGGAAGACTGTGATAGCCATTCAGGCGAAGTGTGGTGAATGGTGAACGGAGATCGGGCCATCGAAGCGAGTCGTCCTACGAGTAGAGTGCGGATGTCTACGGGAGCGCTCCAGAACGTCCGGACAGGCACAACTGGTGACATCTGGTTTTAAATAAGGCGGGACTGAATGGATGAGTTATGCAGACTTCATTGTAAATACAGGAACTCTCAGATGCCAAATATATTATTTTAAAAGGAATTCAGTACGTATCCAAGAACTATTTATAAATAATGGTTTCATGCGTTTGATTTGTGATAATTTCTGCAAGGTGACGAACTTATGAGTGTTTGTTGATTATCTCTATTACACTAATTCTAGCCATCAGAAATTAAGTAAAATCCCTTTATTCGCTGCTGATAATCCAATAACTAAACTAAATATCCTATCCATACAGCGGAGTCATGGTGGCTAAGCGGTTAGACTGCTCGCCTCCCACCAATGCGAACAGGGTTCAATACCCGGCCGGGTCACTCCTGGATTTTCGCAAGTGGAAATCGTGCCGGACGATGCCGCTGTTCGGCGGGTTTTCTCGGGGATACCCCGTTTCCCCCGCTATTGCATTCCGGCGCTGCTCCATTCTCGCCTCATTTCACCCTCATCGGCTCCAGGACCTCGTTGTTAAGAGCCGCCCAAATTTCTCAATTCAACCCAACCCCATCCATATATCTAACATAATAAGCAACATAACACAATAGACAGTTACAAAAATATTCGGCGCACATAGGCAAACGCACAACTGATTATACGACTTATGTAGACCTCTTTTCAAGAGCTCAGCTATTTTAACATTTCTATGTGAGTACATGTTTTCAGTATTCATATTAGTGTCCAAAAAAGTCATTTATTTAAGAAAAATGAATCCTTTCATAAGCATTACAATAGAATTTAAAAAAACATGGCTTCAGTTAACTTAAAACTAGTCCAGAATGGGCTTTCCAATCTTGGTAGCCAACTTTTCAAAACATGAATACAACACCTTTAAGAAATTTGCTTTTCTAACTAAAAACTCTTTATTGAATTAGCATTTTATAGTGTAGATAAATATCTAAACTACAAATATTAATAAACTGCTGTATAACATATCATTGTACACATTTCTTATTCCAGTTTTTCTCGTGCCATTTTTCTTCTGTTTCAGTAAAACGTTGACGCCCTACAGCATGTTGGAAGATAAGTCACATTATGAAGAAAAGATATGATGTGTACACGTGTAATCTGACGTGCGTGTGTGTGTCCATCCACTGTATAAATTTTGTATACTGTAATTTGACTTGTTCAATATCTTTGTGCAGATATGTAAAATATCTTACGGACACAATAAATCAAACAAACAAACAAACAATGTTTACTGCACGTATTAGGCTGCGGCCGGCTGTGCGCGCAGGCACCTTTCCCCTCGCCGGACGCACCTTGCTCACCATACACTCACCCGTCAGCAGTTGTGGTGCTAACAGTAAATTGTTTGTATGCTGTGTATCTCCATGTTCTGTTAGTAGGATTTTCTGCTGTAAGTAAATATTTTTTTACACTGCTATTTGTTTGTCAGCTAAAAATAACAGTGAGTAGTTGTTAAAACTTCCTTATCTATTACAAAATTATTAAAAGAAGCATATTCTGTAATGCAACAATAGCCTGATGTTTTGACAGTCTTCACATTATCTGTGTCATAGCAACACACACTTTCTTCATCTGTGGTCATTGTGACACACTTGCTACACCTAACAATGAATCACCTAGTGCCCTACTGCAGTATTCACTTCATTGCTATCATCTTGGTGCTCAATAAGGACCGGATCTCCCATGTTGCTGCCTGTAGTCCCATGAAAAAGTGCCACCCCTCCCCCAATCAAAGTTTTTTTCATCCTTTTTTTAATTTATTGTTTTGCATTGCACAGCAATGAGGCCAGGAGAATCATTATTTGGATTACATTATAATATTATACACAAATTATTTTAATTAAAATTATAAATTAGTAGAGTATTAGTGAAAAAAAAGAACAATATTTAATAATTTAACTAACATGTTATAAAATTCTAAAATTTACAATGTTAAAATATATTAATTTTATTTATTATTTGTAGTCATTTCTTCTAACCTTTCTTAGGGAAAAGGCATTGCTGTCTCATGCTCTGTGTGTGTGTGTTTGTGTCTGTCTGTCTCTCTCTGTATATGTATTATTATTAATTAATTACCTGGCACTTAAAAAATTAATTTTTACTACAAATATTATTCTATTTCCCTTTTATTTTATTAAAAATTATTTTTTATAACCATATATTGATACTTAAATATTGATATTTCTGCTTTGAATTCCCATTCCTAATACTTATTATCAGGGCGGGCAAGGGGTGAGTAGGAGTGTCTGCATGGCCGGGAGAACCCCTGACTCTGCTGTCTTTCTCCCACAGCCAGCTGGGGAAGTCCTGGACTCTCCATCTCTCTCTTACCAACAGTCTGTACTCCCCTGGAAACTCCCTACCTGTCTGTATCTCTCCCACAGACAGGGCCAACAACCTTCGCACTCCTGCCGCTCCTCTGAGCTGTGGCAGGGGTACCAACTTACAGCCAACCTCCGCTTCTGCAAACACCCCATCAGCTCGCAGCTCGGCAAGCCACCAGCCCGGGCGTGGGTCCCGGTCACCGCCAGCTTCCTTACAGCACCCTCTTATGTGAGCTGACGAGATGGGAGGAGTTTTTTTAAACCACAGGACCCATTGTAATCACTTAGATCACAATCATATGTTTGTAAACATTTCACCACATTTGGAAATCATAAGGAAATGTTGGAGAAATGTTCAGAAAAGGAAAAGTCAGTCCACCACATCTTCAGTCAGTGCTGGCTACTTTGTTCCAACTGTGATTACAACCACCAGTTATTTGCACACTGAGCAACTGCCAGCGATACCTTTTTGCAGGAATATATGTTAAAATTGCCAATACTGATGTTTCAACCATCGCTAGATACTAGATTTCGTGTCCATGTATTTTCCTTTAAGTGAAACGTTGTGTTTTAATTAATTTGACGATTATATATTTTACGAAAGTAAAGAGAGATTTGTTGGAGCCCAAATAAAATTCATGTAAGTTCCGTTTACAATCGTAATTTTTTATTACTTACATTGATAATTAACTTATTTTGTACTAAATTACTTGTGCTAATTTACTGTCCGGTGTATTAGTTTCCATTTTAATATTTGGTCGTACACAGCTACTTCACAACGGTACAATCATGCTTGTTGCTTGCAGTGTCAGTCAAATATTTTAATTATAAATAGTGAACTATAATACCTTTACTTGTGTTGCAATAAATAAAACATTTGATAGAACTGAAAAGAAACTACTAATCATTTGACTGCTACTAGCAGAGCGAAAATTGAAAATCTGAAACACAACGAAGATCTACAAAAAAAGTCACATGCTCCATCTAAACCAGTTTTTGTCCCCTCATAAAAAGACACTGGAATGTGGTATTGTAAAGTTCAAATGAGAAAATTTTCTTCACACAACTTTGAGGGAGGGAAGGTAGGGGAGGGCTCTCCTGAGGGCCTGCCGCTGGGAGGAGAACCGCGTGACACTTCTGGTGCTGTACATGCCAAACTAATAACATTGCTCTCTACTACAGCGCTGCGCGACTTACATTTTCCAAACAGGGTAATTTTCACGTGCGGAGCAGCTCTCGCACAAATACTGTCAGCATCAGCAGCCTTCACAACTGAACTGAACAACCTCACCCCTTCGTGCGGTGGCAATGGACTCTTCAGACTCGCGCGACGCTTTTGGTCTTCTGCACATTATTTTCTCATTTGGATTTCCCTACACTGACAGGTATGGAAGCAACTAGGACTTGTGTCGCGCTGATGATAAACAATTGACTCAAACACTTACCAGTCACTTTGTTTTGATTTATACCAAAATTGGTATTAATTTTATTCTAACACAACGCACAATTAATTTTTTTTATTTTGTTTGATATGCCATGCCGCCCTAGGTCCGGGCCTAGTCGACCTAATGGGAAACCCAGCCCTGCACAGTATATGACAGGCCAATCTTCTCTTTCCAGCTCAAACTTAAATGGTTCGAACGTATTTTCACTAATATTCAATGAAAACTTCACACTCCATAACACGACCTGAATCTTAGTGTAACAAGCGTATTCTTTTTTGCGTACCGGACTGACTCGGAGAAGGATAAACGCAATTGGCTGCTTGGTGTAGTGTTCTCTCCCCAGCAACGTCAGCCGGCCTGATCCGGCAATGAGTGGAATGACGCCACAGCTCACAAAATATTTATATATATCATGGCGCAGCTCTGGTTTGTGCAACATAATTCGCACCGGGTTTAATAATTTCCTTTGTAATTTTTTTTTAGCTTTCTTTTACAACAAAAACCAAGAAATCAAAATGTGTGTTGTATGCCCCTTTGATACAGTTATCTCCGTAGCAAAAATAAAACAAGCAGATAAACAGCTACCTATAGAGTTAAACAGAATAGCTAAAAAGAAACCTATGTGATGGGGATCTTTTTTTTTTTAACAATTAATAGTTTCGTAACCACTTAATTTTATTAGTCTTGTGTTTATCTGCACACTCCTGAAAAATGACTGCAATCCTACATCTCATAATGAAATTCAGTGTCCGGTTAACACTTGCAGGTCTGAGCCTGTGTTGCATGAGGGGTGTTTGTTTGCACAAATGAGTCTACAGTGAACGTAAAAAATTGCTCAGCGTACTTATATGAAGTATACAGCCTTGCAACCATACTTTTGTTATTTTTATGTAGCGCTCTTAGCCTCCCGGCCATCCCGCGCCACGGCCGCCCAGTCAGAAGGGAAGAGGGATCACGCCCTCTCAACGCAGGTGTCCCAGCTATTCGCCTGAGGTAACCAAGCCCGAGGCCCCGACTTGGTGCGTAAGCTCCTCCAGGAGCGTCCTTCCGCAAGGCCCGAGATCCTCGTGCTCAGATGCTTAGCGTACGGTGAACTTGCTAGGGCTGACAAAAATTGGCAGGCAAGTGTCTGAAGAAATGCAACCTGATGGTGTTGGAACATTCTAGCCTACATGCCAGACATCCTGAGGANCAGGCAAGTGTCTGAAGAAATGCAACCTGATGGTGTTGGAACATTCTAGCCTACATGCCAGACATCCTGAGGAACTTACTGGGAACAAATTGCTGTCACAATACCTGAAAGCAGCAAAAGTGTTGTAAATAAATTTATATTTAAATTTGTAAATGAAGAAAGGTAGTAATTAGGCATACGTATCAACTTGCCATCCTATTAATAAAAACTGAAATATATAACAAATGTTACCTTCAGCATAACAGATACTGTGTTAAGGAGCTGGGGGTAAGCATTAGCCACTTGTTCATGCTCTCTCAGTCTGATGTCAGTCATATTCAATTTTAATTTATTTTACTAAAATATAAAAACAAACAGATATACTTTACATTTGCGACTCACAACTAACCCCACAATACATAACCTGTGTCGATACAATATTGGATTAAAGCATGNTCCCTACATGTCTGTCTCTCTCCAACGGACAGGGCCGCCAACCTTCGCACTCCTGCCGCTCCTCTGAGCTGTGGCAAGGGTACCAACTTGCAGCCAGCCTCCGCTGCTGCAAACACCCCATCAGCTCGCAGCTCGGCAAGCCACCAGCACGGGCGTGGGTCCCGGTCACCGCCAGCTTCCTTACAGCACCCTCTTATGTGAGCTGACGAGACGGGAGGAGTTTTTGAAAACCACAGGACCCGTTGTAATCACTTAGATCACAAGCATATGTTTGTAAACATTTCACCACATTTGGAAATCATAAGGAAATGTTGGAGAAATGTTCAGAAAAGGAAAAGTCAGTCTACCACATCTTCAGTCAGTGCTGGCTACTTTGTTCCAACTGTGATTACAACCACCAGTTATTTGCACACTGAGCAACTGCCAGTGATACCTTTTTGCAGGAATATATGTTAAAATTGCCAATACTGATGTTTCAACCATCGCTAGATACTAGATTTTGTGTCCATGTATTTTCCTTTAAGTGAAACGTGTTTCAATTAATTTGGCGATTATCTATTTTACAAAAGTAAAGAGAGATTTGTTAGAGCCCAAATAAAATTCATGTAAGTTCTGTTTACAACCATAATTTTTTATTACTTACATTGATAATACACTTATTTTGTACTAAATTACTTGTGCTAATTTACTGTCCGGTGTATTAGTTTCCATTTTAATACTTGGTCGTACACAGCTACTTCACAACGGCACAATCATGCTTGTTGCTTGCAGTGTCAGTCAAATATTTTAATTATAAATTGTGAACTATAATACCTTTACTTGTGTTGCAATAAATAAAACATTTGATAGAACTGAAAAGAAACTACTGTCATTTGACTGCTACTAGCAGAGCTAAAATTGAAAATCTGAAACACAACGAAGATCTACAAAAAAAGTCACACGCTCCATCTAAACCAGTTTTTGTCCCCTCATAAATAGACACTGGAATGTGGTATTGTAAAGTTCAAATGAGAAAATAATCTCCGCACAACTTTGAGGGAGGGAAGGTAGAGGAGGGCTCTCCTGAGGGCCTGCCGCTGGGAGGAGAACCGCGTGACACTGCTGGTGCTGTACACGCCAAACTAATAACATCGCTCTCTACTACAGCGCTGCGAGACTTACATTTTTCAAACAGGTAATTTTCGCGTGCGGAGCAGCTCTCGCACAAATACTCTCAGTAGCCTTCACAACCGAGCTAAACAACCTCACCCCTTTGTGCAGTGGCAATGAACTCTTCAGACTCGTGCGACACTTTTGGTCTTCTGCACATTATTTTCTCACTTGGATTTCCTTATAATGACAGGTATGAAAGCAACTAGGACTTGTGTCGAGCTGATAATAAACAATTGACTCAAACACTTACCAGTCACTGTTTTGATTTATACCAAAATTGGTATTAATTTTATTCTAACACAATGCACAATTAATTTGTTTTATTTTGTTTGATATGCCATGAAGTCCTAGGCCCGGGCCTAGTCGGCCTAATGGGAAATCCGGCCCTGCACTCTATGTGACAGGCCAATCTTCTCTATCTGGCTCAAACTTAAATGGTTTGAGCGTATTTTCACTAATATTCAACGAAAACTTCACACGCCATAACACGACCTGAATCTTAGTGTAACAAGCGTATTCTTCTTTGCGTACCGGACTGACTCGGAGAAGGATAAACGCACTTGGCTGATTGGTACAGTGTTCTCTCCCCCAGCAATGTCAGCCGGTCTGACCCGGCAATGAGCGGAATGACGCCACAGCTCACAAAATATTTATATATATCACGGCGCAGCTCTGGTTTGTGCAACATAATTCGCACCGGGTTTAAAAATTTGCTTTGTAATATTTTTAGCTTTCTTTTACAACAAAAACCAAGAAATCAAAATTTCTGTTGTATGCCCCTTTGATACAGTTATCTCCGTAGCAAAAATAAAACCAGTAGATAAATAGCTACCCATAGAGTTAAGCAGAATAGCTAAAAAGAAACCTATGTGATGGGGATTTTTTTTTTAAACAATTAATAGTTTCGTAACCACTTAATTATTAGTCTTGTGTTATATGCACACTCCTGAAAAATGACTGCAATCCTACATCTCATAATGAAATTCAGTGTCCGGTTAACACTTGCAGGTCTGAGCCTGTGTTGCAGGTAGTGTTTTTTTTTTGCACAAATGAGTCTACAGTGAACGTCACAAATTGCTTAGCATACTTATATGAAGTATACAGCCTTGCGACCATACTTTTGTTATTTTTATGTAGCGCTCTTAGCCTTCCGGGCCATCCCGCTCCACGGCCGCCCAGTCGGAAGGGAAGAGGGATCACGCCCTCTCAACGCGGGTGTCCCAGCTATTCGCCTGAGGTAACCAAGCCCGAGGCCCCGACTTGGTACGTAAGCTCCTCCAGGAGCATCCTCCCGCAAGGCCTGAGACCCTCGTACTCAGATGCTTAGCGTACGGTGAACTTGCTAGGGCTGACAAAAATTTGCAGGCAAGTGTCTGAAGAAATGCAACCTGATGGTGTTGGAACATTCTAGCCTACATGCCAGACATCCCGAGGAACTTACTGGAAACAAATCACTGTCACAATACCTGAAAGCAGCAAAAGTGTTGTAAATAAATTTATATTTAAATTCGTTAATGAAGAAAGGTAGTCGTTAGGCATCCATATCAACTTGCCACCCTATTAATAAAAACTGAACTACATAACAAATGTTGCTTTCAGCATAACAGAAGGAGCTGGGGGTAAGCATTAGCCACTTGTTCATGCTCTCTCAGTCTGATGTCAGTCATATTCAATTTTAATTTATTTTACTAAAATATAAAAACAAACAGACATACTTTACATTTGCGACTCACAACTAACCCCACAATACATAACCTGTGTCGATACAATATTGGATTAAAGCATGACAACTTTAATTTTATAATTTTCTTCCTACATGAAAAACAATTTTTTTCAGTATAAGGACTGTTATGAAAGTTTGTGGACTGAGATCACTATTTGGAGTCAGAGATAGTAGGAGGTTTGATCGTTTTTAAAATAGCGACCTTCACACCGTATACACTGCTTCCAGCAATGTATTAACTACTTAAACACATGTTGAAGACCATTCTTTGATAGTCTGTGCAAAATAAAAGATGTGGCAGCTTTCACTTAATAGGCCATGTTCAAACTTACTTCCTCTCAACTCTTTCTTCAATGTTTGAAAAACCCAGAAATCTTAGGGTGTGAGATCTTGTCTATACGGAAAATGGTCTAGACACTTTCCACCAATTTTCTACAAAGTTCCCATAACCTGTTATGCCACATGTGATATAGAATTATCCTGAAGGGAAAACCATTCTTGAAAAAGTTCATGTTTATTCTTGCAAACTGCACTACTCAAATGAACTTGCAAAACATAAGTACAATAATCTCAATTTACAGTTAATTTCTATGGAACCCCATGCAGCAGTACTATTCCAAAGATGTATATAAAAATAGGGCTACTCGGACAAGGTGTGGGGGATGTAGGGTTACAATGCTGTAGCCATATTGGATTGTCACATCTGCATCATTAAATAATGTCAAATGACCTTAACCTCCAGACATCAGCCATTTTCCTTCTGTTAGCCATCTTGCTTCCATCCACCATCTTGTGTTTTTCATTTTTGAATTTGTTTTCCAGCAATCATTTCTGTTTCTGCCCTACTGTCAATTTTTACGCCCGGCATGGGCATTACATTTGGCTTATCGACCATGTTTGTATCTCTAGTTTGCTGAGAGCATTGGTGTCATCCATATTTAAATCTGTTGCTGCACCGGTGCAATCTGTTGTATGACGTCATCTTCGTTTATGACTGCTAGAGTGCACTGCCATCGTTCATCTTTTTACGACCACTAGGCGCACTGCTGCTTCATGGTTCGCCATACATATTGTCAAAGTGTGATTAACTGTAGGCGGGACTCTCACACTTATTTTCATATTTATGGCAATAGCCAACTCAAATTTTATCTACAGAGATGCAGAGTTGCTAACTTCCGACCCTTGCGTCACTGAATAGACGTTTAGACGACTGAGCTATCTGAATGTGCAACATTGCAAGGGTTTTAATGTAGTAAACATACAAAAAGAGGTTATGTCAGTAGCTGCTAAGATATGGTTATACCTTTTATTTTAATAAATTATATTTTTTTCTGAAATTTATTTTGCATAAAATACATGACAATTGTGCATGTGTATATGTATATATATATGTGTGTGCGTGCACGTGTGTATATGTATATATATGAATGTGTGTACATATAACTTTAGATATTACCAGTGCATAATCAAAAATGAAAAATTTTTATTACAAAGTTTTACACTAAATAACCAACTGCCGTCTAATTATTTTTTTGCCTCTCTCGAAAAAATTAAAATAAAAAAATTGCATGAATGATACGATAGAATTATTTTGAGACCAGTATCTTCATGGGCATAATTTTTTGTAATATATATATACATACACACACAAACTCCCCTCCCCCCAAGATCAGCACGTATATAATGATTTGGTCAGTTCTAAGGCATGGACTCACGAGCCATCAGCCATCTTGCAAGACATCACAAGATGGCCACCTGCCAGATTAAGATTTCCTTTTTTCCCCCTCTCAAAATGCCCTCTTTACTTCTCAAATATTCAAAAAATTCCCTGAAAAAAATGTCAACAAAAATACTCTAACCTCTAATGATATTGCTGTCAACGAGATGTCGATGACTACCTCCC
Organism: Clitarchus hookeri; assembly: GCA_002778355.1. Lineage (NCBI taxonomy): Eukaryota > Metazoa > Arthropoda > Insecta > Phasmatodea > Phasmatidae > Clitarchus > Clitarchus hookeri. The sequence continues at coordinate 276,127 of NQII01000994.1, read as the reverse complement.
ATCAAAGCTTTTACGAACTTCACTAAAATCTATTTGTACCCAGGCACAGAAAAATAGTCTGATTAGGTGTGTGTGTGTGTGTGTGTGTGTGTGTGTGTGTGTGTGTGAGAGAGAGAGAAAGAGACCCACCAGGGGGGAGGGGGAGGGGTGAGTGAGTCAAGAGATTTGGGTGGCTCTTAACAGCGAAGTCTTGAGAACCGATAAGGGTGATTGAGGTGAGTATGGAGCAGCGCCGTAATGGAAGGGCAAGGGAAAGGACAGATACCCAAGAAAACCCGCCAACCAACAACATGCGAGAAAANACCTGTTATGCCACATGTGACATAGAATTATCCTGAAGGGAAAACCATTCTTGAAAAAGTTCATGTTTATTCTTGCGAACTGCACTACTCAAATGAACTTGCAAAACATAAGTACAATAATCTCCATTTACAGTTTATTTCTATGGAACCCCATGCAGCAGTACTATTCCAAAGATGTATATAAAAATAGGGCTACTCTGACAAGGTGTGGGGGATGTAGGGTTACAATGCTGTAGCCATATTGGATTGTCACATCTGCATCATTAAATGATGTCAAATGATGTTAACCTCCAGACATCAGCCATTTTCCTTCTGTTAGCCATCTTGCTTCCATCCACCATCTTGTGTTTTTCATTTGTGAATTTGTTTTCCAGCAATCATTTCTGTTTCTGCTCTACTGTCAATTTTTACGCCCGGCATGAGCATTACATTTGGCTTATTGACCATGTTTGTATTTCTAGTTTTCTGAGAGCATTGGTGTCATCCATATTTAAGTATGTTGCTGCACCGGTGCAATTTGTTGTATGATGTCATCTTCGTTTATGACGGCTAGAGTGCACTGCCATCGTTCATCTTTTTACGACCACTAGGCGCACTGCTGCTTCATGGTTCGCCATACATATTGTCAAAGTGTGATTAACTGTAGGCGGGACTCTCACACTTATTTGCATATTTATGGCAATAGCCAACTCAACTATCTGGTTTTAATGTAGTAAACATACAAAAAGAGATTATGTCAGTAGCTGCTAAGATATGGTTATACCTTTTTTTAAAATAAATATAATTTTTTTCTGAAATTTATTTTGCATAAAATACATGACTATTGCGTGTGTATATGTATGTGTGCGTGTATATGTATATATATGTGTATATATAATTTTAGATATTACCAGTGCATAATCAAAAATGAAATATTTTTATTACAAAGTTTTACACTAAATAACCAAATGCTATCCAATTAATTATTTTTTTGCCTCTGTTTAAAAATTAAAAAAAAATTGCATGAATGATACGATACAATTATTTTGAGACCAGTATCTTCATAAGCATAACTTTTTCTAATATATATATATATATATATACATACATACAAACACC